>JBCFYV010001001.1:10377872-10677872 GCA_039000515.1 Timema cristinae | reverse complement strand
CCAGGCTCGGTCGCCTTATGTGTAGTCTATTTGTCGCTCTGTTGGCACAAAACGTTGCTCAGGGTACACCATAGGAGATTGTCTATATGTCGTACCCACAATCAGATGATGTGATGATAATTATTATGAAGTTGTAGAGCTGGTGTGAGTCAAAATCCTGGTGAGTGTTGGGATAATTCCTCTTAAGGGAAAAATAACCAAGGTACTAGCCAGTAATCGAACCCGGGACCCTTAATTTCGAAGCCAAGGTCACTGACCATTACACCACGGGGACGGTTACGCATTTAAGTGATTTCAAATTACCAAACCATGACTGAAAATTTACAACCTAAAAAAATGAGTTTATTTAATAATATCAGCACATAGTTAATATCTTGAATCTCTACTTTCAGCTTTCAGGCAGCAACTTGTCACCGAACCTATCTACTATCCTTACAGGTTCATTTCTGTTAATCGGCGTGCTGATCGCCACATTCCTTATAGACAAGGCTGGAAGGAAGGTCCTTATGATAATATCTGACCTCATCATGTTCCTGTGTATGGCAGTACTGGGAGGTTACTTCTACCTGAAAAATACGGGTGTAGATGTCGAAAACTACGGATGGGTACCGTTGGTATCACTTTCCCTCCACGTGTTTTCTCTGTCACTAGGGTGGGCAGCGTCCCATACGTTGTCATCGCCGAGATATTCCTACCACAGTACAGGGGATTAGGATGACGCTTAGTATTTGCACTCTCTGGCTTTGGGCCTTCCTCGTGAGTAAGTTCTTCAAAGACTTGTGCTATACGCTTGGCGATCATGGTTGTTTCTGGTTGTTCGCTTCTATATGTCTGATGGGTGCAGTGTTTATTTATTTTTTCGTCCCAGAAACCAAGAACCGGAGTCTACAGTCCATCCTCAGAGAATTAAATGGAGAAGACTACGATAGTATAAAATTAAAGGTTTCTAATAGCTACGAGAACGTGATTAAAAGTGTTTGAAATTGGAACTAATTTATGGTTTAGTAAAAGTTATAATAAAATGCCAAGTGACTCGTGATGCGCATGTTTCAAAGAAAACCACTGATTAGTTTAGTCCAATATTTCCCATAGCCATGATGGTTGTAACATAATCATAATTGACAGGATTGGGGCGATAACGTGACATATCACAACAGTTAAAACAATTAAATTTAATATTTAATTGTGTTCCTGTAATTCTTTAAATTAATTAATAAGATAATTTTTATTTATTTATGTAGTCTCAAAGTTCGCATCAAATTAGGACAGAATAACAGTATTTAATTTGGTGATTTTTTTTTTTAAATCTCATTTCAGAATTACTGTTTTGTGACATATTTCCACAGTTGTATGTACAAATATTAATATTTAATTTACAGATTTCACTTCTGAGTGACAAGGGTATACTTTTTTTTTTAAATAAATAATGCACAATGAAATATGTAACTATACATAATTTCCATATCAGTAAATTTAGGTCTGTATACGGCTGTGTATGTATGTGATGAGATGAGTGTAAGGTATAATCGAAGCTCCATTTGATCGTTATATGCCTAGGTCTAATGAAATGACTAGTACAAAAACCATTTTGACTTAGTTTACGTTTAATTTTTGCATTTAAAAAATCAGTTTATTTCAGATAGCTTTTAATAAACTAATGTATTTCACTAATAAATAGTATCCTATATTGAGATCCAAGATATTTAAGTCGCACAGAATATTATCCTTACAAAAGATGTGCAAGATTTACTTTCTTCTTTTATCCATGATTATAACTGCCACTACTAACATCTTTCTTGATACTTACTAATATTATAAATGTGAAAGTTTGTGTGTTTGGATGTTTGTTGCTCAATCACGCCAAAACTGCTGAACGGATTCGAATGAAACTTTGTACGTTGATAGAGTATGTTCTGGAATAACATATAGGACTATTCCCAACCTTTGATTTTAAATAATAATAAAAATATAATTATTATGTGATTGAAATGATGTTATTTAAGAATTAGTGATTTAATATTTTGTAATTAAAGTAAATAGTTATTAGTGTGACGTAGTTTCATACTAATAAATAATAAATATGTGATTTTTTTAGCTATATATTTAAAAAAAATATTATTTCATTTATTTATTTATTTATATTACTAATTATGAAAGTCAAAATAAAAATAAAAAAATTATAATTGATAACTTAAATAATATAAATTTCTTTTATTATGAATTATTTAATAGTGAAAATTAAAATACGGCCACATTATTTACAGCTAGAACTGAGAAAAACGCATAGATATTTGAAAAAAATTAAGTTTGATTTATGACCAAAACAGTTTAGTTAAAAATTAAAAGATTTTATCAATTATTGCGGGCGAAGCCGCGACGGGTAAAATATAGTACTTAATAAAGATAAAGCTTGATTCAAATGTCGCTCGCTGAAAATAAAGATTAGAATCTGTTGGGGTGGTGCAGCAATTCACACTCTACCATAAATATATTATCTTGACCCACGATGCTTAACATTAACGTCAACATAATTTATTTACTATCAGATAAACAAATCTATAAGATTAATTTCACGTTGGATGTTTTGTGTTGTATCGTGTAGCCAATCAAAACAAGAACCACACACACGAGTTTTATATTTAACGGATTATTTCAAATCTTTTCACAATAATTAATGCACTTTGTAAGCGCAAGCGCACTGAAGGAGTCGATTGATTTTTAAATTAGATTGGTTCTCTCAAGCAGATTTGGTTTCGAGGAACCTTGAGAGCGTAAATTAACTCAAGTCGTACTGAGCGTACAACGCTTATATCTTATGATTGATATCTAGTGACAAGAATTTTGATTGATCGTTTAGAGTAACATTTTTGAGTTTTTCAAATAAGTCTTAAGAACGTTTTACATTGTAAGTGTATGGAAGTAGTAAATTATGGTGGAGTGTTTTAGTTAGATGTTTGGCTACCTTATATGCTGGAGCGTTTTGATAATTAACAAGTGCTCGTATAGGGTAGTTGGTTTTATGAATTTTTGGTAAAGAGGCAAAGTTTGGTGCTTTTGGATTCATATTAAAAAATTTGAGAACATCTTTGGAAGGAAGAATTATTGGTGATTCCTTGAATGAAGTTTTTATTGATTTTTGTTATTTGGTTGTGGGATCACTTTTTAACTCAGTGATATTGTTGTTATTGATGAATACCATGGTTTTTGAAACGTAATCGGTATGATTGATGAGAACAATGGTGTTTCCTTTATCTACTTTAACATTGATTATGTTATCTTTTTTTAAATTTGTTACTAAGTTTCTTGAAGATGATGTGTTCTTGATAGTTTGTTTTATTTTTCTGGTTATTTAAAATGATTTTATATATTTGGTTGCCAAAGAGATCTCTTGCTTTATTTTTTTTATTCATGATCAATATGTTTAATGGCTTCTTCACTGTCAATGATATAGGAATGGACATTTTTAGTGAGAGAGTACTCACTGCAATTGAATTTGTAACCTTTCTAAAGTATTGATTATTCTTCTTGAGTGAAAAAATTGCAAAACAATAAAAATATTTGAAGATAACCGTTTGTTCCAATGGCTCTAAATTTCCACGCCAGAGAAAAAGGTCCAATAGCCTTAAGAAGAATGAATATATTATTTCAATTGTTACTTCTATTGTCAAGTCAAATCACCACTAGATCTTGTTCTGGACTAACGAGATGAACTATTTATCAACCTCCTCCCTTTAGAACCATCTGTGTGTGTGTGTGTGTGTGTGTGTATGTGTGTGTGTGTGTGTATGTATGTGTGTATGTATGTATATATAAACATATATATACACATGTATATAGTCAAGAAGTATTGTTTACAATTTATGTGTAGTTAAAATTATATATATAGATATTGATATAGATATAGATATATAGATATAGATAGATAGATAGAGAGAGAGAGAGAGAAAGAGAGAGAGAGAAGGGAAATAGCCTTTTAATCAATGTTGAAACATTTCTCAATTGCCTGAGAATAGAACAAACATAGCCATTGGAAGCCATTTGGAAAGTTTTATTTATGATTTTAACTAAAAAGAAATGTTAAACAATACTTATTGACTCTTTTCGCAGCGATGGTAGCTTCGATATCTTGTGTAATAGAAATAATTTTAGCACACACCTCGTATTATTTACTTTAGAGATAATAAAAGATAAAAGTAGTGGACTTCTCTCTGTTATCTTATCAACTCTTATACTCTTGGAGGTGTATATATAATCATGATTCGGGTGTCAACCAATCCCTGTTCAACATTAACTGTCTCTTATTTCATATACTGGTAAAATGGTTGACTCTCGAGACTTGATAACAACTGTGGCTATAGAAAGCTCTGCATGGCTTTAATAACTCCCTCCAACTATTTTATTTTTAGTACCGCATCTTACTAAAAATTCGGGTTATAACTCTGCTTAGGGATTAGGACGGTTTAATTGAGAGTAAATGCGCCCACATTTGTACGTAAGGAGAGTAGAAAACAATTTAGGAAAACCACCCTCAATGCACCAGACCGGGATAGAACCCCCTCCTCCCCCCTACCCCCTGCCTCGTTTTTTACAGTCTAATCCAACGTGATAGTAGCGCGTTAAACCACGAGGCCACCGAATTGTGTTCCCCAACTATTGCTGTAATTACATCTGTCATCTGCTGCTGTGAACAATATTTATTTTAAGGTTGAATCTGTTTAAGACACATACTTTTTTTTTACATGCAGAGTGTACAGTAAAATGTGAGATCAACTTTAGCGGTGGACAGGAAACGCAAAAACAATTTAAAAAACATATAAACAATTGTCCCATTTGACCTTTATTCAAAGTAACAGCCAAATGATTACATTAAACTGTTTTTCTATAGATGTTTCTTGATGAACAGATTTCATAACAAATGAATAGGTCGCGCGGGCCAATTGGCTAGCCTGTGCGCTCCCCGTAATGAAATCCATTAGATATTCATTTGTGGGTTAACTTGAAACAATTTTTTTATTTTATTAAACAGCCATTGCCACTTGACCAACGTTTACAAAACGGCTTCCAATGAATCTGACAAAATACCTATTATTTTTAAAAGAGGTATTCATCGACACAACGACTGCAGGCTTGCATTCATGTCAAAGGTGACCATTTGGAGAACTTTCTATAATGTTAATAATAATAATATTTAGCACCGCGTCTTACTACCCGTTTGGGTTATACGCTTTAACTACTAATTACGCTAATGTATTAGGAATTGGGAAGGTTGAATTAGAGGAAGTGAACCCTCATTTGCGTGGAGGGAGAGTGGAAAACCATTTAGGAAAACCCACCCCCAGTTCACCCGACCGAGATTCGAACCTCGATCTCCCCGTCCTCAGCAGTCGAGCTCAACACGACAAGCGCGTTAGCCAACTACGCCACCGAGGCGGGTAATAATGTTAATCAGCTCCACATTACTGAAGCACAAACCTGACTATAGCTCAGAAATGAGGTAAAATGGAACACATAATTTTATAAACTTTTATCCCGGTTTTTGTGTTTCCTTTTTTTATTATTATTATTTAGCACCACGTCTTACTACCTGCTCGGGTTATACGCCTAAGTACTAATTAAGCTAATGGATTAAGTAGGTTGAAGGTTGAATTTAGAGGAAGTGAACCCGCATTTGCGTGGAGGGAGAGTGGAAAACCATTTAGAAAAACCTCCCCAGTTCACCCGACCGAGATTCGAACTTCAATTTCTTCGTCCTCGGCAGTCGAGCTCAACACTAAACTAGCGCGTTAGCTAACTACACCACCGAGGCGGGTTTGTGTTTCCTATCCACCACTGAGGTGGGTCCTACATTTTACAATACACCCTGCATTTATGTTATTTTTCAGCAATGTAACCATAAATTCCTTAAAAATTAAATCATTTATAAGAGTTTATTAAATAACAATTCATTCTATACACAGTAATAGCTGTTTTTCTGTTATTAGCTAGATGTAATTTTAAGGAATTTATTATTTCTACTAGTTCTTGCATGTGGATCACAAGATAGAGAAACGGTATAAGTATGTGTTGCTCTCTTAAATTTCACTTAGGATTTTCTTATAAACGCAATTAATAGGCCAACTTTTAAACACAAGTCACTTTTGTTGCCAGTACCTTAAATAAGACTTTATGTATAAAAAAGGATTTCATTTTAATTTGATGTTTATTTATTGTTTTATTCATTAAAAACCAAATTCTCGTAATATAAGTTACAAACAGTTCCCTAAAAATATTAAGATACCTAAGATTACTTCGACATAAATTAAAGTGAATCCTATTCATAATTTATGTGAAAATATTTTAAACTCATAATTTGGGTGGTAAAGAACTTTTTTCACAGTTATAAAAACTACAAAGACAATTATCATAAGCTAACACGTAAAGGTATGTGTCACTTTTCATAGATAATACCAATCTATTTGAAATAATAATATAGTAAAATGTTTTTAATATTGACAACAACAATTTTCTAAAAGTTACTTCACCAGAATCCATTATAATATCCCAAGTGTTGACGCAGACTCAAACCCTGAACTTAGTGTTTAAGAAGCGTTCTGCCGTGGCAAAGAGTGATGAGGCGCAGGTCTAAAAACGTTGGTCATCCCTTTTTAATTCTCTCAAGCACATGTTTCAATCCAGACCAAATAATTTATATTAATGCTCAGAACGACGTATTCAGTCCAATATGGTTGCAAAGCCCTAGGGACTGATAACTCTATCGTTTCAAGTCACCTGACTATTATAAACTTTATTAAAATTATCTAAAACATATTATTAGTTCGCATATTCAAGGACAATCATGTTTGTTTATGTTTTTACAAATTCAACTGTTTCCAAGTGAACCAAATTTAGCAGTAAAGTGCAATCCCAATAAAATCTCCTAACAATATGACACGTTTTGTAAAGTTAATACCTAGTTAGAGCTCTTGTGATACTTATTTAAATATGGTACTTCTGAAATATTACGTCAACTTTGATAAATTGATAAGGACTGAATGATTCCTAGCCAAGCAAGCGTTCATTCTCACACTACTTTAAATCTAGAAGCAGGTCAAAGAAGTTATCAGTAATGTAGACATGTTGAAGTGCAAGCAGAATATATTTTGAACCAGTTCGGTTTTCTATCATGACTGGAACACAGTTTAGTAGATAAACTGCTATTGGCACAAGAGGAGAAGAATATTTAACACTGAAACAGTTAAGTAAGTTTAACGATTATATTGATAGAATAAGAAAACTGTAAGAGGCATCTTAAAATTAAAAAAATTTCAGTTTATGTAAATAATCTTTAATAATATTATTTTAATCGTTTTGCTATCAAAAGTGAAAGCTGAAGATTACAATACTTGATGCATAAATATGTTAAATTAAATATTATAAATTTCAGTTTCCTGCTGAGTTTCTACTTCAGTTTATCGATTGTAGATCATGTATCGAGATTTTTACTTTAGGCACACCCGTTTATACTCATGAAGTGTTGAGGCTAGTAAATATTTCAATATTAGGATGAATAATATAACTAATAAAAGGCAAGGAAATTTTACAAGGAGATAAAATACTATTAAAAATGAGACTCATAGTTTTAACTCATGTGATTACGTGTTTAAAATATATTAAAATATATTGTATGTTAAATACAATTATTAATATGAATACACTTTTTTTTTAATATTTCTTTTTCTCGTACTATATTAACAAAACGAAGAGTTTGTATTCTGCCTGTCATGAGAGTTGTTCGATATTTACGACACGCAAAGGGCCACCATTTTTAAAATTAGTAGTGCCTTTGCACAAATATGTGCACCTCAAAAGTGAAATTTTAAATTTTTTAATATTTTTTTTAAATTTGTTAAAACTGGATCAGAATAAATAAAATGATTTTTTTTTTCCTGTCTGAAGCAAATAAAAGTATTTCCCAGGGTAGCCCCAAACGCATTGCGTGGTTAGCCCGGGCAACGCTGGTACTTCTTCCAGTAATTTATATGTTTTAGAACAATATATTGTGAATTTATGTGACGTAAGAATATTTTTCTTTTACCATGGTTGATAAGTATCTTCATAAAATACGTTTGGAATTATAACGTTCTAAAATATGAATCATTAATCGTCTCAATATAAAAAATCAAAAGTAGATTTGCCCAATTTTATTATTCACGTTAATTCACGCATTTTCTGACAGTTAACAAAAATATCCAAAGTTATTGGTTTTTGTTAATATATTTTGTGATGTATACTGTATTTACATGTCAAAGTAATAAAAACACAGTTAAGAAGCTGATGAATAAACAACTGTTTAATCATTTGCAACCTGCTTCAGTGGCTGGATGGTCTAAGATTGTTAACTTTGGCAATAGACTATTCTGCAGATGATATGGAAGGGGGATCGGGGTTTCGAATCCCAATCGGGTGTATCGAGGGTGATTTCTCCTAAATGGATTTCCCACTCTCCCTTCCACACAAATGTCGGTACACTTCCTCGAAATTCAATATTCTCATCCCTAGCTCACTAACGTAATTATTAAATATGCGTACAACCTGAAAGGTAGTAAGACGTGGTTTTAAAATAAAATAAAATCTTATCTGAGTTTTAAATAACAGCTAAAGATTGATACTACCATATCTGTACTATAATCATGTATTCTAAGGTAGCACTTATGATATAATATTGTTATCATTAAGATGTAATTACGTAAATTATGAGTATTTTGGCAAGGTATATATCCTTTTAGTAAAATACTTTATCTATTTAGTACTTTAAAGAAGCACACTATATTTAGTTTCGTAATATTATAGATAATAGATCGGAATAGAATTTACTTTGGTTGTCTTTCTAACGATTGTATTATTATTTATTTGTTAAATGCTATAAATATGATTCTTAAAGGCAATTCACGTGCCTTATTTAATAACAGAATTTTTAGATATGACATCATCATATATTAGCATATATATGTGTATTTAATATACTTATACAGGTGTTTTCGTGAGGATAAGTCAAATTTTGAGGAGAAGGGACGAGAAAGCTCAGATTTGGAGGAAATGTACCAATTGGCGTGGAAGGATAAGAATGAAATATTTAGTGGAAAGCACTGTGTCCACCGATGTAGGTAAAGCAGATAGGCAACACATCCTCTAATTTATTTGAGATATTTAACGTCCACTTTCTGAATCAACTGATTATATCAGCATATGAAAATTCTATGAGCGAGAGCCAAATTGTCTTACCAATTTCACCGGGAAAGGTACTTTCATATACACGAGGGGTTCTGTCACATGCCAAAATTGACCTGGACCGACAACTTTAATTCCCCTCCGAAAGGAAGTTATGTTACGGATTTCTATTGCTCAAGAAATGTCCGTGGACCCAGTCTGGAATTGAACCCATGAACATCGGTTCCTGAGACAAGTAATTTACCCCAAGACCACCGAGGCCGGCCATATTCTCTAAAGCTTAATTAACACGTTCACCGAAAATAGAAAGCAGAATATGCCTCAGTGGTACAGCAACTCACACGCTGTATGTTGACCCATGATGCATTGCAAATCTAACTTTAAATGCTTATTATCAACATATTTTATTTTCTAGTAGATATACTTTTTAAAAGCATTTCCCTATGAATGTTTTCAAATTATAACGCTGTGTCATGGCACAATCAAATAATCTATACGCACGCTTAAAATTAACGGGTCATTTCAAATTTCCTCACAAAGGCTGACTGACAGTAAAGCGCATGCGTTAACAAATGCGCGTGCGCACTGATTTGAGTTGGTCGGCTCTGAGATTTGATTGGTTCTCCTGTGCTGAAAATCTCATGCAGAGCGGACAAAAGCAGAAATGAGTTGAACTTGAGCGGAACAGCTCCCGCCGATGAGGCGGAAATCTTGTTATTGGCTTAGAGCTCGTCACGTGACCATGTTTATGATCTGCGCTAGTTTTTCGGTGAACGTGTGAATCCACCGTAAATGTATCTATAGTGTATGGACAGCCCAGGTAGGTACTAAGGGGCTGTCCTTAAATTATGTAAAGATTTTGGAGAGGTAGGTAGGGAGGGCTTTTTATTAATGTTTATGGTGAGACAAAATCTAACAAAATACAGGGATTCTTTGTAAAAAAAAAATCTGCAATTTTTTATTTTCATTCATTGGTTAACCCTACTTTTATCATTAATTTTCAAAGTTTTAAACAAATGAAATTAATATCAATCGCTTTATTTCCAAAATAACCAAACGATTAAAATAATCTAATTTACCAAATTGTAGAAAGACGTAAGATAAAAGGGGGGAGATAAATTGAAAATCTCAAAATCCCTTTCGTAGGGGTAGAAAAGGGGTGCTCCAACATTATGGAAAAAAAACTTTAAGGATGCCCCTAAGACGTTGTAGAACAAAAATTAATATTATTTTACTAAATAGGCTCTATTACTTATAAAGTATTGATGATGCAATATATTTATAAAAATAATAATATATTGTTTGCGTAAAACGGGATTGAGACGCGGTTACAAAAGAAAAAAAATTCCATGAATGTTAAAAAACATCCTTATCGCAAACAGTCTTACATTCACATGTAGTTGAGGGTTTTAAAAATTTCCATTTCGAGTTGACATCATAAATGTGTTTGTTGTTATAAGACGCGTTGACCCTTACAAATTAATCTCTCATATTCCTCTATTTCTGCATATGTGTTATGATGTTTGATTATGTTCCCAAACTAATCAGACTTTTTACAAACTTCATTACTTAATCCGTTATCTCTAATCTCTTATGTTAAGTAGTCATATCAATAGGTCATTTATTCTTAAAGTTAATTTTTCAAAGATAAGAACTGCATAAATCATTATTTTAAAAAAAACAATTGATAAAGTTGACTTATAAGCAGATGATGTAATAACCCAATTGTTATTACTTTTAATTATTGCATTAAAAACTAAGTTTTTTTAACAATCGCGCTTATAAGCACATATACATAGTACCAATTGTAATTAATAAGTTATTTATAGCACCAATATTTTTTTTAACCAATTGGTACGTTAAACAACTTTTTTTATTTACCCTCTACAGTGGCCGAATGGTCAAAGACCTAAGGCATCATTCTCTGGCTTGTCGATAACGGGAAGATAATGGTTCAATCTAGGTGAGGTCTACTGAGGATAGCTTTCTTTAAATGGTTTCTCACTCCCCTGCATTCAAATGCGGGTATATTACCTCTAAAATACTTATTTTCTTACCTTACTCCAGTAGAGTAGTTTAATACAATATGCCTATAGCTTATACAGGTAGTAAGACGTGGTAATAAAAAAACTTTCATTAGTATGTTAATTTTTTTTTACTGGATATATTACCTAGTTTTTGTTAGTAATAAGTTAAACAATAAGTTTTTAATTAGTATGTTTAACGAAAGATTTTTAACTTATACGTTAAATAATATATGTTTATTAGTACGTTTAAAACAAGGTTTTGAATTGATACGTTTAGTATCAATTAATTATCTGATAGCTTGTGATCTTAATTGATCACATATTTGTATCCGACGATTTACACACGTCCATCACAGACTCTGCCTTAACATATGAGTGAAGAATGACCCTAGGCTACAGACAAGAATACACCCTTGTCTACGACCTGGGAATGGGGCTAATTCTGGATATCTCAGGTGTTAGAACATTGAAGTACTAGGTCAAAGACCCGGGTTCAATTCCCGTCTTCAGGTGTCATCTTTCAATTTAAAAATCACCATAATATATTGGTTTGGTTACGTGTGAGTGACGGTGGAAGCCTTAACTTCTCCTTTAAAGCCATATTGTTATATTGTTGATAAAATAAATTTGCACTAATGGTTAAATAATCTTAGACGTCAGGCTCACGATATAGTTTTCTCACTAGTGGTAACAGAAAGGGGGGATATAGATACACATTTAGCCAAGTAAACATGCAATATATTATAATTAGATTTATGCCCCCATACCCAAGCGAATGCTGGTACATTTTATCTTAACTGTCTTTATCCCTCAGACTTGCATTGGTAGTCACGTAGTCTAATTCTTCCTTCTTACTTCAGACTGGATTGCGGGTCACGTGTAAATTGGGGTTCGATTTCAAGGTGTAATTGGATTATTCTCTTTTTTTTCCCTTGAAAATGTAGATACAATTTTTTTAATTATCCTTTATAAACCTAAAGTAATGGTTTAAATATGCAGATAGTCCGAAGATCCCGTAAGAAGCTGTTCTCCCAAAAAAGTATTAAAGTATTAAAATTATTGAGAAAAAATAAAATAGACTTATTGGGTTTCAAGAGTATTGTAATCTGAATATCTACAGGCAACATATAGCATATGATATATTTTTTAATAAACCCATAACACCCACCTCGGGGGCGTAAGTTGGCTAACGCGTAGTTTCATGTTGAGCTAGACTGCCGAAGACGGAGAAATCGAGGTTAGAATCTCGGTCGGGTGAACTGCGGGTGGTTTTCCTAGATGGTTTTCAAATCTCTCTCCACGCAAATGGGGTTCACTTCCTCTAAATTCAACCTTCCTCATTTCTAATCAATTAGCGTAATTAGTACTTAAGCGTATAACCCGAACGGATATTAAGACAGCCGTCCTAAAAAAAAACTCAGTTATCCCATAGGAAATGTAAAATTATGACTTTTTCCATTAATAATAAAACATTATTTTTTGTTCCTTAATAATGCGTTGAGGCAAATTACAAATACTAAATATTTTATTAAAATTTTATAGCCTGGCTTATTAAAAGAAAGCATTAAAAACTAATCAATTATATTTAATAATATTTTGAAAAAAAATTATCTTAATCTGATTACTGAAATGCAACATTGTTTTCTTTGTTAAGTTTCAAGATAACGTTTATTAACACTCCTGTAGGCAAGTAGCTTAGCGGTGTCTGCAGATTAACACAGACATCTAAGCCAGATGATTAGTCATTATCAATCTAAAATTGTGATAAGTGGCACCAATATAATAATGTTTTGTAGAATAAAAAAATAAATGTCTATTACCAACCAAGGTCGTTCCCTTTTAAGGTTCTCTCAACCCCAAAAAGAAAGACATATTGTGATCGTAAAAAAAAAAAATCGAATTCTAGCTTTTGATAAATGTCGAAGTTATTGACCCCCTGAAAAAGAAAAAGTGGTTTTCTCGGTGCCGTCTGTTTGTCTGTGTCTCGAAATAGAACAGAAACAATTTTAACGATCAGGCTAACTATAACTTTGTATCTAGGGTTTTTGGTTCCCCCGAGGAAATTTAAAAAAAAACAATTTTAACGATTTTGATTAAATTTTGTATCTAGGCACTGTATAACATTACAAACAAAATGAACGTTTTTTTCCCCCATGAAAATAAATTTAAGGGTACTTTATATTAAGAGAAATTATTGTAAAGTTGTGGTATTATTAAAAATAAAATTATTTTAAATAGAATATATTTTTATAAAACCAGTAGCGTTTGCTATAACCAAATACATACACATACACACATATATTTGTATAATATATACACATCTATATTTGTATAATAATGTATTGTATATATATATAATATATATTATAAGCAAAAAACTACTGGTTTTATTAAACTATATTCCATTTAAAATATTAGTATTTTTAATAATACCACAACTTTACAATATTATAAAATATATTCCATTTAAAATATTTTTATTTTTAATAATACCACAAATTTATATATATATTATGGAGCTTTGAAAACTGATTGTTTATGCTCTTTGGTTGACGGAGATATTCCCCTTTCCTCGATGTTTCTTTAACAGCAGTGGCGCACCCAGAATTTATTTTTGGAGGAAGGGGGTTTTGAATTTAAAAAGCAACAACACCATATTAATGGCTGCATTTTCCTTCTCGTCTAAGGCGAACTTACACACCTTATTTCACGTAAAGTTTATATTTTCATTTGTTCTCTCAACTTGGTTTTGGTTAGATATTTGTGGCTGAATAACCGATCAACATACACTTTAGAGTGGAGAAATAACAAATAGTGTTATCGCAGTTATAGACAAGAATTAACTTTCAGTAAATCTCTGTAAGCACATACTTTTGACCAGAATTTGAAACAATCTGTAGCCTGAGTCCATTTTAAATAATATAGAAAAAGAACTGTGTTCCTTTTTATTTACATTTTAAATAGAGAAAAAGAAAACTTTACTAACACAATTTTACTAAATATAAAATTAAAAGAAGCATATAACACATCATGGGCGCTTCTCGTTCACTCTGCAGTTCACAGTCATTATAGACAAAGTCCAGCCTCCTTGAACCTTTAGCGCTGAGCACTGGGATTTCTTCTTCTGTGTCTACAGGAACTTCTTTGAGTATATTTAAATTGACCAGCCCGTTCAGTCTGACGTGTCTCGTTGAATTTCTAAGATAAGTTTTGATGAAACGTAACGTCTAAAACAACCTCTCTGACATACTTGTTGAGACTGCAAGGTTGCAGAAAATAGTCAACAAATTGAATATATTTGAATACAGGTCTATGTGACATCTGTTAAGGGCTTAAATTGAATTGTTAAGAGGAGCAACTTGGTTTTAGTCTACAGGATTTATGCCATAGGCAAAGTTCTGCAACTAACACTGGAGTTTTAAAAACCAACGTTGTAAAATTCACCCAATTTTACAAAATGCACAGTCTTCTTCTTCAAAAGCAGTTTGTTCAGATGGAAATAAACACCTATATTTTTCACTATGTCTTGATGATTCAAAAATTTGTCTGAAATTGTATTTATGAGGGTATCAATCTATGGTAAGTAAACAGCTCGATAGTTATATTCTTCCTTACCATCGTTTGAAATATTACACTTTTGAACTTGTCTTCCTACTACCTTCGACATGCTTATAGTGGTCTATAAATCTTCTGCCACATTTCTTGCACTTTCAAAGAGTTTAATAAAGTTTTTTCAGCATTCCTCCTGTAACTTATCAAGATATTCTTTACACTATTTGCATGGACAACAGCATATGCAGGTTCTAAATCACTGGTCTGAAGTTTCTTGCTGAGGGAAGAGTGTAGCTGAGAAGTTATTCTGAATACTACTAGGGGCAGGACTGATGGACGGACTTACGAAAATACTGATGTGATCCGAATTGTTCTGATCACATCAGTCTCAGTCCATCAGTCTTTCTTGCAAGTGGTGGGAGAGACTGACAGTATGACTGAATGTGTGCGCGCGTTCGTCAGTATTTCCTACAGTCTCGGTATCAAACATGGACAGGGAACAAGCAGACGTGACTGCCCCAGTCGGGATCGCAGATAATGTGGTGGAACGGCCAGAGCATGTGGAGCCGAGACTGATAAAAATAATGACATTTTAGTTTAATTATTGTACATATAAGGTAACTTTAAATGTTAGTGCTTTCAAGTCCTGCATTGCCCGGGCCTTATTCGGGTTTTAATTGATTTGAATAATCTAGTAACAATTTTAAAATTACCGCTTCTATGTGTACATGTTTGTGCCCAGGGCTACTAATTTTTTAAATGTCAAACCTCTGCTTGTTGTAGATATCATGCAATCCTCATGAAAGGCACACAAACTTTTCATTTTATTGGAAGAAAGCAATACCTAAAAAATATAATTAATAAAATGGTAAAGTGTTATAAATTTTGGCGACTAGAAAATAAATTTTTATTTTATAAAAGGCCCTTTTTATGAAAATTGGACTGCATTTATACAATATAATATTTGTGGGATGAGATGGGCTCTTAAGGTGGGAGGGCAAAGAGTTTTAGTTAAGGATATTATTTTTGCAGTTTCCAAAGCAAAACTTTTTTGATCAAAATGAATAAAATATTTCTCCAATATAAATATAGAGTTTAATTCTCTTCATATCTGTCAAAAGGTGTCCTGTAGTTCAATAAAATTTGTTCTCTTCATCTGAGAAGTTTCTCATCTAACGCCGCTATACTCATGGCAGATATTCAACAACTGTTGGTATCCCCACGCGAAGAAAATTAAAATCTTTGTTTCTACTGGATAAATATTTTATTTATTTTGGGCTCCCCTACACTCCCAACTTAAATTTTACTGACTATATGACCCAACTTAACGGGAGCTTAACGCTTCAAAACTGACATGAGAGACCAAAGTTCGATCCAACCGACTGCTATAGATATAATTTCACGATGTAATTATCCATATTCATTCCGGGTAACTTTCTGGTGTAGTTCAACCAATTACCTTCTTATCATCATATTACCTTAGGTTGTGTAGTAAAAGCCATTAATAACACTGGCATTAGAGCATAAACAATCCTTGAAATCAATTAGCAATCTGCTTGCCTTTCCCCGAGATCTTGCGAAATTATCTCTAAACGGTAAATATTGACCTACTATATTTGTACTCTACATCTATCTCCATAAAGTTGCAATTCTTGAATTTTAAATCTAGCAATTCATGTTTTTTCATCTGCTTTAATATGATCGTTCTCTATAGTGCATATTTCTTAATTAACGGTGTCGAGTATCGTGAGTTATTTTTATAACATTCCGTATTACTACCCATCCGAGCTATACGCATATATACATTTATAATTTAGTGGAAATAAGAGTTAAATTTAGGGAAAGTGTACCCGCATTAACGTGGAGGAAGAAAGGTAAACTTTTTTAAAAAAAAAAGCTCTAAGTACACCCAACTGGGATTCCAACCCTGATCTCCCCATCATTAAAAGTCCAGTCTATTGCGAGAGTGACGCAATAGAACATTTGACCGCAGAAGCGGATTGTATGTTATGTTGTACTTAACATTTTTTTATGGACACTCACTTCAACAATTTTTAACAAGATGAAATATTTTTTTATTTCATTCCTGTCCGTTTAGGTGTGTAAATAGTTTGGTGTGTGTGTGTTAAAAATTGTTAAAAATAAAATAGTTTACAGATGTGTGAGTAAAGTAAAGCACATAATCTATTTAGTCACTATTTAGTCACTTCACGTTCACGAAATATATGAGTAATTTTAATTCTTAAATTTCTCCAAATAACTCATTCGAAAATTCTATATTTTGACTTTTGTCTTTGCCCACGTTGGTGGTCTAATGGTCTAAGGCGTGACTCTTTCAATAGACTGGATCATCGATTATCGGGAGAACAGGGTTAGAATACCAGTTGGGTGTAGTAAACATGTTGTTTTTTTAGCCTTAAATTGTTTTCAATCCTATCCATAGAAATGTGGTTTCACTGGCTATAAATTCATCTTTACTCATCCCTAACACATTATCGTAATTAATGCATATGCATACAACCCGAATGGGTGATGAGACGCGGTTCTATAAATAAAACGGTTTTTTTTAACAAACAATCAATCACGAGATTGACAACTCCGAAAGATTGAACACCAATGAGATCCATTCTAATGAAAAAATATCATTCGGTAATGAAGTTTCGTTCTAGAATAACAAAACAGAAAAATGTTTCGAGATCTTGTCACGTGAACGCTTTAGCTAGTGATGGAATAATCTCGCAAGATCTCGGAGACAGGAGACGTTGGAATAACGGGCAGGTTTACCTACGATGGGGAAAATATTTAAATCACGGGAAGATACCAGTGGGAAGACCTAGACGCAGAAGAGAGGATAATATTAGAATTGATCTGAAAAAGATAGGGTATAATGAGGGGGGATGGATAGAACCAACTCAAGATAGAGGTAGGGTGTAATGAGTGGACTGGCTAGAGCTTGCTCAATATAAAGATATGGTGAAATATGTTGGATTGGATAGGACTAGCTCAAGATAGGAATAGGATGTAATAAGGGGGACTGGATGAAATTAGCACAAGATAGAAATAGGGTGTATTGAGTAGGACTGGATAGAACTGGCTCAAGATAGGGATAGGGTATAGTGAGGCGGACTGGATATAACTAGCTCAAGGTAGGGATAGAGTGTATTGAGGTATAGACTAGATAGAAATAGCTCAAGATAGGGGCAGGGTTATTGAGGTATGGACTGGATATAGCTAGCTCAAGATAGGGATAGGGTGCAATGAGGTAAGACTGGATGGAACTAGTTCAAGATAGGAATAGAGTGTATTGAGGTATAGACTAGATAGAACTAGCTCAACATAGGTGTAGGGTGCAATGAGGTGTGTATTGGATAGAACTAGCTCAAGATAGGGGTAGGGTGTATTGAGGTATGGACTGGATATATCTAGCTAAAAATGGATAGGGTGCAATGAGGTAAGACTGGATTGAACTAGCTCAAAATAGAGATAGGGTGTATTTAGGTATGGACTGGATATAGTTAGACAAGATATGGATAGGATGTAATGAGGTGGACCTGATAGAACTAGCTTAAGATAGGGATAGGTGGGGTACTTTAGTAAGCTTGGCAATAAACTATCGAGTTCTTAATTCTGGAGTAAGTAAGTATGCTTTAAACATGTAATGGTCATCAGATTCAACCGCATTTGATATAAAGGAGTCTTATTAAGAGCGTTCTATATGGTCAATTGACCCCAGTCAGGTGTACTGAAGGTAAGGTTTTTTTTTAAAATAAAGCGTACATGCGGTAATGGGAAATAGTCACATAATATACATTTTCCAGGACAACTTTTATACCTAAAACCCCATACCAAATACCTTATTTTTAAATTAATTTAAATATATTTGGAAAAACTCTGCAGCCACTCAAAATCGTCAAGTTCAGTATAGTGTGCATCACGTTATTTGGAAAAAACACGATTATTGCTTAAGGTAGATAATTTAAACGATGAAGGACTCGTCCTTTGCTCAATCAGCGTACTTCCACAGGGATCAGTAGGTCTCCATACTGACAATTAAGCTAGTCTGTCAGTTCTTTAAACAGGCGTCTTTGAAGAGAATAAGCTCCACTGGGTTGACAGTTTTGATGATAAGCTTCATAACCTCATTGGATTTTAAAAACTTTGCACAAAGGGATTGCTGGTGAAGAACACAGTGGTAAGAAACCAACTGTGGAAATCTTTTTATCTTTCTTACACAAAGCATTGAACCTATTTTTGACACCAGTAATAGCTGGAGTACCATCTTTGGGAGATATACAAGCTCAAATACAGGAATATTCTCAGAAGAAATAAATGTTTTAAATTAGGAGAAAATATCCTCACCTGTAGTGTGCCCTTTTAAGAGAATAATTTTCAAAAATTCTTCTTTTACAGAAAAATCGCTGAAAACCAGACTTACAAACACGCCTAATTGAAAAATGTCACTCACATCCTTGATTCGTCAAGTTGAAGTGAGAAATGACATTTACCTAAGTCGTTTATCAACTGTGAGTAACATCCCCCGACATAATCTCAACTCGCCTCATCACGGTATTGGCAGAAAGCTGAGTAGATTTTATTGCAAATATTATGTCATAATACCCATGGTAGCGTCTGGAGACCCCTGATTTAGAGGAAACCAACCTCTGTACACCTAACCACAATTCAAAAGCCGATATCTCCGTCATCTGCAGGCCAATCTAACAAAAGAGTGACGCCTTATACTATTCGGTCAGTGAAACAGATTGGTAGCTTTATGAAAGGCTTTTTTTCCTAGCAGAATCCTACTATAAACTATGATTGTGGTAGGAAAAGAGGACATACAAATAATAATTTGTCATAGAATTAGAAAATAGCTTCCCATTTACTATGAGCGAGCGATAAAGAGTCTGAACATTTTGCCAGACAGATATCTCTTATATGCTAAAATCGATAAGAGACATAATAAATCTGTGCTATGTATTTTTATCGTTGGTAAAAATTTGTTGACCTTGGTCGGGTCTAAACCCATGAAATTCAGGACTAGAAGCGATCACTTTACCACAAGATCATGATAGAGGTTACGTATAATACATATATATGTACACACAAAAACTTGGTCAATATAAGATACTAGATAGCTGTTGCCCGCGGCTTTGCTCGCTGGAAGTTGATTATATACAAATACGAAAATATACATATGTATTTACAGATTAATTTAAAATATTACGTTACGTTGATGACCATAGCTTGACCTCAGATCAAAAATAATGCAGTCCGATACAAACTTTCACCCCCTTTTTCATCCCTTATTAAATAAAATTTCCAAAATTCCTGAAACACGTAATTATTTGTTTTACGTCAATAACCGAAATACAAAATTTTGTTTATGTAACTTTCAAAATGACGGACTTTCATACATATTATCATACATATTATCATCCCCTATTTTGACCCCTTTGGGGTGGAATTTTCTAAAATCCTTTCTTAGTGGGTGCCTACATAACAAAATGAATATACATTCCGAATTTCATGCTTGTAGCCTTGATAGTTTGCGCTCGGCGATGATGAATCAGTCAGTCAGTAGTCAGTCAGTCCAGGACATGTTATTTTATAAGTATAGATTATATTTGCAGCCATTAATAAATGAAGTGTTGGAACCTTATGACGTCAATTTTTCATGCTCCTCTCTAGGTATCGCTGCCCCCTGCACATCACGATGGGGGACATGAAGAAACTCTCCAAAGAAGAGGAAGGGAGTTTGGTTCAATGGAAGAGTGGAAGAAGAAAGTGTAGAAGAAAGAGGAGTGAGAGGGAGCAAGCTGCCGCAATATGTGGCAGCCATCATAGGTGAGGAAATGAAATGGGAGGAAGGGACGGGCGATTGGGCGCACTATATCTGATATTGAAAAATTAAGGGGGATATGACAGGAATGTGTGTGTGGGGGGGAAAGGAAGGGAGAATACAGTCTTTCAGAACTCTCATATTATTTATGAAAATTATTTGTTATATCAAAAATGATTTAACGTCAAAATGGAGTAGAAATGTCCTTATGAGATAAAAAAAACAACACTATTTTAAGTTTAACCATTTAAACAAAACAAAATTCAAAGGTGAAACTAATTCATTTTTAAAGATGTTTAACGGGAAATGATGTTATTCGAGGATCAAATTAAACCGTTAGAAGCTTAGTGCTAGTCTTCATTAAATAAAGGGCATTTTTTTAATATGCTAGCATAAGAAAATTATAATATGATGTAAGATTGTTCCGGTGATGTGGTGCCCTTAAGGTGGTAGTTTCGGTAACTTAAGTTAAGGGCAGTATTTTTTTCGGTTTTTATCAAAACTTCTTTGACCAAAATAATTAAAATATGGTTCCAGTAGAAACATAGAGTTTAATTTTCTTCTCATGTTGATATAAATATTTATTGGATATTCTTCAAGAATATCTTGGAATTTAATGACAACATTTTTTCTTAGTTAAAAAAAGTATTTCATCTAGTACCACTATATTCATGACAGAAATTAAAAAACTGTTGGTATCACCGTGTGAAAAAAATTAAACTATGTTCCTATTGGAGCAATATTTAATTTATTTTGGACCAAAAAAATGTTGATTGCAAAAAATACTGACCTTTTCTTACATTCTCAACATTCCACCTTAACGTGTAGTTTACTGTAGGCCACTCATTTATTTTTCTCATCAAGACCTTCCTTGTCACATTTTACTCCAAACGAGGAAGTACGAGCTATCTTCGTAAAATGGAGTAGGTATCGTACTGATAAAGACGCCCTCGCATGATACTCTGGCTCTATCGCTCATCATGATTATAATAATTTAATATTTGGTCTATATATTCTCCTTTGAGCCGTGATATCACCCTCACTGGCTGGCTAGGGTTGTTAAGCTCTTGCTCTCCCCTTACCCCCTCGCGGAGTCGTCGAAAGGTTCCGGCCATAGAGTAAACGCAATGGTGCGCTTCAAGCGCACAGCTCTAAAAGACGACATAAGCGGGTTTCCTCTTGCGGCTTTTCACTCAGAGAATCACTCGGTGTATACCTGCCTGAACTGTAGAGCCTGTTTAATCTTCATAGGGGAGATATTTGTGCAAATGTTGATTCTCTCAGTATCTGAGAAGGAAAAGAGGAAGTTTTGAATAATAAATACCCTTCAAACTGTGTGTTATATAAGAGAGATTTTTTAATTAAAAATCTGTGAACATGATTTGATCAAAGGAGTAAACCAACCTTTCAAATGAAAACGGTAATTTTCCTTCTAAATACTATATTTAAATAATTGATTATTTTGGGATTGCTCAGCATTAAAATATTTTAATTTTAAGCCCGCGTAAATGGTCGCATGGTCAAAGGCGTCACTTCTTACACTATAATAGACCACTGATGACGATTAGATCGGGGTTCAAGTCCGGTCTGGTGTACCAAGGGTGGTTTTTTGATCTAAACAGTTTTCTAAGCTCCCTCCATGAAAATGCTGTTACACTTCCTTCCTTATCCCCAACTCATTAATGTAATTGCAGGGCTGGTCTAAGACATGTGCAACGTGTGCAACTACATGCAGAACAAATTCATAGGGACGCCAAAATGACCCAAAAATAAATATTGTTTGTTTTTATCTGGGAAAATGTAAATATAATTAAAGAATTTTTATAATCTTTAAGAAAATCCAGGTTTTTGTAGTTCTTGGAAGTGTAGATACTTTATACCTCACTGTAATTTGTACACTGCATACTTAACTTTATAGTAGAAAACAAAAAGAGTAAACAATTTTTTTTTCAAGTTAAAAAAAAAGAATGAAAAACTGAAAGATGTTAAGGACGAAAACACAATGACGTCATTGTCTGACTATAATAAAATAGTTTTTTTAGTTTTTTTAAAAAAAATTGCCACTAAAAATATGTATACATAGGGTCTAGATTTAAGATGGCCATATATAGTATTCGCCACAGTTTTTTTCATTTGGGGGGAGGAGGGCGCAAAATATGAGTTTTGCATACACAAAGCTTTTGCCTTAAACGGCCCTGTGTAATTGGTGCATATGCGTACAACCTGAAGGGATGTTAAAAAATGTATCCATATATTATTTTCGAAGAAATTAATCATTCAGTATAACTATCTCTAAGGGGCTATACCCTATATATTTTATCGCCGTGTTTTACTACATGTTCAGGTTCTACGAATGATGATAGCTACTCTAATGGGGAGGGGATAAAGAAGGAAATTTTAGAGGTAATTTACCCGAATTTCATGAAAGGAGAGTGGGGTAACCACTTAGATAAAACCACCCTCAGTCGAACCAACAAAGATTCGAAGGCTGGTCTTCTCGTCATCAGCAAGCCGATCTAACAAGAGTTTGATACCTTGGACCATTTGTCCACTGAAGTGGATCAAAGAGGTTATATTTTATATGCAAATAAACAACAAACAATGACAAATATTTTCTTATACTTTTCCCAAGTGAAATTAAAGTAGATATATTTAAATTTAATAATATGTTTTGTAGAGATAGACTGTTAAGAAAAACTGTATTCACAAATGTTATTAAGTATGAAGTTTTGATTTCATTTTAGCTTAGGAATAAAGAAAACTATTTTTCTAAAGTTTTGACAATATCCTGCATTGAGTATAAATAATAATAACAATAATAATATAGCCTATCTTCGTATTTATTTATTCTCTGCCTATTTCAAACAACGAAGATTTAATAGAATTGATTTTAGACTATTTTCTCAAAACAATTAAGAAAACATTACTGTTCAAAATATGTTTGTATTTGTCTCAGATTGTATCGAAGGCCAGTTCAAGTTGAGAGGGATTTTTTCTTTAAGATAAGGACAAACTTTTAGTTTCCTCAAATATGTTGACATTAATCTAGAAAAAAACTTGAAATTTAGAGCATCAACTAAAAAATATATAATCCAGTTCACTGGGTTATCACAAAATCATTTCGACAAAGATAACAATTTGAACGTAGGTATACACTTGACATTAATGATATTCTAAAGATAACGTTTTACCTACATAGTTACCTTATTAGCAAACAATTTAGGATTTTTTTCCCAAATATGTATTAAGTACGGTAACTTTTTTTTTTGTTCATCACACCATTTGATATATTTTAAATATTTTAACCACCATTATATTTAAACATAAAATTGAAAGGGGCGTATGGAAATATTGTAGTTCTAGAGGAGGGGGTAGGGGGGTGACATATAAACCAAAGCCGCCTTCATGGCATGGTCACCATGATTATAAGATTTAAATTGCTTATATTACTATTCATGAGGCTATGTGAAAGAATATTTTTTTAAATTGCAAGCCCTCACACAATACAATATTTGAAAAATACCTATTTTTAAAAAAATGAAAGAATATATAATACAACATATCCGACGCTACTTCAATAATTAACTTCAACATGGGTTGTATAGAGCACATTACATCGATATATACAATCTTACAGTTCGGTTAACCACTTTACTCTAATTTAATGTAGGTGAGTGTAAAGAAAGACCTAAGTTAACAACCACCACTTCGATGGATTCATCAGGTCTATGTCAGAGGTAATTGAATCTAATCTTCCGATGTACCAGAAAAATTATTCATCCTCAACCCTGTACTTCCTAAAGTTGTTGGTTCATAATGCAAGCTATAAATTATATAATCTACAGCCAAAGTAATTAAAATGAACTACATACATACAATACAATACAATATATTAAATAATTAGTTTTAACCTGCTTCGGTGGCCGCATGGTCTAAGACGTCACTCTCGTATTAGACTAGACTGCCAATGACAGGAAGATCGGTGTTCGAATCCCGGTTGGGTGTACTGAGGGAAACTTTCCAAAATAGTGTTTCCACTCTTCCTCCACGCAAATGCGCGCACACTTCCTCAAATTCAACCTTCCTCGTCCTTAGCTCACTAGCTTAAATTGGTACATATGTGTATAAACTGAACACGTAATACGTGGATCTAAAAAAATTAACAAATTTTAAATGATATTTGTATATATTTTGTACGTACCCCCTTTAAAGACCTTCGCCTAACCCTGAGGGTACATGTACCCCAGGTTAAATATCCCAGGTATAGGGCATCAGTCTCGTAATAGATTAGACTACCTATATTGGGAGGATCGTGGTTTTTATTAATGGTTTTCCACCCTCACACACAAATTTGGGTACACTTCCTCTATATCCAACCTTGACCCTAACAAATTAGCGTAATTAGCAGGCCAATATTTAAGGAAGAGCGATTGGGGCTAACGCTTCAAGGTCTCCACACATTGTTGCAATAAGAAATATTTCTCTTTTGGTTCAAAAGATTGCAGTCATGGTAAGATCTTAAAAAATTGCAAATTACTAAATAAATGTTTATTTATGTCTAACAATATTATTCACTAATGGCTAAGTTTTGTTTTAAAAAAAGTCTATTTGTAATGACAATTATTTCTTATTTAAATAATATTTGACATTGAGTCTTAACAGCTAATTATGCAAATAAAATATGATATTATCGAAATTTTGAAAAGAAAAATATTTATCTTAATGTTGGAGCATCCACAGCTATGAATTCGACATAGTAATTAGTGGATAAGCGTGTAGCCTTAACGGGTAATAAAATGCTGTGTTAAATAATAAAATGTAGGTCAAATTTCTTGAATACATCACAGGTTTCAAAATAAGGACAGACGTTTTGTGATGTCTGATAAAATCAATAGCTCAATTTAAAAAAAAAACTATCTCAACCAACTCTTTATTGCATAAGGAAATCGGCAAAAAAAATAGCATCCATACATTCACGGAGAAATGTAAATTAAATACAAATTAAACATTTCTTAAAATATGAAAAAATACAACTCTGCTAGAAGTTATTAAACTAAGCCAAGTCAAATTGAAGGATAAACAAAAAGTCACACTACTTGTTGGTTTTTCGGTTCGTTTTCTTTATGACAATATGAAAATAAAAATCAACAAAACTGACTTAATACTACCAAGAAAATAATACAATACAATTTTAATTTCTCATCACAAGAGAAAGTTTTTAATCGTTAAAAAAATCTATCTCGAGATTTTGTTGAATATTTACGTTACACGAAAACCCAAAACCAAAAAAGAGGATTTTAAATTCTGTCTGTCCATTGTATATAAGTTTGTCCCTGGCCATCGATCAAAATGGTTTAATGGATTTGGTCCAAACTTAGTAATTTTTTAGATTTTATATGACTTTTTTATTTTGACTCTAGCTCTCAAAATTAAAGTATATAACTGACAAGTAAATTTTTTTTAATCCCAAATTTTTTGAAGATGGCTTAAACGATTTTATACAAACGTGTATTTAGGTTTGTTTGACGTAACAAATAGCCATACAACATTGGAATTTGATCAGTTTGATGATACATTTTTGAAAATATAAAATATTGCAAGAATTGCTCTATCAATTTTATTTAAATGTATATCTCGGAATTGTGTAATATGACAAACTAAACTGTATACTTGTTGTTGGGTTAAAATCTTTGTTAAAAAGTTTTATTTATGGCTAATTTGTTATTTGTTTTAAACGTGAAATATTTTTAAAATGGCTCTAACGATTTAGTAACAAATGGGTACCTTGGTGGTGTTTGAAATGAAAAGTGTCTCGTAAATTTGGTTTTTGGTAATATCTTTTCCAAGCGTAGTTTGAAAATGACTGTTTTTCAAAAATTTTAAATATTTTAAAAACGGCTCTAATGATTTGGTTCTAAATTGTTATGTAGAGAGTCTTTGATAGACAAATATCACTATATACTTGTTTTATTGGGTAAAATTCGTTTAAAAGTATTTTTTTTAATATTTTAAATTTATGTTTTAAAAAATGGCTCTAGCTATTTGGCTCAAAATGACTATCTGTTGAGATTTTTAATATTTTAAATAGTTATATATTTGTCTTTAAGAAATAATTTTAAATTAGTTTACCAATAACTAATTTTTTTATTCAATTTTTTTTTTAAAAAAGCTGTGAAGATTTGTTCAAAATTGGCATTGGGTTAAAATTTGTATATGATCGATAATAATGTACCTTTATTTTTCTAAAATAAATTATTCTAACTTTAGTTTACTGAAAAGATATTTTTGAACAGTTTTTCACCAAGCTATAGTAGACTATATGAGAAAGTTTGTGCGATTATGTTGTAATATTTATTTAGTAAAATTTTACTTTAGAAAAATTGATCCCAATTCCAAAATATGTCAGTCTGCCATGCAGTTTGTTCTTTGGGAGATTGAAGTAAATTTAGTTGGAAAACTGTTTACATCTTGTGTGTGTGAAATATCATATTGAAACAAATTTTCTCTGACTTTGATTAGCTAGTTTTTATATTCTGGAATCTAGAGGTTTATAGTTTTATGTTTATTATAATTTTTATCATGGACGTAAATCCATGTTTAATTTAAAGAGTGTTAAAGCACAATCTTCAGTAAAAGTATTTATTCAAGATTGTTCTTAAATAAACTGTGGTGGTGAATGGTCTAAGAAGGCATCACTATCGCAAAAAAAAACTAAACTGCCGATGATGGGGAGATCGTGGTTCGAATCCAAGTCGGGTTTATTTAGGGGAAGGAGGTTCTTAAATGGTTTTCAACCAACCTTGAACTCGAATGCGGGTGGTATTTCTCTCAAATTCAACTCTTCTCATCTCTAAAACATTAACGTAATTGGTACATACACGCTTAACCTGAAGGGGTAAATAAACGCGGTGCAACAAAAAACACATTATTATTAGCACAAAGCACTTATGGTTGTTATTTATTAGTCCGTAACTACAAATGCAATAAAAAAGTTAGTAAAGTATCGGAATTAAAACAATTACCTGCAATGATTGATATAAGCCTTCTCAATATGTATTCGTAAAGTAGATATATTAAAATCAGCTTTTAAGGCAGGGGTTATTAACCTTTTCTGAACAGGATTTAAAATATTCTTGATAAAGAGCATCGGATTCTAACTTTAGTTTTCAACTGCCAAACTTTTTTTATAGTTATATCAAAGATCAGTTATTAATGTTCATTTCGCAGATAGTGCAAACTTTAATTAACTGATAATGTTTTATTTATAAAATTAACAATTAAGTTATCTTTAAAATATATGCATATATTAAAAGTTAAAAAGAAGCTGTTTTTATCGATAAGACTGATTATTACTATATTATACCCACTTGGTTGGCCGCATGCTCTAAGGCGTCATTCTTGCACTATACTGGATTACCGATGACGGAAAGACAGGTATTTGATTCTCAGTCAGGTATACTGAGCGTGTTTTATTCTTAAATGCTTTAACTCTCCCTATACACAAATATAAGTACACTCATTCCAAATTTCACCTTCCTCATACTTAGCACATCAGCGTAATTAGTACATTTGAGTATAAACGTGGTACAAAAAACTGCACACCCAGGACAGTATTAGTAATTGACAAAAACCCGATAAAATAAAATATTGATATTAGATAGTAGTAACTTTGAAAAAAAAAATAATTCACGAGACCTGGAATAATTTAAAGCATAATTAGAGACTAAGTAGACCTAGAGTAGAGTAACGTCAGTGGTAAAGAGTCCCCGTTACGCCCTGAGTGGGGTCAAATGTCTACATGACACATGTAGAGGGGGTGGTTACATCACAGTGTTACGTAACACATACTTTGTAAAGGATTAAATAACCAATCTATTATATTCGTTAATTAAGAATACAGCCGCATTTAAATATGATATTATCTAAATTGAAAAACAACACGAGGGATTGAAACCGGGACCTTTGGCTTAGTACGCCAATGCTCTAACCACTGATATAAGCACTTTTTTTAAGTTTTATTTATGCTTTCTTTATATTAATAATGAAATAATTACATTCACACTTGATGTAAAAAGTTATGTTACATAGGTTAGAAGGGGGCGGGGAGAGGGGGGTTTCAGGATTGATGTATACTTCGTGTTGCATGAAGGGAAGGAGTATAAAAATAAAAGTTAAGATAAAAGCGTTACAGGGTTTATGGATGCCACTTAAGAGATGGGTGCATAGGCTGTAAAGTGTCGAGAATTTGGGAGGTGAATATTCCACTATGGTCCCTAAGGTAAGACTGATGCTTTGGTCAGGGTGACCACCACTATTTCCAAACATACGTAAACTACAGTATGGATATATTTGATCTAATTGTATTACTGCTTTAGTCAACTAACTTAAAAGTAATAATAATAATAATAATAATAATAATAATAATAATAATAATAATAATAATAATAATAATAATGCCTTTGTTAATCTGGCGAAGTTAAGGCGTTAGTCTTCCCCTTAACCAGTGTTGAATACAACATACACTATCGCATTTATTGAAATACAAACTAATTTTAATAAAGGGATATTCAAATAAGTAGAATAACATTCGCACGCTCATTAATACACTCATTTAAAGCTCAAGTAGTTTCAAGAACTCAGTTTAGCTTGTTAGACTAGATGAATTGCTTAAACACACGCTTGAAGGTAATTTTAGATGTTAGATGACGAGTTAATCTAGAGCTAGTTTGTTCCAAGCAGTGGTGGGTTTAAAAAAACATTGCGCACCTAGGCCCCCCACGCCTCCTCCCCCTCCACCAAACACATTTTTTCGAGAGTTTTAGGAGATTTTGGAGGAAAGAGGTCTTGGGTGGGTGGGTGGGAGGGGGGAAGTGACAGTTAGTATCCGAGAAAAGATTTCTACAAAAAATAATCAGGCATATACAGTACACGCCCTAAAGTAGCTTGAATTAACATTATGAAGAAGGGAAGATTGACGTCAGTTACAAAGTAATTACAAATTACACTTATTTAAAAAGAAATATTGTCGTTCTGACTTTAACTTGAACTATTTCAATAATGTTAGTCAATAATTTGTAAACGTAATTATTAAAAACAAAATGTTAAAATTAAATAATGCTATCCAAAATGTGCCGCCCCCTAAACCGCCTGCCCCTAGGCCCGTGCCTAGTGGGCCTATAGGGTAAATCGCTTCTTTCTGGTTCTAAGTCTGTGATGCCAGGACAGTCAAAGAACGAGCATATGTTTGAGATCTATGTATGAGAATATACATCTATAGTGAGGATTCTGATCTAGTAGCTCGGCTCCTTCAGAAATAGTAACCGTGAGGAGAGGTATTGAGGCTGAGATATTGATAATATTTTGTGAAACAATATTAATAAGTGTAGCCTTCAACTTTCATTTATTCTTAACCAACCCAGATTGTTGAAATACTTAGAAATATTGTTATGCCGTTTTATGTTAAATATGTATCGAACACATGTGTTTTGTATTCGTTGTAGTCGTTCTGCTAGATCGTCTCTTTAAGTTATTGTATACTAAGTCGCAGTATCAAAGTATGGCATTATTAAGCTCTGGACAAGGATACTTAGCACATTTTCTTGGAGGAAATTCTTCAACCTTCTCAGTGAATGTAAGCAGGCATACACTTTCTTGCAAATTGAAGCTACCTGATCGGTCCAATTAAGATTTTCATTAATAATCCACCAAGGTTTTTAGTCATTGTTGTCAGTTGTACTTTGGCTACTCCTAATCGTACGAGTATGTCAGCATGTATCGGTCCACATTCGGTAGTAATCAGCTTCGTAGGTGACCTGGCAGTCTAGGGGTAAGGTGTCGAACTTCTGTGCTGTAGTCCGGGGTTCAATCCTCGGTACCGGCACAGATTTATCTGATTGCTAAACCCTTCCTTCACCTCTGACATGACGTGTATTAATCACAACTTGTGAATGTGTGGAATGCCAGGAAAAGTCCATTTTAGCTTTCCTAATGACCTGGGTACATTTATTACGCAGATGTTTATACTCCTCAAAATTTATGTTGTCTGCGAGTGGCTTGATTTTCGATTCTCGTTTAATTTTCGCATATGCTTGTTCACGTCTCCTAATCAATAACCAAATGGCTTTAGTCATCCAAGGCACAGAAGTAATTAATTGACAGGGATTTGCTATCCATTAATGGTGGGCAACGAGGTGAATTGGATAGAACTAATTTAAGATAGGGATACAGTGTATTGAGATGAATTCAATATAACTAGTTCGAGATCGGTTGGATATAACTAGCTCGATATAGGAATAGGGTGTAAATAGGTGGACTGGATAGAACTAGCTCAATTTATGGGTAGGGAATTATGTGGCTAGGATAGAAATAGCTCGATTTAGGGTAAGGAATTATGTTGACTGGATATAAATAGCTTACTATAGGGATATGGTGTAATGAGGTGGACTGGATAGAAATAGCTCAAGATAGGGATATGGTGTAATGAGGTTGACTGGATAGAACTAGCTCAATATATGGACAGGGTGTATTGAGGTGGACTGGATAGTACTAGTTCAATATAGGAATAGAGTGTAGTGAGGGGAACTGGATAGAACTAGCTCAATATGTGGATAGGTGGCGTACATTTGATAGTACGTAAATGAACTTTCGAGTTCTTAATGCCATAGAGTAAATAAGAGACTCTTGTTAAATTAACTAATAAATCACTTTATTTTGCTCTCAGTAAACCTTGCTGCCTTCACACAAGGGACCATCGTGGGATGGCCCTCTCCAGTGATGCCCGCCCTTCAATCTGAGGAGGGCCCCGTGTTCGACCAGCCAATGACCGATGACGAGGTGTCCCTGATGGGAGCGCTCCTATGCGCGGGGGCGACCATCCTTACACCAGTCTACAGCTACCTGGCGAATAACAAAAGTCGGAAACTCACCGGTTATCTCATAGGCATTCCTCCGGTCATTTGTTGGCTCATGACCATCTACGCAAAGACAAAGGTAGTCCTTTACGTTGCCAGGTTCTTCATCGGGTGTGTCGGAGCCGGCAACACGGTTCTTTGTCCCATATATGTGACGGAGATAGCAGAAGATAGCGTGAGAGGATCTTTAGGTACTTACGTGATGCTTTTTTTCTACGTCGGCGTACTTTTCTCGTACAGTATCGGAGGTTATACTTCTTATACAACCTTCTCTTGGATTTGTTTGTTCGTACCTTTGCTCTTCATGTTCGCTTTCTTTTGGTTACCTGAATCACCTTTCTACTTGATGATGAAGAACAAACCTGATCAGGCGAGAAAGGCTTTGACCTGGTTACGAAGTGGGGACTCTCGGTTAGTCGAGGAGGAGATATCCAAAATCACAGAGGTCATTCAGCGTTCAAAGCACGACAGGAACAAGAAGCCGTCCATCAAAGATCTGTTCCTGGACCGAGGAACTAGAAGAGCTATGGTGGTGAGTCTCGGACTTGTGGCCAACAACCAGCTCTGCGGGATGTTCGCCGTGCTCACTTTCACCGTGACCATCTTCAAAGATTCAGGAAGCGACCTATCTCCCAACCTGGCATCCATCTTGGTCGGCGTTCTTCAGTGCCTAGGGATCTTCGTCACCGCGGCGCTCATCGACAGAGCCGGCAGAAGGATCCTGCAAATAATCTCCAACATTGCGCTGTCGGTTTGCCTCGGGGTACTCGGGCTGTACTCCTACTACAAGATAGGAGGCGCCGACGTAAGTAGTTATGGATGGGTCCCAGTCTTGTGCCTATGCTCCTACGTCGTCTTCATCGGACTTGGAGTCACAATCATCCCTTACATAGTCATGAATGAGATATTCCCCCGGAAATGAGAGGGATGGCTCTCACAATAAATTACGTCATCATGTGGGTGTTAGCTTTCGTAGTGACTAGGTACTTCATCCCTGTTGCCGACGTCTTGGACTGGACGTGTGCTACGGGTTTTTTGCCTTCTGTTGCGTACTTGGGGCCTTATTTGCCTACTATATGCTGCCCGAGACAAAGAACAAGAGTTTAGAAACCATCCTTCGAGAATTTAGGGGCGATGTCGAAACGGATATACCTCTCCAAGAGGTGTGAGGGAGAAAAAAGGGTTGAACGATGTAGAGTGATGTGTCTTAAAATGGTGGATTCCCATTTTTATAGGTTTCCTAAATGTGTTTAAACGGCTGTGTATTGATACGAACAGAACAATTTTTTTTTCTCATTTTGGTGGAGGCAGGGCGGGGAACAATTTAGGAAAAAACAGCCTCACTACACCAAACCAGTTGAAAATGAGAAGGCTTGTGTTAATGATGTCATTCTGCAAAAATAGAAGTGTAGTCCTACTCACTCTACTAATAAGAAATATGTGCCCACTGTATTGTTTTATAGTACATAGTTAAAGAAGAGAGTGTAAACCTTTTATAAGAAGCACGGTGAGCTGGGAGTGGTGTTTCCTAAAATAGATTTCCACTCTCTTCTCTCCACGCAAATGCGGGTTCACTTCCTCTAATTAAACCTTCCCAATTCCTAACCATTAGTGTAATTAGTACTTAAAGCGTATAATACGAACGGGTAGTAAGACACGGTGCTAAATAATATTATTATTATTATTATTATTATTATTATTATTATTATTATTATTATTATAAGAAGCACAAAATATACTATTTTTTTAATATACTATGCGTCCTACAGCTCATTCAAGTTTCTCTTGACTCACAAAGTTAGACCTATAGTCTAAGGATACAAGACGATAAGAGAGAGGAAATGCATCAAAAGTCACCTAAAGAGAGGAGGGAAAATAATTAAGAAATAAATCCACCCGTAGGAAAACATAATCTGAATTGAGTCCCACAGTTTCCAAGAGCATAGTGAGGGTGCAAATCCCTAGATCAAACCTACCAGTATACAATTTAAAACAAATCTCTTCTGCGGTGCGGTGCTATATCAATGCATTAAGAAGTAGCAGCTCCGGTAAATAAAACTGATATTAACGACCAGAGGGTTCATTGTACTGACCATATGACAACTGTAGTGCCAATATTGGCACTATCTTCACCAACATGCGGCGGTCGCTTGGTCGGTATAGCTCACGTATGGTTGACGTCATGAAGTTAGAGCCCAGTAAAATAGTTTTATTTTTAGTTAAATCTCGTTTTTTAAATCTCACTTTTCAGTGCTATTTCGTGTTTATTCAAAATTACCTCTTATCTGAGGTGTTTAAGTAATATTTACATTTTGAGAAAATGTATACAAAATTAAAATTTACTATTTAAACCATATATATTTGCTTAAAAATTCTTTGTCAAGATTGCCTGCATATTTCACAAATTTGTAGCCTTAAGTCAGCTTAAACTACGACAAAATACTAACCAAATTACAGCATGGTTAAAATTTCTGCTTAATTTCATCTTAATTTTGTGTTTATTTAAAAAAAATTGTAAAAGCTGTGTTACTTCGTTTTATAGGAGGATTTCGTGTAACAAGAAAATTTTGTTTTATTACGCTTTTCAAAAACATTGTAAATAATATCTAAAAACTATCAAAGGAAAAAATACTTGATTCCATCTTTGTATGGCACTTTTCGCTTTATCGCGTCTCACCATTTTTATATAAAGTAATAACATCATTAACACGAGCTTGTTGCTAGTGGCCAGGTTGTTTTAGAAATTGTAAATGTAATTTGTTGCAACTAAAAAAAATAAGTACTTAAAAGCCACCATAAAGTTATTCCTTTTAGTGCGACGATACTAAAAGCTTGCCTTTGAGGCCCCGTACCAGATAGGAGTAAAACCAAATTCATTTACTATATTGAAAATATTAAAATAATAGATTTTTACTTAATATTAGTTTAACTTGACAGTTACAAATTTAATCAAAGGTGGTTTTAATATAATAAAGTATTTTTTTCTAATTTTGTTCAGATAAGACTGTCCACTTTAAAAGTTAGTGCTTTTGTATGATTTGTTTTCGTTAAAATAAGCTTAATTTATTAATTAATAATAATTAATATGGTGCACGTTCACTTTGTGAGTGTTTCGGCATTTTTTAGTTGTAAGGTTTATTCCACTGAGCGGACATAAGTTTGGTTTTTACCATTTCTTTTTATCGAAAAAGTATACATAACGGTACTTGTGAAAAAAAACGCCCACGGTGACAAAAAATATTAAGAAATTTAATTTATATGTTCTAATATTATTATATTTTACGTGTTTTGTACATATATATGTGTGTTTTTTGTGGACAATACTAATGAAAAAATTGTCTTGAAAATTATTATAAACGGTTCGACTGCGAAATTTGCCATTTCCGTCTTAATCGTTTTAGTTATTGTTTCTGGATTCCACCTAATCTTACAAACTAATCTTAATCCATTTGGTCTCCATTATTTTCATATTTAGGTATATGGGTATGTATAAAATTCGTGAATAATATATTTAAATTAAAAGAAGAATGTATATTGAAAATTTAAAAAATCTATTTTAATGTAAATTATGTCAATTTTACGGTATGTGTGTGTTTATTGAATTTTCGGATATAAGCCTTAAATAGGAAACAGCTACAAATCAAAATCGATCCCTGCTCTTTTAGCAAAGAGCCACCTAAACCAAGCTGCCAAAGAACCGACCGTAGCTTTCCTTAAAAGTCTAAATCCGTGTGAAACTTATCCCTCAATGTCAACTAAATATAAAAAAATAGATTCTGATTATATAATTCTACTTAGTTGCATTCAGAAATATTCCGTAATTGTTGAATGAATATTTTATATATACATATAATATATTTTAATTAACGTTGAATTAATTATATAACATATGTAATGTTGAATTATAATTATGTATAATATGTATGGCATTGAATTATATATAACAAATATGTAGTGTTGGTAAAAAAAAATATATAAACCCTTCATTATACATAGCATATATAAATATATATAACGTTGTATTATATATGTATGAATAAAATATACATAACGTTGCATTATATATAGCATATATATTATATACCTCATTACTTATAATACATAACTTTGAGTTTATACAGAATTATTTCATGAACCCTGCATTTATATGTTTAATATATGGTTTTATAAATACAAATTACAAAACTACGATTTAAGACTTGTGAATAAAATAGATTGAATAAGTTAAGGTATTCTTATTTATCATGAAAAACTATTCACATACTCCCATTTTGAACTCAAACTTCAAGGTCAATTTTCAAAATATTCAAATTTTATAGAATTTGTTATTATTATTATTATTATCACCGCGTCTTACTACCATTCGGGTTATACGCACTTACGCTAATGTGTAATGGTAGGGTGATTGTGAGAAGAAATGGAGGACCTACAGTTTAACGTGGAATTCAAACCACGGTGGAGGCCTGGCATTCCACACATTCACAAGTTGTGATTAATACACGTCTTGACAGAGGTGAAGGAAGGGTTTGGTAATCAGATAAATCTGTGCCGGGACCGAGGATTGAACCCTGGACCCCAGCACAGAAGTCTGACACCTTACCCCTAGACCACCAGGTCACCTCTAGAATATGTTGTAAGTCAACAATACTTAGATTAATTTATTTTAGATAAATAAATATACATTTTATTGATATATTAAATAGTCTCCCGATACCAATTTTGAACCAAATCACTAAAGTAACTTTTTTAAATATTCAAATAAAAAAAACAGTCTTATCCAAACTACCCACAGCCAAATCTCACCCTCCTCCCGCCCCCAACAAATATACAGCTTTATTTGTCATGTTCATGTCAAACACTCCTCAGATATACATTCTAAGCAAAATCATTAATTCTATTTTCAAATTTTCAACAATCACTCCTCAATAAAAGACCCTTTATTTAATTTTTTAAACAAAACAAGTACCGTGAATATTTTTAATTTCAAACTTTTCAAGATACTCATTTGGAACCAGATGTTAATGCCATTTGGAACCAAATCGTTAATGCCATTATAAAGTATTTCTAGTTTTTGAAAAATTAATCATCAATAAAGTATTCATAGATAGGCTTTTATCTCAAAAACAAATATATAGCGTTAATTTTCATGTCAATCATTTCCAAAATACCCATTTGAAACCAAATCTTAAGGACTAGTTTTTAATATTTAAAATTTTTGAAAAATCAGTCACCAGTAAATTACCCATAAATGAGTTTTTATTCCAAAAACAAGTAAGTATTCCCTTTTCACTATATATTGTTTTACCCTCTTTATCTTTTCTTCCCTGTTTACACTTTTTACCTCGTTTACCTTTTTACTCTATTATTCCCTTTTAACACTTTTGGGGCTTTTAATCTCTTTATCTTTTGTATTTCTTTTACCCTTTTTAAAATGTATACCTTATTAATTTTTACTGATTAACTTCTAGTCCTGTTTACCATTATTTACTCTTTTTACCATTTTTATCTTACTTGTTCAGTTACTTATGTTATTTTTTTAAACTTTTACATTTTGATAATTTTTGGACAATTTTGAAATTTTTGTTCTTTTCTTATAGTTCCCTTTTTAATTGATTTTACTTTAACCACTTTAGGCTCTTTTTTGCCTTTTTTATGCCATTTTACATTAATGACTGGGATTAGCTCTAGATACACTTTTTAGGATAAAAAGCGTAGAGAGTTAAAAATATTGTAAAAAGCGTGGGAGTAAAAAGTGTGAGGGTATAAAAAGCGTAGGATATAAAAGGATGAAAGGTTTAAAATTCCACAAATGTGTATAGGTTAAAACGTATTACTACATAAAAGCTATTTATTATAAACTAAATCACAACATTTAATGAATCAATATATCATGGCGACAAGAGAAGAAATGTTTGTTGCAGATACCAAATCCTCCCTTTTTTACTCTCCATGGCAAGCAAACTTCCATGACCACCAATGTACATTACAATTTGTATTAAATGTAGTAGTAAAGCTTTCTCGCAGCGTTAATATTGGTTCTGTGTTTGATTAGCTAAAAAAAATTATAGTCAAAATTTAAAAATTTGGTATCGAGTTATAATGTCCATGCACAGGGACTACTAATTTTTAAATTTCAATCCTCTGTGTGCGTTAGATATTGCGTAATGTTATTTATTTATTTTATTAAGCACAGCATCTTACTACCCGTTAGGGTTTACGCTTCAGTACTAATTACACTAATGGATTAGGAATTGTAAGGTTGAATTTAAAGGAAGTGACTCGCATTTTCGTGGAGGGAGAGTGGAAAACCATTTAGGAAAACCACCCCAAGTTCACCCGACCGAGACTTGAACCTCGATCTCCCTGTCCTCGGTAGTCTAGCTGAACACGGACGGATATTACGTTAGCTAACTACACCACTGAGTCGTTATGCTCATGACAGTAAACAAACTATTCATTTTATTAATCTAGATATTTACAGAATAAAACGTAGATATATTAATATGGAAAATCCTCTCTTGAACTGCCGCTACGTATTAGGTAAGCAACGTCTTTGAACTAGTTAGTTTAAATCATTTCTAGTTCATACCTGAACTTGAGCATAGTATTAAAATTATTTGTTTTAAAATTATAAAATATAATAACGTAATATATTTTTAACGCTGTATAAATATGTAAATATATATATCTATACTTATAAAATAACATGTCCTGACTGACTGACTGACTGACTGACTGACTGATTCATCATCGCCGAGCGCAAACTATCAAGGCTACAAGCATGAAATTCGGACTGTATATTCATTTTGTTATGTAGGCACCCACTAAGAAAGGATTTTAGAAAATTCCACCCCAAAGGGGTCAAAATAGGGGATGATAATATGTATGAAAGTCCGTCATTTTGAAAGTTACATAAACAAAAATTTTTATTTCGGTTATTGACGTAAAACAAATAAATACGTGTTTCAGGAATTTTGGAAATTTTATTTAATAAGGGATGAAAAAGGGGGTGAAAGTTTGTATTGGACTTGCATTATTTTTTATCTGAGGTCAAGTTATGGTCATCAACGTAACGTAATATTTTTAATTAATCTGTAAATACATATGTATATTTTCGTATTTGTGTATAATCAACTTCCACGCGAGCAAAGCCGCGGGCAACAGCTATCTAGTATGATATATGTTAAGAGGCTTTGCTGTAACTATCGAGAATAAGGTTGATTCATAATACTATGTTGTTTGTGGCGTGTTCTGAAGTGTTGCCAGGGTAAGTAAAGTTAGTATAAACTTTACCTGTGATATGTTCTCATGACAGTAGAACACTCACTGAACAGGTTTCCATGGGATGCATAGTAGAATGATGGTAAAAAGACTGTTTAAAAATGTACAAACTTTTTTTTCGCTGTCAACATTGAAAACATTTTGATTTATTATTAGTATTATTTCAAAGGTATTTGTGTATAGAATGAACCGACTATAATCTGTGATATACTTTAGGACTATTTTGCACGGACGTTGAAAGCGTGGTAGTCTCGACGCCGCTTGGACGTCAGTCAATGTGCAGCACATTGTTTAATCTATACGAGCGCATAGTCCGTCGGTGCGTAGCGCTTCCAACGCAACTGGATGCATTGGAAATTCTGACGTTGACAGCACTGGTCACACTACACGATGCGTTTTCATGGCTGTTGCAACGAGGCACTACACTCGCATTCTCGTGTTTGTTTCAGAGACAGTGTATGATATTTGAATGTTTGACACGGGAAAGTTTAAACATGAAATTTAAATGTGTTCGTCAATTTATTTATTACTAATAATTGAATTTATTTAATCTAATTTAACTATTCATAATACTATTGCGGAAGATAAATCACTCTAAAACAACCTGTCGGCAACGCGTCCATTATACTGAAGATTACACCATTGAACTGAGAAGTTCTGCCCTAAAAAAAACGCAGTGTATATCTTGTTTAGCGCTTTTGTCGCGTTTTTACACCTTCAAAAGCGGGCCCACTTTTAACGTCTAGTGCAGATTAATCCAATTACAGGCAAGCGTCAGCGTCATGGACTCGGTGCTTTCAGCGTCCGTCACCCTTATATACCACATTCTAGCCTCCACGGTGTTGGTATAGGGCTTCCACACCGAGTTACATTTATTGATAACAGATGGTAGGCATGTATCTTATTGGTGAACGGCTTAGTCGGTCACAAATTAGATTTAATATCACGAAGAAGGATATGTTCACCCTATTTCCTTTAAGCTCTTATCTTACCCCTATTAGCGTAAATACGTGGATGGTCCGGACTATGATAAGCTGCATAGAAAAATAATACGCCTGCAAATAAATTATAAAAACTTGTTGACCCGACTTAATTGACCGATCTAAGCAAGGATCTATTTTAAGTTGACTATTCGTCAGTTAACCTGTCTGTCCGAAAATTTGTTCAGTGATAATATATAAATGCGTTGACCCATTTTAACAAAACTGTGCATGTACATTCTTTGATCCTAGAACGAGCGGTGAAGATATATGGTTTTTCAAACAGGCTATCCGTTTCAATATGGCAACCCTCAAATTCTTTTTGTTTAGTAGTACAGCTTAAGCAATTTGAATTAAAATTTTAAGTTTCCGCTTGAGTACATTGGGCATATTTAGTAAAATGGAAATGAGATTTCTTTTACATGTGCTTATGTTTAGTAAGAATTTTCCCTCTCTTAATCAAATAACTATTAGTAAGAATATAGTAACTATAAGAACATGGAGGGATTGAGGTCTACTGTCCACAGAACTACTAGTAAGACTGTAGTAACGATAATATCATGGAGGGAGTGAGGTATACCGTTCACAGAACTACTAGTAAGATTGTAGTAGCGATAATAACATGGAGGGAGTGAGGTCCATTGTTCACAGAACTACTAGTAAAACTGTAGTAATGATAATAACATGGAGGTAGCGAGGTCTACTGTTCACAGAACTACCAGTAAGACTGTAGTAGCGATAATTATACAGATAAAGAAATGTCTACTGTTCACAGAACTACTAGTAAGACTGTAGTAACAATAAGAACATGGAGGGAGGTCTACTGTTCATATAACTACTAGTAAGACTGTAGTAACGATAGTAACATGGAGGGAGGGAGGTCTACTGTTCACAGAACTACTAGTAAGACTGTAGCAACTATAAGAACATGTAGGGAGAGAGGTCTACGGTTCACAGAACTACTAGTAAGACTGTAGTAACGATCAGAACATGTAGGGAGATAGGTCTACTGTTCACAGAACTACCAGTAAGACTGTAGTAGCGATAATTATACAGATAAAGAAATGTCTACTGTTCACAGAACTACTAGTAAGACTGTAGTAACAATAAGAACATGGAGGGAGGTCTACTGTTCATATAACTACTAGTAAGACTGTAGTAACGATAGTAACATGGAGGGAGGGAGGTCTACTGTTCACAGAACTACTAGTAAGACTGTAGTAACGATCAGAACATGGAGGGAGTGAGGTCTACTGTTCACAGAGCTACCAGTAAGACTGTAGTAACGATAATAACATGGAGGAAGCATGATCTACTGTTCACAGAACTACTAGTAAGACTGTATTAACGATAATAACATGGAGGGAGAGAGGTCTACTGTTCACAGAACTACTAGTAAGACTGTAGTAACTATAAGAACATGGAGGAAGCATGATCTACTGTTCACAGAACTACTAGTAAGACTGTATTAACGATAATAACATGGAGGGAGAGAGGTCTACTGTTCACAGAACTACTAGTAAGACTGTAGTAACGATCAGAACATGTAGGGAGCTAGGTCTACTGTTCACAGAACTACTAGTAAGACTGTAGCAACTATAAGAACATGTAGGGAGCGAGGTCTACGGTTCACAGAACTACTAGTAAGACTGTAGTAACGATCAGAACATGTAGGGAGATAGGTCTACTGTTCACAGAACTACCAGTAAGACTGTAGTAGCGATAATTATACAGATAAAGAAATGTCTACTGTTCACAGCACTACTAGTAGCGTGGTGTTACACTTCACCCCTTGGTGTTTGTGTTAGCCAATCCGAATTAATGTTTTCGCTAGGAATAGTACATCTGGGTTTTCTCGTGACCGACCACCATTCGGTAATCTGGGTGGGAAAACATACCTAAAACTGTTTTTCCAATAGTTTTGCCAAGTTCAGTTAAAAGCTTTCTAAAGCTAAGCGCTCCAAAAACTAGACTTAAGGGCTATCGAATGACGTCACATACGAGACTACCACGTGACACAAGTTCCTCTAATAGATACAGACTGATTAAAAAATAAAATAAAAATTTTTGAATGTCATAAAAGTCACTAAACATTTTAAATGGGAGAAATCCAACACTTGTAAAATTAGTTGTACATGGATAGCAAAGCTTGAGAAGTCAAATTTATCCATAGAGATCAGAGATACAAAGATCAATTTTGTAAATTTTTCTAGAAACGATAGTTGTACCCGAAAACCTTGGCTTATCACGCCAATGCTCTACCACTGCATCTCCGTGATTCATCCCGTGCTAAAATCCTAATTTGCCAAGCGTTAGAGCAATGGTTCGCTAATCCAAGTGCCACGGGTTCTATTCCCATGTAATTAAAGGTGTCATTTTTTTAAGTTTACTAATACAAAGTTCATTGATTCTTTCTTTAAGGCCATGTGATCTGTGGCATGTCGATTTTGATGTATATTTTATCAATAGCTATCAAATTTTACTAACACTAAAGTAAAATACTCAATATTGACCAAAAATAAATTGTTTGTATTTGTTTTTATTAATTCTAGTACAATCCTACGACCCCAATAATTATATATTTTATAACTTACATGAGAAAACTAAAATGTATTTAAATATTCGATTAATAAATAACAGCATATAGTCCCTTAAAATATGATGAGAAGGATCCCAATATACAGTAGTATTGTGGGGCTTGGAGGTTTTGATAGCAATTTAGTTTCTTGGCAAATGTTTTCTCGTGGGTTTTTTATTTTGGTTTCTTCAAGTTCATTATTAATAATATTTAGTCACTATTCTGCTAATTATATAATAAAGTTTAATTTTGTATGCCCAAAATATGAAGGAAGAGAATAATTTTTTAGACACTAAGGAAAGAAGATTTGTTTATAACATGCTGCGAAAATATGAATCACATGAATTATTATACTACTATAAAGCCAAATGGCTGACTCACTCATTGACATTAATGTTTACCCACTTCCAGATAAGCTAGAAACTTGAAATTTGGCAAACTTCTAGCTTCTAGCCTGTGACCGACGGTAAAATTCTGAAAAGCTAAAAATTTTAAACTATAACCCCCCAAAACAATTCAAAATATCGGAGCAACTTTAAAGTCGGTACGGACCTTTCTTTGGAGGTCTCTTGTGTCTAAACGGTAAGACTTATAAAAAACGGCTCTAGAATTACATTAGTTTACATCCACTAACAAAGAAAACTCACTGGGGATTTGGGGGTGGAGCCCCCAACGAGCAAAGCGAGTGTAAATATACAATTGGGAGGTTCTAGTGAATCTATTTGTATGTTTGTCTGCAATCCATTCATTAGTTAAAACTACCAACGTGCCACCTCAGCCTACACCCATTCAAACATAGATTAACCCCCTGACTCCAACCCCCCTAAGAAAACATTTTTTTAATAATGTTTTTTTTATTAAGCCCATTATTATTATTATTAGCACCGCGTCTTACTACCCATTCGGGTTATACGCACTTACGCTCATGTGTAATGGTAGGGTGATTGTGAGATGAAATGAAGGACCTACAGTTTAACGTGGAATCCGAACCACGGTGGTGGCCTGGCATTCCCCACATTCACAAGATGTCTTGTCAGAGGTGAAGGAAGGGTTTGGAAATCAGATAAATCTGTTATTATTATAAATTTATTATTATTATATATTAATAGTTTTTTTGTATATTAAGCTAAGTAAAGCTTTTTTATTTATGTAAAATATTTAACGTGCATTTTCTGAACATACTGTTTATATCAGCACACGATTTATAAACTAACTTATATCTAGAACAGACACAACATCCATCCCCCTGCCATTGATTCATCACTATGAAAGGGGAAATCCATATTTCCCCATTGATAATTATTTCAGCATTGCCGGGAACCGTACCCGAGACTATAAGCTTAGTGGGCAGACACACTACTTACTGAGTTAATACTGACATTTTATTGTTTTAAAATAATGTTACTGTTGTTATTATTATTATTATTATTATTATTATTATTATTATTATTATTATTATTATTATTATTTATTAGCATTGCGTCTTACTACCCGTTCGGGTTATACGCACTTACGCTAATGTGTAATGGTAGGGTGATTGTGAGATGAAATGAAGGACCTACAGTTTAACGTGGAATCCGAACCACGGTGGCGGCCTGGCATTCCCCACATTCACAAGATGTCTTGTCAGAGGTGAAGGAAGGGTTTGGTAATCAGATAAATCTTTGCCGGGACCGAAGATTGAACCCCGGCCGCCAGCATAGAAGTCTAACACCTTACCCCTAGACCACCAGGTCACAATGTTACTGTTGATTTTTAATGTATAACTTTTTACTTACCGATCGGCTAGTGTTATATTTAAACTAATGAAGGGGAAGGAAATATTCCCCCACATCAACATGGAAAGAGATGGTAAAAACATTTTAAAGAGAGGTAAATACCCTTAATATATCCTCTCAGGATTTGGGCCCCAACCTCCTTATCACCGTCCAACCAGACGAAACTGGACTGGCACCTTTTTTCCACAAGCCCCATCGGCGTGGGTTATATGATGGTCATCTGGTAAGACAAGCCCATTGATAGCGTATAATGATAGCGAACTCTACATCATTGACCTTGACACTTGGGAAGGTGCTTTGTAATTTAGTTCTCCCATCTCCCCGTTCCATCACTCCTGACTGGTATTATAAAACCTTGAGTGTCAGAAGCGAATGTATATATAGTTCCTTCACGACTGGAGTGAAACAGACAAAAGAAGATTTTTATTACAAACATTGGGTGAAAGTCACAAATGTGGAAAATATAATTACGTTTTTAGTAACACCAGATTATCGATCAAAAGTGCTATAGACTCATCTAATAATACTTACTTAAGGATTACTGTATAGGTAGCTTTTTTGTAACTTATTTAAAGAACAATTCTTTTTTGTTTCGTGGTAGTGGTATCAAGAGATATTAAAGTGCATGCAATAATAAATTAAAAGTATTAATCAAATAAATTGAAAAATGACACCTGGACACCTCGTTTTTCAATGCATTCGATTATAACCGAGGTACGGCTCATGTCCGTAATTATAATCATTCATCCCCAAAAATTTGCCTTTCATGTAGGCATACTTAACTGTACGGCATTTCTTTCTTCAATAAAAAGTATTATCCTCACATTTGTATCTTCTTATAACTGGCTAACAAAATAAATGAATGTGTTTTATAACATAGTGAAAGAGCCATTCAAAATAATGCGTTTTTACGTTTGGTTCGACATATTAATTTGTGAATACAACGTTAAAACCAGATGGTTTGTTACGTGACTACCAAAAATAACATCAGCTTAACATAATACAGTCTTGAAGAAAATATGGTTTGGTGAATAGATACAAGAGAGTAGATATGGTAACGTTTCCAAGCTATCAGTAAATATATCTCTACTATCGTAGATGGAGTATAACTCCACAGCCTTCCCTGGCAACTACAGAGAATGAGGCAACTCAATTAAGACTAATTTTATTCAGACACCTGAGTTCAGTCGGTCACGTGTCTGACTATTGAGCTAAGGATACAAGGTTCGATTCCCAGCACGGCAAAAAAAAAAGTATCATTGGTGACATGTGGTGAATTAACGGCTGGGGAGCTGGATGTTGTGTTTATTATAGATTTAAGCAGGTATGTATATCATGTATTGATAATATAATCAGTCTATTCAGAAAGTGCAGGTCAAATATCTCAAATAATAAATAAAATAAAAAGTTTTTTTTTTTACTGTCGTGGGCTCGTCTCCTTGTCTGAATACAGGTATAAAGAAATCGAGTTAAATTAGTTTGAACTCTCTTTGGCGGTCGAATAGTCCATCGCATCAATCTTTCAATAGTCTGGACTACCTATGAACGGCAGATTGGGGTTCGAATACCAGTTGTGCCTACTGAAAGTAATTTTTATCCTAAATGATTTTTCAGTCTCTTTTTATACAAACAATTTTAAATTCAACCAACATCCTTAACAACGTAACAAGTGTACAACCCAAACGGGAATTAAGACCCGAGGCTTAAAAAAATTAATCCCGAAAACAGTATTAATGATACTAATATCGTGTACTTTTTCTGAAATTTCGAAAAAGTACCATGTTTGGTCGAAGTGTTATTATTATTTTAAAACCCTTAAACAAATATAATCATGAAGGTTTTATTTGTTACTAGCCAGATAAAATGAGTATGAGTATATCCACATTCTTATAACAATATAACTTATTCACTTAATATAAACATGATTCCGTATTTAACGAATATGAGCACGTGTACATTGAATGTGTGGTAGTAGGCTAGCCTTTACTGAGTAGTTTCTCTCGTATTAATCTAATCTTAGAATATGCAAGGTGAAATCAAACAAAGAATGTGTCATCATATCAAAGAATTACGTATTAGTTTCAAATGGTGTTGTGTTGTTAATATTCAAAGTCCTTCTGGCAAGGAAAGGTATGTTATGTTTTGGGAGTCCTTTTGACTTGTGGTTAGAGGTAATAATATGATAAGGTGTGTATACCTGAGATGTTTTCAATGAATCATATCCCTTGTTTATAAATAAAACTTACATTAATCTATTTAACTTCTGGCATGTTGACATTTGCCTTTTTTTAACTAAATATTCTCACCTTCATAGTAAAATATCTTAAATCCTTTTTATTACTCTTGTTGGTGGCGCAATAATGCTGACTGGTTTGCGTGGAAATATGAGCGTATATATTATATAATAATATATTCGTGGTTTTTTAGTGTCCTGTCGGTTCGCTCTGCATTTACTCTCACCTTCTTTTATAATTTTGTATCCCTGCCTTTGTCCTGGCGGACGAAAAGGGAATACATAATAAAATGTGAAAAACAATTAAATGTTTTATTTTGTTAAAATAAACAAATTATTAGAGTGTATAAACTAAGATATACTTAAAATATAAGATCTTGTACAACGATCATAATTGGCACTCATCATAATGAGGAAATATTCATATACATTATTAATTAATTAACTCTTTTAATTTCGCCCCTTAAGAGTTTTAATTATTATAGGTGTGTATTTTAATTTCGTTATTTAGTACGTAACACACAAAAAAACATAACTTTAGAAAACTGCCACAAGCGTCATATTACAAAATATGTTTTGAACAGAATAATTTTTGTAGTTAAACTTAAAAAAAAAGTTTTTTTTATCACCAGATATTCTGAAAAAATTAATGCACGTAAAAAGGTATATCAAAGTTTTAAATCAACTCCAAGCACTTGGTTATTTCAATAATTTTAAATCAAATAAATATATTTTAAAGGATATCTTTTCACGAAACAGATAATTATAGACTATAAAGATAGGGCTACGTAGAAAAGAAGAGAGAAAAGAAGTCCTTCGGAGCCTTTACTGCTCCTTCCTCCCCCACAGTTCCCTACAGCCACCCTAGCTTTCTTCCACCCTCTCTAACTCTCCTAAAACTCTGTGCAGCCCCCTCCAACCTCTTAATCCCTTGACATATCAACAATTAGCACAATTAATTACAGTTAAAATTCACTCTCTTTATATCAATGAAAAATCAAATTTTTCATTCAATATCATCGTGCCATAAATATTTATTACAAAGTTATATTTTCATATTTTTTTCTCACCGTGTCCTTAGTGTCCATTCGGGCTTCACTTAAACATTTATTCCAGTAATTTTTTTATGCCCGCGTTTCACTGCCTGTTCAGGTTGTACGCATATATTATAACTAATCTAATGAGGTGAGGATGAGGAAGGAAATATTTTAGGGGTAATGCATCCAAATTTGTGTGGAAGTAGAGTGGGAAATCTCTTAGGAAAAACCACCTTCAGTAGACCCGACCGGGGTTCAATCCCCAATCTCACCGTCATCACCAGGACAGCCTAATACGAGAGTGACACCTTAAACCATTTGGCCATTGAAACGGGAGATAAACACGAATTAAATCTAATTCTTGTCCCACGCCTTAGCTCAGTTAATATCGTGACTACCTACTAAATTAAAGTTCCTGGGTTCGTTTCCTGGAATAAACTAGAAAAAAATTATCATTGATGAAATGTGGGTATCCTCTTTCACAGTGAGGAATTAACGGCCGGGGGTTGGGTGTTGTATCTGTTCTGTATTTAAGTTATTTTATAAGTCGTGTGCTTATGTAATCAGTTGCTTTAGAAAGTGCACGTTAAATATCAAATAAATAAAAATACCATAATTGTCTTCATTACCATTCTTTTCTGTCTAGAAACTTTCACCAAGTGTTTTATTATGTGTTTAGAAAGTTCACATAGTTTGATGATTAATTAAGAGCAAACAGTATTATAACGGAACATTGAGAACGTTAAATATTCTCAGATTGTATCGCCAACATTACAAGACGTCTTTCTCTTTGTGATGAAGGTTAATTGATAAAAAAAAAATGGGAAAATATTCTGACGTCAAGTTGTCGGAGGAGGTGCACTTCGTTCAAAATATCGGATGCAAGAAGTGACCGCAATATGTTGCCACTGTTCCAGGTAAATGTTTGTGTGGCAATTTAATATTCTCTCCCTTAGAATTTCTGAAATAATAGGCGTGTTTCTACCAAACCTTGATAAAGGAATAGTTTGTTTTGGATAAAGGCCTTATATTACAGTTACCATAATTTGTATTAATAAGGTACCTTTTCCACAAGTAATTCAAAAACCAAATGGCTTATTATTGATGATTTTTTTTTCAAGTGTAAAGAATTTAACGACGTTATTATTATTATTATTATTAGCACCGCGTCTTACTACCCGTTCGGGTTATACGCACTTACGCTAATGTGTAATGGTAGGGTGATTGTGAGATGAAATGGAGGACCTACAGTTTAACGTGGAATCCGAACCCCGGTGGAGGCCTGGCATTCCCCACATTCACAAGATGTATTGTCAGAGGTGAAGGAAGAGTTTGGTAATCAGATAAATCTGTGCTGGGACCGAGGATTGAACCCCGGCCGCCAGCACAGAAGTCTGACACCTTACCCTAGACCACCAGGTCACCTTTTAACGACGTTGCTACTTGGAGATTCCAAAGATATTTTGAGAAGAAGGTTGCATTTTAACTTGACACACCTAAGCAGTTTAAACTCTATCATACTTTGACGCTAATGTACTAAATAGAAAAAAGAGGGAAGAAAATAAATTGTTTAACCTTTGTTTATCTAGCACTTTACCTCTTCTTATGACAAGTTTTTTACAGTCATTATAATATTTGCTCCTTGAAAGCATTGACTTGCTTTTTAAAATTTCCTTTTACATGTTTCCTATTTTAAATAGTCATATGCTTCCACGGACTATTTTAATCTACATCCTGTCAGAAAGATGCCTATAGGACATTCTTGTGACTAAGCCAAATAGCCTAAGCTGTAAATTATTTATATAAAATAAGTTTACGAAAAAACTATTTCAAGATAAAAATAATAATCTTGTGATACTGAAGGACTACTTTCAGAACTATTCAAGAATGTATGGCTTTTGTTTCAACGTAATATCTTTAAAAAAACTCACTGAATAAAACGTAGACGCATAAATATGGGAAATACTATTTTCACCTGCCGTGACGTCACAGATAGGAAACTTCCTTGAAAACTTTTGTACATTTTCTAATTACTAGACTATGGAAATATAAAACATTGCAAAATAAAAAGTTAAATTTAAGGATACATTACTTTGTAAAATACAAAAAAGTTTCAACATTTAGCCCAAAATTTGTTTTAACGATTTTAACACACGTACAAATTGTGAGATCAACTAAAAAAAGAGTGTATTGCTGCTAGTTCACGCAGTATCCTGACATTACGAGAGCGAACCTGCGATTGTTCCTGCTTTACATGGGACTCCACACCAACGATCATCTCTGTAGCATCTTTGCTATTATCATTTACCCCCTCGCTATCTTCTAGAGAGCATCTAACATATCAAGTGCTATCATCTCTGAGCTTATTCTACTCGGGAAATGCGTATCTTCCCTCACTATAGATCGCCTGTGAAAAAAAAAAAGTTAATTATAACCACTGACGTGTGATGGCATATATTAAGGACTTTCAGAGTGTACATTTATTTGAGATCAGCGATTAAAGACGTCAGCAGCGTCGGGTGTATTACCCTTGCCTTCTTGTCGGTCTTCAAGGTGATAAATGTCATAGACATTGGACCTATCCCTTTCATTACATCCGTTACTGTTTCCAGCCTGTGGCCTGAGTCAGTTTTTTTTTAAATTCTTATAATATAATTTAAGACTAGAACAGATACAACATCCAGTCCCGGACGTAATTTCATCACTCTGAAAGTGTAAACCCACGTTTCACCAATGATAAATGTTTCAGTCATGCCGGGAATCGAGCCTGGGACTCTTGGCTCAGTAGACAGACATGATACCGACTGAGATAAGGTGTCGGACTACCTATCCCTTTAATTAAGATCCCAGAGGTGACTGTACCGGAGGTTAAAGGGCTGGCGACAAACTTCTGCATGTCGTTAATGTGGCTTGTGTTTTTCACCGTAGTCAAGTTGTATCCGATAATGGCTCTTGTTGAGTTTGCAGGGGGGTGCTTCTAGATATTCGCGGTGGTCTGTAAAGCCGGGATGGTGTGTGCGTCACAACGGTCACCCTAGAGACCAGAAGAAGAAGTTCCGAGTCCCTTGGTGAGGAGACTAAATGAGGATGACTCTCGTGGAAAGAGAAAGGAAAGAAGACATAATTTCCACTAACCTAACTTTTGATATTTTTTTCTTAGTTTTCAAGTTAATTAGAAAACAAATTAAAATCATACTAAAATAGTACATATTAATACATAATTTAGCGTTGATTACTTGATTTATGACGTCATGTTTGTAAAATATATAAAATAAAACATATGCCAGAGGTGCACACCTTAGGTTTCCTTAAGTACCCACGTCAGGTTTCAACTCTATAGGTTATTTTGGTTTTCGAGTTCTAGCTTTTACACACATACACAAGTGGACAAACATGCATTATATTTTATTTATGTTATTATCTCTAAATTATAAAGTTTAATCCGCATAATTTTTTGAGTTTGATATTTATGTCGCTATTTACATAGTTCCATATTTGTTTACCTTTATTCCTATAAATCCCACATATTATGGAGACAACACTTTATGACAGACATTGCACATTTCCCTATAATTCAAAATAACTTCTCTTTTTATCGGAATAAAAGTGTTTTTTGGGTCAGTGAACAAACTATTTGTTTTAAATGGTAGTCATAGCCACAAACCCCCACCAGTGGTCATATGGTCAAATACATTAGTTTTGCAACAGGCTATATTGCCTGCCACAAGAAGGTCAAGAATCTAATATGTACCTGACACATAAAAGGCAATTATTTGTCACGTGTGATTTAAGACTGAAGCTATCTCTTTTCATCTCCAAGATAATACTTATACTTAGAACCCCGTTCTAAAACCGTTTCGGGTTATACGCTTATGGGTGACCTGGTGTTCTAGGGGTAAGGTGTCGGACTTCTGTGCTGGGGTCCGGGGTTCAATCCTTGGTCCCGGTACAGACTTATCTAATTGCCAAACCCTTCCTTCACCTCTTACAAGGCGTGTTTTATATACAACTTATGAATGTGTGGAATACCAAGCTTCCACCGTGGTTTGGAATCCACGTTAAACCGTAGGTCCTCCATTTCACCTCACAATCACCCTACCATTACACATTAGCGTAAGTGCGTACAACCCGAACGGGTAGTAAGACGCTGTGCTAATAATAATAATTATAATAATAATAATAATAATAACATACGTTTATTTACTAATTACGCTAATGTTATTATTATTACCCGTTCGGTTTATACGCACTTACGCTCATGTGTAATGGTAGTATGATTGTGAGATGAAATGGAGGACCTACAGTTTAACCTTGGATCCGAACCACGGTGGAAGTTTGGCATTCCCCACATTCACAAGTTATGATTAATACACGTCTTGTCAGAGGTGAAGGAAGGGTTTGGCAATCTGTGCCGGGACCGAAGATTGACCCCAGCACAGAAGTCTGACACCCTACCCCTAGACCATCAAAACACCGAATTACCATAATGGTTTTAGGTATTAGTAAGGTTATATTTAGAAGAATTTGTTGCCACATCTGTGTGGAGATAGAGTAAAAAACTATTTAGGAAAAAAACTCAGTACACCTGACCGAGATACGAACTTTTATCTCCCCGTCATCGGCAGTGTAGTCTTTAGCGAGAGTAGCAAGTTAGAGCGCGTGGTCCCCAAAACGGGTTTAATCCCAGATATTGAGTAGTTGTAAAACCATTTGTTACAAATATATCAAGTAAATAAAAACTTTTCTAGTGAGTAGAAAATATGTTTAGAGAAGATTTTCCTCACCCGCGTCGGTGGTAGCGCGGACCAAACGTCAATCCACTAGTTTGGTTTACTAGAGATGGTGAAGTTAGGATTATAATATTGGCTTGGTGTACTGAGGGGGTTTTCCCTAAATGGTTTTTCGCTCTCCCTCCAGGCAATTGCAGTTACACTTCCTATAAATTCAACCTTCCTCATCCCTAAATCACTAGCGTAATTAATACATATGTGTATAGCCTGAGCCGGTAGTAAGACGTAGTACTAAAAATGTTTCCCTTTCTCCCTCCAAGAAAATGTGGGTACATTTCTTTTCAAGCATACCCTCCTCGTATCTGCTTCTATAGTTTAATTAAATACAGATATCCTCGACGGGTGCAAACCAAAGATTAGGGATATTTATTTTTGTATTTTCATTTTCATAATTCCCCAATTGAACATGAAAATATGAAACCAAACGCCTAATTATTTTTCCATTTTCAACTCCCAATGATCAATATTGAAAATTTAATTTAAAAATTGAAAAAAATAAAGGGAGGAGAAAGGGTTGGTTTGCGAGTACCTTTTGATGCGTGTTATTTAGCTCCACGCATCGAAATGAAACTAAAACAAAACTGTGAAAGCTTGGTTAGAGAGAGTGTGTGTGTGTGTGTTTGTTGTGTGTGTGTTTGTATGTGTGTGTGTTTGTATGTGTGTGTGGATGTGTGTGTATGTGTATTTGTATGTGTATTTGTATGTGTGTGTATGTGCGTTTGTGGGCTTGTGTGTGAAAAGGGTGAAGGGGATTTTGCAAGCCTTGTGTGTTGATTAAAATTTAGAAATAAAATGCACGGGTGGTTGCGTGTTAGTTGTTCAGTCAATGTGCTATATGTATATGTGTTTTAACCTCACACAACAATGAACACGACGGTAAAGCATTTCGGAGTTTGAATTTGTTCATGAACCGTGCACTATTTGAATAATGTAACAAAAGGTGTTTGTGAAGCGTGTGGTGTGGATATAATACCGTTGTGCAACCGTTAATATATTCGAATTAATTTTGAATTATTGTTTATTTTAAAAATGAAACTTTAATGTTTTTTTCAAAGGTTAACAAATTTGACAAATATATATCTAAACATTAAAATATATTTCGAGGTATCGTTTATTAAATCTAAGGGGGCGTTCATTAATTATGTGTAGCTTTCAGGGATGTAGGCTGTCAGAAATTTTATAACGCTTCACCCTGACGCCTTTACTAAACGTTTTGATAATTCGCACCTTTAAATTAGTTTAAATAGTCAAATGACCTTTCAGATAATATTATGTTGATTTTAGTCCATGTGTATTAATCACAACTTGTGAATGTGGGGAATGTCAGGCCTCTACCTTGGTTCGGATTCCACGTTAAACTGTTGGTCCTCCATTTCATCTCACAATCACCCTTCTATTACACATTAGCGTAAGTGCGTATAACCCAAACGGGTAGTAAGACGCGGTGCTAATAATAATAATAATAATAAATTTAGTTCATACGTTTTAACACATAGGGTTATTTAACGGCTCAATCCATGGTGAAAGTAATTTTAGGAAAACTCTTTAGAATTTTTGTGGAAATGTGGTGGGAAAACCACAGTTATAAATTACGTATGTAAATCTATTTCTAATACACATGGTCGAGATTTGAACCTAGACCATCATGTTACTAAAAATCCAACCTATTGTTAAACTGAAGCCCTAGACCATGTGAATTACCAGCCTTTTTTTTTATCACCACGTCTTACTATCCGTTCGGGTTATACGTATATTTACTAACTACGCTAATGATTTTTAGTGATGAGGAAATTTATATAAATAGGAATTGTACCCACATTTGCGTGGAGGGAGAGTGGAAACCATTTAGTAAAAAAAAACTCAGTACATCCGATCGAGATTCGAACTTCAATCTCACCGTCATCGAAAGTCTAGTCTACTGCGAGAGTAGCGTGTTAGACCACGCAGTAACCGAAGTGGATCGATTGATTGCTATTTATTGTCAGATAAGAGAATGAAAGTAACAAATAGTCGGTCCTAGACCGTAAGGGAAGTTTAGTGACAAAGGTTTGTGTTAAGTACGGCATGAAATAACGTAATATGCTTATTCCGTTTACCTTGAACTGGAGCAGTCCTAGCTTGACCAATTACAGTACGAGTCTATTTTATAAACTGTAACCCGCTTCGGTGGCGTAGTTGGCTAACGCGCTAGTCGTGTTAAGCTCGATTGCTGAGGACGGGGAGATCGAGGTTCTAATCTCGGTCAGGTGAACTGGGGGTGGTTTTTCCTAAATGGTTTTCCACTCTCCCTCCACACAAATGCGGGTTCACTTCCTCTAATTCAACCTTCCCAATTCCTAATCCATTAGCGTAATTAGTACTTAAAGCGTATAACCCGAACGGGTAGTAAGACATGGGCTAAATAATAATAATAATAATAATAAATATATATATATATATATATTATATATATATATATAAGCTGTACCATAGTGTAACTCGTTGAGGTAAGCATTCTACCTTTCAGAGTAAACGAAGTGTGTGTGTGTGTGTCTGTGTGTGTGCGCGTGTGTGTGTGTGTGTGCCTTGCATATCAACATTGTGGTGTAACTTATACGATTAGCCATAGTGTACACTAACAAAGTAGTACTGCTACCTTTCAGAATAAAACTAGTGTAACTCATAAATTTTAGTTTGTTTTGACACAGCGTCTCCCTAGCCATTTGGGCTATACATAATTATATAGTATGGCTGTAAATAAAGTATACAAAAATGGCCGGTAAGGCAGTAACCTTTTCAGCTTTTAGAGGACATGCAATAATCTCAGTAGGTCGTTCAAAACCGAGAAATCATGTCGTTTGATTGTTCACATGACCTTCCAACATAACGTGGCATTCATTAAAAACTCAAATATTGGAGAGGAAATGTTCATCTTCATACACATTTTTCCAGAGTGCGCCAGAGTGAACCCTATCTGTCTCTCATAAGTCATAACTGATGGCTGATCTGCAAAGGATAGGAAAATGCTCCTAATTCATGAACAAAAGTGTCTGAACAGACGTTGTTGCATACCGATTCATTTCGCAATGTACAACTGATGATCGAAGAATCTTATTAAGCACTATCCCCGCAGGCTCATTGTCTGTGTAGGAGTGTTTTCTACCAAAATTATATTTTCATTGACAAAGAACCGATCCAGTTTGCTTAGATTTTCTTGCCAACAACAAAACTGCTCGCTTTTTGGCTGGGATTTTATTGAAGTTTACTCCAAAAAGTTCAAACACGCGTTTCACACCTAGTTCCCCTGAACGGCCGATCCCGTATGACCGAATATAAGACTCCACAGCAAAGGCCTTCTCACGAATACTTACAAAGCCATTGACCATCACTCTGTGATCTGACCTACCATTCACTTCAAGTAACAAGGTTACACTACAGCCTCGTCATGTTGCCTTCATGCCAATAACTAACATGCACTTCAAGTAACAAGGTTACACTACAGCTTCGTCATGTTGTCCTTCCTGCTGATAGCTACCATGCACTTCAAGTAACAAGGTTACACTACAGCCTCGTCATGTTGCCTTCCTGCCGATAACTAACATGTACTTCAAGTAACAAGGTTACACTACAGCCTCGTTATGTTGCCTTCATGCCGATAACTACCATACGCTTCAAGTAACAAGGTTACACTACAGCCTCGTCATGTTGCCTTCCTGCCGATAACTAACATGTACTTCAAGTAACAAGGTTACACTACAGCCTCGTTATGTTGCCTTCCTGCCGATAACTACCATGCACTTCAAGTAACAAGGTTACACTACAGCCTCGTCATGTTGCCTTCCTGCCGATAACTAACATGTACTTCAAGTAACAAGGTTACACTACAGCCTCGTTATGTTGCCTTCCTGCCGATAACTACCATGCACTTCAAGTAACAAGGTTACACTACAGCCTCGTCATGTTGCCTTCATGCCAATAACTAACATGCACTTCAAGTAACAAGGTTACACTACAGCCTCGTCATGTTGCGTTCATGCCGATAACTAACATGTACTTCAAGTAACAAGGTTACACTACAGCCTCGTCATGTTGCGTTCATGCCGATAACTACCATGCACTTCTAGTAACAAGGTTACACTACAGCCTCATCATGTTGCGTTCATGCCGATAACTACCATGCACTTCAAGTAACAAGGTTACACTACAGCCTCGTCATGTTGCCTTCATGCCAATAACTAACATGCACTTCAAGTAACAAGGTTACACTACAGCTTCGTCATGTTGTCCTTCCTGCTGATAACTACCATGCACTTCAAGTAACAAGGTTACACTACAGCCTCGTCATGTTGCCTTCCTGCCGATAACTAACATGTACTTCAAGTAACAAGGTTACACTACAGCCTCGTTATGTTGCCTTCATGCCGATAACTACCATACGCTTCAAGTAACAAGGTTACACTACAGCCTCGTCATGTTGCCTTCCTGCCGATAACTAACATGTACTTCAAGTAACAAGGTTACACTACAGCCTCGTTATGTTGCCTTCCTGCCGATAACTACCATGCACTTCAAGTAACAAGGTTACACTACAGCCTCGTCATGTTGCCTTCCTGCCGATAATTAACATGTACTTCAAGTAACAAGGTTACACTACAGCCTCGTTATGTTGCCTTCCTGCCGATAACTACCATGCACTTCAAGTAACAAGGTTACACTACAGCCTCGTCATGTTGCCTTCCTGCCGATAACTAACATGTACTTCAAGTAACAAGGTTACACTACAGCCTCGTTATGTTGCCTTCCTGCCGATAACTACCATGCACTTCAAGTAACAAGGTTACACTACAGCCTCGTCATGTTGCGTTCATGCCGATAACTAACATGTACTTCAAGTAACAAGGTTACACTACAGCCTCGTTATGTTGCCTTCCTGCCGATAACTACCATGCACTTCAAGTAACAAGGTTACACTACAGCCTCGTCATGTTGCGTTCATGCCGATAACTAACATGTACTTCAAGTAACAAGGTTACACTACAGCCTCGTCATGTTGCCTTCATGCCAATAACTAACATGCACTTCAAGTAACAAGGTTACACTACAGCCTCGTCATGTTGCGTTCATGCCGATAACTAACATGTACTTCAAGTAACAAGGTTACACTACAGCCTCGTCATGTTTTGTTCATGCCAATAACTAACATGCACTTCAAGTAACAAGGTTACACTACAGCCTCGTCATGTTGCGTTCATGCCGATAACTAACATGTACTTCAAGTAACAAGGTTACACTACAGCCTCGTCATGTTGCGTTCATGCCGATAACTACCATGCACTTCAAGTCACAAGGTTACACTACAGCCTCGTCATGTTGCGTTCATGCCGATAACTACCATGCACTTCAAGTAACAAGGTTACACTACAGCCTCGTTATGTTGCCTTCCTGCCGATAACTACCATGCACTTCAAGTAACAAGGTTACACTACAGCCTCGTCATGTTGCCTTCATGCCAATAACTAACATGCACTTCAAGTAACAAGGTTACACTACAGCCTCGTCATGTTGCGTTCATGCCGATAACTAACATGTACTTCAAGTAACAAGGTTACACTACAGCCTCGTCATGTTGCGTTCATGCCGATAACTACCATGCACTTCTAGTAACAAGGTTACACTACAGCCTCATCATGTTGCGTTCATGCCGATAACTACCATGCACTTCAAGTAACAAGGTTACACTACAGCCTCGTCATGTTGCCTTCATGCCAATAACTAACATGCACTTCAAGTAACAAGGTTACACTACAGCTTCGTCATGTTGTCCTTCCTGCTGATAACTACCATGCACTTCAAGTAACAAGGTTACACTACAGCCTCGTCATGTTGCCTTCCTGCCGATAACTAACATGTACTTCAAGTAACAAGGTTACACTACAGCCTCGTTATGTTGCCTTCATGCCGATAACTACCATACGCTTCAAGTAACAAGGTTACACTACAGCCTCGTCATGTTGCCTTCCTGCCGATAACTAACATGTACTTCAAGTAACAAGGTTACACTACAGCCTCGTTATGTTGCCTTCCTGCCGATAACTACCATGCACTTCAAGTAACAAGGTTACACTACAGCCTCGTCATGTTGCCTTCCTGCCGATAATTAACATGTACTTCAAGTAACAAGGTTACACTACAGCCTCGTTATGTTGCCTTCCTGCCGATAACTACCATGCACTTCAAGTAACAAGGTTACACTACAGCCTCGTCATGTTGCGTTCATGCCGATAACTAACATGTACTTCAAGTAACAAGGTTACACTACAGCCTCGTCATGTTGCGTTCATGCCAATAACTACCATGCACTTCAAGTAACAAGGTTACACTACAGCCTCGTCATGTTGCCTTCCTGCCGATAACTAACATGTACTTCAAGTAACAAGGTTACACTACAGCCTTGTCATGTTGCCTTCATGCCGATAACTACTATGCAGTGTTCCGAACTTTCGGTATAGGTACTTTATTCCCGGCCATATGGTATAAAATAACTACTCTAATGTGTTAGGGACAAAGAAGGTTGAGTTTAGAGGTATTGCACCTTAATTTGTTTGGAGGGAGAGTGAAAAACTACCCTCAGTATACCCGACAGGGATTATAACCCGATACCTCCCATCATAAGAAGACCAGAATATTGTGAAAGTGACGCCTTAGAACATTCTTTAACAGAAATGGGTGTGAAATTTTAATTATTTGAACTTATATAAAGGTGAGTCTATAATATATCGCTAAGGCTTACCATTTATGTTTTATTGGCTTACAAAAATCCATACTTTCAACACATTGGGGGGCAAAAAAAATTGCACCAACACATTGATACATAGAAAGAAAGGAAAATCCTTTAAAAGACAATCGAATTGGAAAAGTTACTATTCTTTATGCGTTTCCTTTGGGTGTTAAAAGTTTTTATTTCGTGTCTGTGAAGTTATAGAAGGATTGCGAGATTAAAAGTTGGATGGAAACAGTAGGTCAAAGCAGTGATAGCCTGAACTAGAGTGTAGATTTCAAAGATGTCACAAGAATACTTGGCTGAAATGGGGAATGTTCAAGCTATTCCAGCAAATATCTTCCTCCTGCAATTAGTAGAGAAATATTCTAATATCGGTAGTGATACTAACTTACTATACTTGATATAAATACCATCATTTACAAGATAAATTACGGGTAAGTTTAAGAGAATAAACTACATAAATATCCGGAATAATTTTCAAAGAACAAAATGGTTTAGCCAAATACATTTTTTTGTTTTTAAGTTTATGAAAATTATTAACATAATATGATACCTGTTTATCATAATATTAAACCTTGAGTTACTGATGTTACACCCCCTTCTGAGTTTACTAGACAACACCTTGAAAGTAATTTCAGTAGCTTTCATTCGCGCTACGTGTCCTGCTCACTATAACCGGCAAGATTTAACTAACCGAACTATATCTAGTGATAAGTACACACCCTTGTATCATTCCACGTTGAACAGATCCAATTTATCATTATCAAGTTACTTCAAAATTAATAAAAGCATCTATAACCTTCAAATAGGTTAAATCTTAGGACAGACTATTGCTCTCAAAACAGGTAAATTATTAAATATACTTAATAAAACATCTTTTTTAATAATAAAAGCAAAATCACAATTATTAGTCATTACTGACACAGAAAGGGATATTAATAAAACCCAATTCACCAAAATTATTGAAAGCTATTTGAGTAGAGACTCTTGGAAAAGTATACGATATTTAATTGTTGTTTTTTAAAATAAATTCTAATAAAAGGTGAGCATATTAAATAATAGCACAGACTTGGACGCTATTTAGAGTTTGATAAAATAACAGTTTTCAGATAAATATTTTATATTATAGGGGGGGAGTGAAATAAATCTAGAGAGAGGCAAGTTCATTCCAGGAGAGGGGGAGAGTTTATTCCTACCGGGTGAAGAAGGACACAGATTATTTCCCAAGGGGGAAAGACCCCGCCCTCCCTCAAAAACAACCCACGCAAATAAATCTGTATTTGAAATGTTAAGCCCATGATAAAATACTTAAATTTAACTTGATTAAGCAGCAAATTTGATATAAGTGTAAAAATAATTTATTCCGTTAAACTTCAGAACACTTCGAAACGAAAGAAAGACTGGACCGAACCGTTGATATAATTGTGACAAATGACAGTAGCTTCCTCCGTTGAAGACCCCAAATGGTGGGCTGAGCATGCACTATTCCTTAGTTTGGATAGACATTTTATTGCTTATCATTAAAAAAATGTATTTAATCTACTACAACTATTTTTAAATAATAATATAATAATAATAATATACTTAGCACCGCGTCTTACTACCGTTCGGTTATACGCTTTAAGTACTAATTACTCTAGTGGATTAGGAATTGGAAGGTTGAATTAGAGGAAGTGAACCCGCATTTGCGTGGAGGGGAGTGGAAAACCATTTAGGAAAAACCACCCCCAGTTCACCCGACCGAGATTCGAACCTCGATCTCCCCGTCCTCAGCAGTCGGACTCAACACGACAAAGCGTTAGCCAACTACGCCACCGAGGCGGGTACTATTTTTAAACCTACGCATCTGTATCTCAGGCGCAAAACACTTGAAGTTTCAGTTCCGGTTCCGGTACCATGGCACCAATAGGCAATACCACCCTCATGGCGAGCCTGTGTTTCATGTTGGTCTGTTTTATATTTTGAAATGTGAGCGGTACTGTTTGGCTCAATCGGTGTTAAATCCCTAATCCACTTACACATTAGACGAATGAGGGTGAACGAACGGTAACGAACGAATTTGTTCGTTTAATGTGTACATATAAACGAACACCACCGAACGTATTCGTTCGCCTTCGCCAAGGTTCGTTCACTGGTCGTGACATCAAAAGATATTCGCTATCAAGCTGTTGATATTCTCCTCCTAGGCTGCACAGCTTCTTCATTGATTACTATAGTATGATTTTGGTAGGAAGAACAGTAGAATTTAGTTACTAAAGTTACTAAAACAATTTTAATATAGTCATACATCAAGTCATATTATATGTATCTGTCACTTTTGATAGATATTATCATTACATATAAAATTAAATAAATAATATAGTAAACTGTCATCATTGTTGACCGCAAAGAAATTTATTTGTATTTTCTCTACTGTTCTTCCAACCAAAATCAGGGTATATATAAATGATGTACAAGGGAATATAATTAAATCTTCATCTAGTCTACTGCGAGAGTAGCGCGTTAGACAATGTGGCCTCTATATATATAGACTCGTGAGAACAATTGAAGTGCTATTTAAATTTAAAAAGTAGCGGCTACAGTACATAAAACTGAGATTAACGACCAGGTAGTGCGTTGTGCTGCATGAAACCCTCTCTTCATAAATAAGGACCTGAATTCCAAATCATGCTAACACCAAAATAACAAAACTTCAGCAAAGAGGAAAAACGTAATATCCTAGGGGTTTCCATTTAAATCTTGACCTGTATTTTTTTAAAGGAGGGTAAGGAGGGTACTAACCAGAATAAATTATTTTAGATACAAAATAATGTTGTTTCAATAATTGTATTTAATTATTTTTTTCTGTATAAATAATGGAGTTAGCATTTTTTTTGTAGCAGACGTTTAAAAATTTAAGAATGAAGACGTTTGCATTCTTTAAGTTAATTTTATGTATATTATCATAAAACCTTGGAGAAAGAAGAGAATAATTAGTTGACATCAATATTCTAGGTGAGGTATATTTTATTTCCAATGTATTACACACGTTCCATTAGACTTGTTTCAGTCTATCTTTACGCGTGTTTATTGTTAGCACAAATAACGTTTTTGAAACTTCATAATATTATTCAAAATTTGTTCAGATCACATTCATGCTGATACATAATTATTTTCTAATCAAAGTCACTGCCATACTGTGTTTCATCATCCTCATAATCATCATCCACGCCCCGTCTGGATTTGACCTTAAAAGATTCGTAAAACTTTTTGTTCTCTTTTGGGACAAACTTCATGGTTTTTTTTTTTAATGTAAAGAAATGTTTCTGACTTAATAGGTGGAGAATCATAGTACTTGCCCTTTTCTGGAAAATGTAATCTATCATTGTTTGGTTTCTCGATCATAAAGGAGGTCCAGATAATTCCAGACATAGTTGAAGACACTTTGGCTTCATTCTTATGTATTTTACTATACTTCATTATTTTGTACTTTGAAATACTGAAGTTTTCCTTTTCCTTGCTACACGATACCTTGAAGTACCTATTTAGTGTATATTTAAAATCTTTTATCCATGTTAATTCCAGTCATCTCCAGAATTACAAAGCATGTTAACTCACTGGATATGGCAAGTTTTATAACTTAGATTATTTCCATTGGTACATTTTACATTATATAGAGCAAGAGTTAGACTGTTCTTATGATAGAGTATTATGTATTTTCACATTTCTAGCCCGAAAGTGTGCTTAGCTCACTTTAGATTTTTTGTACTTAGCACGTTTTAGAATTCAGATTATAATGGAGTTGGCATTATCTTCATCAACATGAAGTGGCCTCTCAGTTGGTATAACATAATTGCAAAATGACGCCACGGAGTTTTTTTTTTTAATGTTACACTCAATAATCTACTAACTCGAAGGATATTTGTTAGGTTCCTTACTTAGGTTACTTAACACCACCGATAGCGAACGCGTAACTTGTAAGTAATGCTGCTAGAACTTGGCAGTACTTCATTTGAAACATAGAAATTGAGACCAGTGAAAACAATTTCACCATGTACTGTACATGTCATAGGAGAGAGAGGCTTCGGCCTCGCAATTTCCTGTTGCCCCGACAAAGGGTACCAGCGACATTTCATGCCACTCGATTTTTCGCGAAACTTATTAACACCCTACCTGAAAATGGTTTACTAATGACTTCAAAATAATTACGATGCAACAAATGGTACCACTTCTATCTATTTAGCCTTAAAAAAAAACCTAATATGTGCAAGCAAGGTTCATTACTGGATAGTAGATAGCTGGGAGAACGTCAACATTTCAGTTAGTGTAAGTTAAATAGTGAGTAAGGTTAGGCCATATTAGGCAAGGTTAAGTTAGATTTCAAATACTTGAAACACTCCACTACCAGTGCCATTCTCCTATTCGACGTGACCTTGCATATCAGAGGCATCTTACACACTAATTAAATTAAATTCGCCTAAATGAATTTAAATCTGAAGCCTGGTACACCTTCCCATCAAGTGGTACCATTTGTTACATCGTAAATATTTTAAAGTTATTAGTAGACCCTGAGTGGTACTAAATGTTGCCGTTACCATTTGTCGCTTATTCCAATTTCCTGGGTGTCCTTCAATAACGACTTTTCTTGTTCATGCATCTTTTCCTTGTTATGGTCCTACTATGAAGGGGCGAGAGACGAGCTACCAGCAGACTTTGGCGGTATCATACCAGCGTTTGTTTGGGAGGTTAACATTTTGGCCCAAAGAGAAACACAGTAAATAAAATATCACCTGGGGCAGACTCTGGTTATATCTCGGGAAGACTCGGGAGATGTGCGCGGATGAATCTTTCAGATTTAGTTCAGCCACGTCAGAGACACCTTTAACATACACGCATTCAGAAACGTATGATAAACCTTGGTCTTGAGGTTCATCTTTAAAGGTTGGCGTGTAGAGATTGCGAGGAAATTCCAGTGTTTGTTAAGTGTTTGGAGCCAAACCTTTCCCTTTCCCTCTCTTTTTTTTTTTTTTTTTTTGCCAAAATAAATCAAATAATTGCTCCTGTAGAAACATAGAGTTGAATTTTATTCACGTGGGAATATCAACAGTTTGTTAATATCTGTCAAGGGTGTCCTGAAATTTAATGACAATAATCTTTTCTCTTCCTTTAAAAAGTTGGCCATATAATGCCACCATGCTCATGACAGATACTCAATCTAGGTGGGGACACACTGCCGTCACGTCACGTGAGCTCATGTGACCTCACACAGTGAATATATAACGTGGCGTGCTGTACATACACATACTAAAGTCACGTAATATCACTCAACATGCGCTCCTGTTTCGTTTTTAGTAATACATTTCTTATCTAAAGTGTAAAGTTCTTCAGTCTTGGAATACCCATGGAGAGAAGTGGATCAAGCAGTTCATCTGAGTTTGAAAGAAGAGTTAGAAAATGCTTGTGCAGTATTAGTGGCTAATACAGTGGCTCGTAGGAAAAGGGTTTGGATGCATCAAATAAATTTGAAAAGGAAGGAGAAGGGCGAGTTTTTATAATTTAGTTAAGTCAATTAAAGAACACCCAAGTCAATATGAAATGTATTTTAGGATGACAAAGGAATAATTTCAGTTCTTATATGATCTTAAAAAGAGGATATAGTTACCAAAAACACTCATATGCTAGAAGCCATCAGTACTGAGAAAAAACTTGCAGTGAGTTTAAGGTGAGTGAAATGACAAAATACTGATTTGTTATATTTTTTATCCAAGTTTTACAGAAAGGATCAAGTATGTAGATATTGTAATGAGCAAAAATCAGAGTTTATTCTTGTATCATATTTTTCTCTATGAAATATTTAGATTCAAATTGAAAAATTACTTAATATGATCATAATGATGAAGTCCTGAACGATATTGTGGTAGTCTTAATTGAGGTCTCAAATACTCACAGATGAATGGATCATTCCCAAGAGGCATAGTATATCCTCCAGTTCCTGAGAAGCACGAAGCTGCAGACGCAGTAGAAATTGGGCGTGGAGAGAACAATGCTTCACTGTATGTGGAGTTGTGGGATGTGGGGGAAGCAGATTGTCGATAATGTGCTTTCTCACCCACAGCAATTTGCGTATGAAGGACAGCCTGGCTTACCTGTAATTTAACTTTATCCAGTTTTAGAGGAAGAAGTGTCTTTACAGTTTTTGCTAAACTCAGAAAAAACTTATCTCTGTCAACTAAGTCAAGGCAACTCTGATAGGGCGCCTCCCCAGGTGGTTATTATGGGATGCCACCTCTGCTGAGCGCTTGGCGGACTCGGGAGTGAAATCCGAGCATTGTGAAGGCCTAGCGGGGAGGGTACCGGGGCGTAATATTCCGGGGTGGATCAATTGAGCTAAGGGTAGTTGAATTTCATTTAAGTTAAGAGCCAAAATATGTGTTGTAATGTTAAAAAGAAATTCATATTAAAATTGTGTAAATTAAGTAAAGTTGTGGAAAAAACGGCCCGGATTTAAAGATTATAAGATACCGGGCCTGTAAACACTGAATAAATAAACTAAGTCAAGGCTTGATTTTTTTTTTTTCATATCTGATTCTTCTCATAGTTGAGTTTTCCCTCATAGTTTTTACCATTTGATAAATACCGTTGACTCCTCCATCTCACTTTTTCTTTCTTAAAACCAATGTTTTGACAATTTACATCTGTTTCATTTTGAACGTTTGAAAATACAATATGATCCCCCTGTTGAGTTTGAGGATTGTCTTAACTGAATGGAACTTCATAATAAAATATGTTCATATCATCTCCTGATATGTGATTAGTGCTTTTTTTTATAGGCTATAAACCACCTCTTCATGGAGTTCATCCACTGAGTCTTTCTTGTGCCAAAAGGGGCAAAAGAAATTACATTTCTTGTTCGAACTTCCATGTAGCATTTTTGTTGCTCCATCTCCACTCTTCTTACTCCGTCATCGGTCAGTGCGTTTATGAAACATCTCCGTAAGTTTTTCTACGTATCTTTCGCAGTTCCAGCTGAAAAAGGGTAGATTTATTTGAATAAAAACATAAAATAAAATAGAAATATATAGAATAAAATTATAATAGATATATTTATTTACAGAAAAGTATTTATAGCAATCATTTTATTTTCAGTTTCCTGGCCACTGGAAACTCGTTTAGAAACCTAGGATTATGCACAGTAGGAAAGATAGTTAGACGTGTGTGTGAAGATATATGGAAAATATTGGGTCCTCGTTTTATGCCAAAGCCAAATGAAGATGTTTGGAAAGCCTCAGCAGAAAAATTGCGGGATCTTTGGTAGTTCCCAAATTGTTTGGCAGCAATTGATGGGAAGTAATTCGCTATTCAGTGCCCAATTGGTGGAGGGTCAAAATACTTTGACTACAATGGCTTTCATTCGCAAATTCTCCTCGCACTAGTTGATGCTGAGTATAGATTCATTGCTGTCGATGTAGTTGCATATGGTAAGAACAGTGATGATAATGTTTGTTCAACATATGTGATTGGAGAAAAAACTTTAAGACAAAACCCTGAAATTCCACCACATAATACACCTTTGGTTGAACATTCTGTTTCATTGCCATTCGTAATAGTAGGAGATGAGGCTTTTTCCCTCAAAACATATTTACTTGGACCCTAAAGCAGACACCACCTAGGAGGGGACGAAGGCAAAAAGGTCTACAGCTAACGTTTGTCACGGGCTCGACGGGTCGTTGAAAATGCTTTTGATATTATAGCTTTCCAGTGGAGAGTCTTTCGTCGGCCTTTGGAAGTACAACCAGAAACTGTCGATAAACTGGTACTGGCATCTTGTTGCCTCCATAACATGGTCTGCCAAATAACACAATCCCCCATGATGAAATTGAGAAACTATATCCGAGGACTCCTGCTATGCGAAATTTACTGCAAATGAGGAGGAATGCACCCGAGAGGCAACAGATGTTAGAGATTACTTCAAAGATTATTTCAATTCACCTGTTGGCTCAGTACCTTGGCAATAACCCACGATCCGACGAGGACTTCAATCACCATGATAATCATACTAGAATAAAATATCAAAACTTATCCTCTCTAGTTTTTACTTTGGTTGATGGACAGTGAAAAAAGTATTCTAAATGCACAGTTTTTTTGTTTGTTTTTTAAATTACAGTCTGTTTTTTTTAAACGTGTGCAAAATACGAAAAAAACTTGATAAAATATGTTTGTTGTCGAGGGGGAATGAGAACAGCATTATTCATTTTTTTATTTGGTGGACGTTTTCAAAGTAATTTTAAGGAAAATATCTTTTTTAATTGAAACTTATAATATTTGTATCAGCATTAGCTTATAAGAAAAAAAAGTTTTTGTTTGAAAGAATACTTTTATTCGATCTTGAATTTCAAAATTATTTGAAAAATTATCAATATATTATTACAATGAGTGATTTAATATCAAACGGTAATAATTTAAGGTATTATAGTTTTACTAGCCCAAAGCATAATCACAAAGAATTACAACAGTGGTCTCCGTTATTAGATCTTTCCCACGGGTCTAACTAAAGTATATTGTTTATAAAACAAAACTTACTACGGTCGAAGAACTTCGCAAAAGGATTACCACAACTTACAAAAATATCATAAAGAAGAAATAACATTGTAAACGTCCACTAAATCAAATAATGCTGTTCTCTTTTCCCCTCGAAACCACACAATTTTTATTCAAAAATACTTTTTTTTTTATCTTGCATACTTTTCGAGTTAAACGGGTGGAAACTTTTTAAAAAAACCTGTATACAAAAAATTACGATATTTATAGGCCTACAATATTTTTTTTTGCTTCCTAATTTTTTTCGTGTAAACTTTTAGCATCCCAAAAAAAAAAAATTTGAGTTTGTACATGAATTAATAAATAAAATATGAAATAAAACTTTACGTTTTATTTTCAACTCCTTCCCAATCCCTTCCCAAGCGTTGTTTCTCATTTCCTGGTCTCTGTAGTCTCCTGACTTGGCATCATAAAGAAAAGCTCGTCTACGCACTTTTTCAATAAGCATTTCCTTTATAATTAGCGCACTCTAACAACTAAGAAAACTAAACGACTTGTCCACTTACGACACTTCAACATACTCACGGCTCCCGTAATATGTGCTACCGCAGATATTGTGATAGCGCACGAGGGCGTGACGAGACATGACCTCACGTGATGTGTATGTAGTGACGCCAGTGTGTATGATGATCACCCCTCTAATGAACAGAAATAAGTCTACTCACACTTTGATTGATCACGTGAGCTCATGTAACCTCAGGTAACGCGACTCCAGTGTATCCCCACCTTAGAGAAGATAGTACCAATCAGATGTTGCGCGTTGGTTAGGGTCAATTTGTTTTAAATAGTAGTTCACGAGTTTGGTTTTTACTGGAATAAATATAATACTATTTTTTTTTTCATATCCTATACATAATTATGTAAACATAGTTTAAAAGCAGAAATTTTCTATTATGAAAAGTCCAAAAAATTAAACATATATTTTGGTTGGTCATTAAGACCTAAAAGTCAGACACCTTAGCTCATACAGTAACATTTTTGCCTAATGATCTAAAGTTCTTGGGTTTGATTCTCGGTGTCATTATGTCGTATGTTTGTAAATGTATAAATGTAGGTTTTACCTTTTAAGGTGAGGAATTAACGACCAAACGCCGGTTGTAGTGTCTGTTTTAAATTTAAGTTATGGTATAGCTTGTTTAATGATATAATCAGTTGGTTCTGAAAATGCACGTTAAATACCTCAAATAAATAAAAAAAAATAAAACAGGGAATTGAAAGGTGACTTGAATAGGATCATAGATTGAATATTTGTGAAATGAGCGAAAATAGGGGGAGGAAGAGCCTACAACACAAATTTTAATGGTATTTGTTTCTTCCTCCTTGCCTATTTATTCTCCTACCAAAGGACAGCTTCACCCAATAAACTCTATACATCCACTAGGTTTCTGGTGTTTATAAATTAATGCTCAACTATTATATCGCTTTATATATCTCTTACGATAAGCAGGGAATACTGCGGGATTATTTTAGTCCCATCCCAATGGACGATGCTTTAATTAGTTTAATCTTATAGACTGTATTACGGCTTAAGCTAGGAGGTGCGTGATGAAGATGGTATATCTAATTTACATTAACTTCATTCGCATTAGTAAGGATAGTGGATGGTAAAAACAATAGAGCTAATCAAGAAAACCTCCACCAATACAGCTGGTTGCGATTCAAACCCAGACCTCTTTGTCACTGTCAATCCAGTCGGTGATCCTGACGCCTTAGATCTAAATATTAAAAAATTCTCTTTTACCTAAGGAGTTTTCTTTATTTTAACAAAATCCATCATTTCCTGCATAGCAACTCTCGGTCTTTAAAATATTTTTTTAAATTTGTTTTAATCATTTAACGCACACTTTTTAAGCCGATTTATCATATTATCACACGACTTACAAACCATCTTGTATCTATAATAGACACAGCACCTGGCCCTAGGCCATTAATTCATCAGGTTGAAAGTGGAAACCCACATGTCACCAATAATCAATTCTTCGGCTATGTCAAGAATTGAACCCATGATCCTTAACTCAATAGACAAACACGCTACCAACTGAAATAAGGTGTAAGATATATTCAAAGTATATTAATTTAATATTCACGTAAATAAACTGAGTATTTGATAAGACGGGTAATATTTCTTCATTTCTCTCAATGCTCGAGAATCTCGTGAAGAGAAATTTAAGCCAATGGTTGATAACTGTAAATTAAAAGTGAGTACCAGTCTTTAATAACCTCGTAAAGAAGTTAACGAATATTTCAAGACGACTCTTCTTTAAATGATCAACTTTTACTAATTTGAGTCTTTAATCCTCAAAATCTGAGATTTAAAGTAGTGGGTTGTTTTCGCCTGTATACTCCGTTCAAACCATATTTATTAATGCCATGAAATTTTAATTTCTTTAAAACAAAATAAAATGTGAAACAATAGCCGGAACTATTGTTAATGCATTTTAGTGAGGATAACACCTCTCCGATATCATATTCTGAAAATTGAAAAATGACACCTGGACACGGGAATCGAACCCGGGACCTTCGGCTTAGTACACCACTGCTCTTACCACTGAGCTATCCAGGATTCGTCCCGTGCCCATGGTCATTCTTCACTCATAGTTTAAGGCACGGGACGAATCCTGGATAGCTCAGTGGTAAGAGCAGTGGCATACTAAGCCAAAGGTCCCGGGTTCGATTCCCGTGTCCAGGTGTCATTTTTCAATTTTCAGAATATGATATCGGAGAGGTGTTATCCTCACTAAAATGCATTAACAATAGTTCCGGCTATTGTTTCACTATATATGCAATCCTATACAATTATATATATATAATTGTCCAATGGCTGCAAAATTGCCAACTACCGAGTCGATAATGGCTGCGTGGTCTGATGGCTGTGATCTTGTGTATCACGTGTTTATAAAGCTGACGACCTCCGCACGTCCATCTTAGACTCTGCCTTAAAACTATGAGTGAAGAATGACCATGGGCACGGGACGAATCCTGGATAGCTCAGTGGTAAGAGCAGTGGCGTACTAAGCCGAAGGTCCCGGGTTCGATTCCCGTGTCCAGGTGTCATTTTTCAATTTTCAGAAAATAAAATGTGTTTATATTATTATTGTCACAAGTCATATTTTAATTTTTCAAGAAAGAATACTTCATACATCTTAAATATCTTAGTCTAAAACGCGTCTGTCTACCAGGCCAGAGTTTGAGGGTTCAATTACCTGCAATGCTACAAACTTAACAATGATGAACTGTTGGCTGAGACAGCCATTATTATGACTGATCTTATATTAGACACATTTGTAGATCTTGTGTTAATTATATTAGTATGTTTAGAAATTGTACGTTAAGTGCCATAATAAAGAGTGAAGGTAGGCCTACAACCATAAAAGCTTGGTATTATAAAGACTCATTTGATTTGTGTGAAATATTACTTTAATATGAACTTCAAAATAAAAAATAAAATTCTTTTAATCTTATTTAATCTAGTTTACTACTTTGAAAAACATATTTAAAGTTTGTTTATCTCTTTAGGTAACTTTTTTTTTCTTATGACGTAGAGTCGTAACAATAAAAATAAACTGTCCCAAGAAATGTATCTCCACAAAAAGGGTTATACATTTTTTTTTAAGTTGTATTTTCCAAGTCTCTGCGGCTGTGAATTTGAAAAAATTTGTTTGAAGGTATTTCGAGATTGTTTGGAAAAATGAATCATTTCTAAATGCTGGTCCAAAAAAGAATTCTTCGCTGATCTTAGAAAACAGTTAACTTCTTAATATTTCTATGTGTATTATTCGATTTTAGGTTCATCCGTACATCATTCAAGGATTTCCTTTCTTTATATTTGCAAATACGTGTGATTAGATTTCTGAACAAATAACAGAGCTCCTAAAGGTTGTTGTTTATTAATTTATCACCACGTCTTACTACCTGTTCAGGCTATATACATATATGATAAATGCTCTAATGAGGTATAGATTAGGAAGAAAGTATTTTTGAAGTAATCTACCCACATTTGTGTGGAAGGAAAGTGGGAAACTATTTAGGGAAAACCATCTTCAGTAGACACGAACAAGATTCGAACCCTGATCTCTCCGTCATAAGCTGTAACTTTATCGTAAAACATAAACAGTTGAGATATATGTGTTTCATGTTATTACAAGTACGGTATGTTAATTTTACAGTGCCTAGAATTGCCTATATTATGAATAAAAGCCTTAATTGTGCCTATTTCGACTTTTTTTTCTCTGCAATGTAATTTATTTTTTATGAAAAAGAGTCTAGTTTATAAAAATGAAAGTTTTGGTTTGAAAGTGGTTCATAGGAGAGTGACATGTGACTTGGCTTGACCTTGACAAACTATGACTTTTTTTTAACACTTCTTGTGTTAGCTGTGGTGGAAATGCCCACGGAAAAAAAAAGCAATAGTGCTTTATTTACGCAATTTGTTTTGAATATTAAGTGACTTTTTACTGTATTCCAAACCATTGATAAGATGAAAGAAGATATTGGACCGTTGCGTCAGATACATCGCAAATATCGTGGTCGGTAAACTTGACTCCACAGGACCCAGTTCTCCGCACTTGATTGCCTAAAGAGTGCTTGAAGGCGCTAACAGCTCGACAATTGCCAGAGTTGTTCGCGATTCTCTGCGTAAGTTGGATTTATATTAGTTTTTAAATTCGGTACTTTATCTTATACAATTCTGTGGGACTAAATATGTATATTATTGTTCTGTTACAAGAGTGCTGCGACCATCAGCAAATAACGACGAGAATGTTATGGTGTTTCTGACAGATATCGCAGTATATATGTTAATAGCTGAGGCAAGTGTGAAGATGTTCTACCCAAAACTAGTTCCCATTACCTGCCTAGCACACGGCATTGACAGAGTTGCAGAAAACATTCGTGCACAGTTCTCGAATATAAATGCTGTAATTTGATCTGTCAAAAAATATGTTTGTAAGCTCCTTCGCGCATAGTAACATTTAGGGAAAACTTGACGAAAACACCTCTTCCACCACAATCAATTACAACACGATGGCTACCTGGCTACAAGCAGCAGTATACTATGCTGACCACCTGGACAAAATTCAAAGGGTATGTGTACATTTAAAAAAATATATATATTTATTCAGAGCTAGATAATTAAATAATTTTTCCTATAATTCTATTATAGTTTGTTAATTTTGTTCAGAATTTAAATAATGAATTGATTTTCAATAATTTCAGGTAATTCAAACATTTGATGAAGAGGATGCTGTGTCAATAAGAAAGGCAAAGTGGTCCTAGATCAGTGTAGGTCCAAGTTTATTCTTAACGTGATTCAGTTTAAAAAATAAAACTCATTCAAAAGAAGCACCAGTGACAGGAAAAATCTTCGGTAGCCTTAATAAGAATTGCGTGAATACATTTTACACAACAATGGTCTGAAACTAGTCCAGAAAGTGTACAGTAGGCCTACACATTTTTGCTGCGTTTTAAAAATATATATATTTTTCTACTTCTGATTCCTTAGAAGAAAGGCCAAAGATGTTTTATAAAAGTGAAATATTAGCTGTGTCAAATTTAAACATTTTTTCTATGGTTGTAATACTTTTTCGTGTTTTTATAAAATCATTGATTAATACCTTGAAATAAATAATTGACATATTTATATTAATTTCAGTTTTCTTTATTTCTGTGAAGTGTTTGTTTCCTAAGTTGTCGTAAGAGATTCAAGTTACTGGTCTTGGTTTAATTGATGAAATTACAAATTTATTTTCTTTGTAGTTTTGCTGTTAGGCTCATTAAAAAAAGTATCATCAGAACACCGTGCTTTAAATGTTTATAAGAGTTTAGAGATTCAATTGATAATCTTGGAGTTATTTTCTGACCCTGAAAATCTTCAAAGAATGCTTTCCATTTATTCTTTATTTATGGAAGTCGGTTTTATTCCCTTCAATAACAGTGTGCACATTAGCAAAGAGATAGCAAAATTGAAGAATAAACCAAACAAGAGCAAGGAAATGTGCAAAGCAATTTACCTTGCATACAAAATATGATTAAAACGGATATCATGAGTGCACCGTCAAAACGCAACACTGTTTACCAGATCATTATAAGTTCTTCATTACCATATTTAAGGTGTATAAAATGGTTTTTGCAGAATTAGTAAAAATTTCTTACTTATTTTGACTATCTTCAATGAGGTGGACATAAGTGCAGTGTCAGCGGAACCTTCTACTAGTGTTGGTAAAGGGAGCGCGGGAATCAGCCAAAAAAATATAGGGTCGAAGGACATATTTTACCCCCAAGCCAAGAGGACCGGGTGCTATTCGAAAAGAAAAAGAAAAAAAAGAAAATGTTGAAGTTTATATACCCTTATGAAGCTACTTAGAGTGGTTATCATATGGAATAGTTTTTAAAGATAGATGTATCTAAAAGATTTTTGGAGTGGTTCACATTAAAAAAAAAAAATTCAATTATATGTTTCTGTAATTTAATTGTAGTGATATTCACATGGATTTTCTCCAACACGAGATGCCTTTAGAAGTTAATTAACATCATTTTGATGTTACATGTGTACAAAGCTATCAACTCCACTTTACAAACGTAGGTAATTCATTGTTCCCATGTATACACCTTCAATTCGACGTCTAGCCAAATAAAAACTTCGAACGCTTTACCGTTTCTTACGTTTTTGTTTTTTCTGCAATAGTACACTTCCTGTTAACACAATAAATGAAAAAATGGCAAGTACGTCGTAATTCATGGCTAGAAATGGGTAAACTGATTTTAAAAAGGCGGAGGACCCAGTACGTTGGTCCAACAAGTTGGCGACAGTAAACGCAGCTTACTTTTCCCCATGTCCTGTCTCCTAACATGTTGGGACCAAATTGTTACATAATAAATTATGCTTTACTGTGTTTATAATCCTTTCTAACGTAATGGTGTCTCTACATCCATAGCTAATCTAATTGTTTCTTGTCGTTAGATGCAGTTGAATTTGTTACATTCTAGTGTCTCAGCACATTTTTGTTTACGTTGTTTTAGTATTTTGTTTTTGTCAAGGGAATTTTTGAAAAGGGGGGAAATGTTTTTTGTTATTTACTGAGATGGTAGTTATTTTTATTCCATATATTACTATATTTTGGGATCATATTTTAATAAATTTAATGTTTATTAGGTAGTTATAGTTATTTTCAGAGCATTTAACCCAAATGGGTAGAAAGATGCGTTGCTAAAAATAAGCCCATGGATTTTAATATTTATTATTTAAAATATAACAATATTTATTCAGTAAATTGTCAAAATTTATAGCTAAAGTCCATCATAATACATTTATCGAGTATAGACGAATAGTGATTACATATTTAGCCTCCTCTACAGTATATTAATTGTGAAGAAAATTGTTTAAAGATTAACTTTTTTTTAAATAATTCAACCCCCTTGGGACCACTACTACATATATTCTCATTAAAAGAAGAATAAATAGCAAGGCGCGTTGCAGAGAATTTCTCTTTCATCTTATAATATAAACATTTACTGAGAGCTCGTAAGAATTTTGTGAAACTAAATAGTTTACATCGTTTCAGAAAAACACACCCAAATAGCATAAATGTAATATTATACACTGCTACAGAAACAATGAGAAAATAGAAACATCTCTGACACCAAAGAGCATAACAATAAATTTCACATTTTAAAGGATTTGTTAAAATAGTATTTGTTTATATCTTTGAAATTATTGGTTTTATAAAACACATTTCAAAGGAGAGTTTTTTTTAAAGATAGTACAACCTTACAATGATAAGTTGTTTAATCTATCAAATAGCTGCTTATGTATGATCAAAATTGGAAATTTTTGATTATGTAAAGTATCCAAAAAGTAATGTTCATGGAGAAATGAGCATCTCTATTTTCTTTGTAATGTTAAACAGTGTTAGGTGGAAATTTTAATCAATCCAATTTTGAAAAATTAGATTTTTCTATATTTTTAATCAAGTATACTACCCTTAATTATAAGGTTGGATAGCTTTTTCCAAAATTCCCATTTGAGGGGCTAATTAAAACTCTAAATACCAAGTTCTAACCTGATCAGTAAATTTTTTCGGCTCTAGTCCAAGACACAGACAGAGAGCATTGCAAAAAAAAACTCTTTTTCTGTGACGTCAACGTTTATTAAAATATCAAGTTAGAATTTGTTTGGCGAACACAATACTTCTCTCTCCGAGAGGTCGAGCGAAATTAAATGCACAGTTTAGTAAGTACACTAAAGAGAAGGGAATTTTTTAAAGTAATAATAATAATTAGCACCATGTATTACTACCCTTTCGGGTTATACGCTTTAAGTACTAATTACACTAGTGGATTAGGAATTGGGAAGGTTTAATTAGAGGAAGTGAACCCGCATTTGCGTGGAGGGAGAGTGGAAAACCATTTATGAAAAACCACCCCCAGTTCACCCGACCGAGATACGAACCTCGATCTCCCCGTCCTCGGCAGTCGAGCTCAACACGACAATTTAAAGTAATAGCCACAAAATAAAAAGACAAATTAAATTTTATATTTGTATATGGTGAGAAAATCCACGCACTTACTTACTAAATGCTTATCAATTGAACTATTTAAAGTTTCCCTCGCATCAACAACATATAAACACTGTATAAGTTTTATATGTTATACACTTAATAGTAATCTAGACTAGGGAGGGGGATCCTGCGGGTTTTTTTAAGGGTTAGGTGCGACCATTTTGAACATTTTTTTAATCAATTATATATCTTCTGTAAGTGTTCAGAAGTGCTTATTGAATCTCGCCTCTTGTATTCATTATAAAAATACAAAACAAATGTCAATGTAAACCATCTATTGTCAGCAGGTTAACAACTAACATTAAACACAACATTGTTCTTCAAACAGGTGTTGTTATGTAATACCGACTCAGCGTGTTTTGGTAGCACGTGGTTCGTGGGGGGGGGGGGAAGCAAGGTGAACTCTCATGGACATCTTTGATTGGTAGAGTCTTTAGCATTGAGGGGTTTAAATAGGTCTGCTCGAAGGTGCCAACATGTTGAAAGTCTTTTTTCAAGTTATCTTTATTCGTGTGTAAAATATAAAAGGCAGTAAAAGGTGACGTGATAATTACACTCAGGATAATTTAGGAACAGGCTTAGGACATTTAATAATTGTTGGCCTCGCCATGCCAAGAGGTGGATGAGAGAGAAAGGCAAGTAAGTACCAAGAGGACTTTGACTGGGAAACGAACGAGGTTCGGTTAACAAGTGGATTGCTGAAACCAAGGCCGTAGCCAAGGAGGGGTTTTGAAGGTTCAAACACCGCCCCTCCACCCACCCACAAAATTTTATGAACAAAATATATATGGCTTTATTTATGGTTCAAATAGTATCAAAATTAAGCTATAAGTACAAATTAATGGGGTTTTGTTACCATAAAAAAACCTTCAGAGAGCTTCTAGAGGTGTTTCATATTCAGAAATTTTCCTAGCCTTCAGCAATTAGAGGGTTATGTTACAATAAAAAGAACTCTTCAGATAGCTTCTAGAACTGTTTATTATTTATAACTTTTTCTAGCTTCCGGCAATTGGAGGATGTGCCCCCCCCCCCCCCCCCCCTCCCCCCGCTCCTAACCACTTACGGTCTTGGCTAAAACGATGGTTTCACTTAGATGTTTTGATGGTTTTAGCTTTAACATTTCATAAGAGTCTAAGACAATTTCCATCACATTAATATATTTTAATGTTAGTCACTCAACTTTTACATCATGTTTTAATAAAAACTTATTCAAAAACTACTTAAATACTAATAAGTTTCCCTACCCCGCCAACTCCTTTATGTTGCTGGTCCTGAACAAGTGATCGCCTTTAGAGGACGGGACAGTGTCTCTCCAACGTCTTTTATTTTAATAATTGATTATAATAAATATATGTTATTTCTAAAGAATAATATTAAAAAATTAACCTACTTTATTGATCTATTTATCTATGATTGGCACACTATCATGATTTGAAAAAGTTTACTGTACATTAAGTGTGCGTCTTTATGGAGGAATTTATGAAGTGACATGGATCGTCCAATGCCAAAAGGTTCCCTACTCATGATCTAGATTCTAAGATTTTAATATTCCAATATAAATTTGTGAAATATCTCAGTTTTATAACATAATATGTGCATGAATGTGAATTCAATATATTGTATGAAATCAGGTTTTTTATTATTAAAACAATAATATAAGAGGTTTTAAATGTAGCCTCATTTTATATAGGACATACTTGACGGCTCGACGGTTTACAAGATGGAGGATTCTACCACACAGTTAGATCAGTCATCAGCAATAAAAGGAAAAATAAGGCTAGCACAATACTTAGCCGCTACAACCGGTGAGTGGACAATATATTATGGTTTCAATAAAAATAATGTTATTTGAAAAATACATATTTTGAAAAAAAAAATCTTTTGAATTATAAAATAAATTAAACTCGTGTAGTTAACAGGGTCTTATTATCCATATATTTATGATACTGGATCAGGTGCGAAGAAGGTAAAATTTAGAGGGGGTGAAAGTATCTTCAGTTGCATTGATAAGAGTGAGAAACCATTCAGTGAAAGCCATCATGTCATCTCATATTATTTTTTGTTAACTGGGTAAGGATTCGAATGGTGTGGAATTTACCAAGGTTGATTTTCCTAAAATATATCAACCTAACCCCACCCCCACATAAATACAAGTACAGTGGACATTTTCTTAATTCTAATTTCCTCACTTCTTTTTCATTAATGTAACTTAACAGATAGCAAGGGCGGATGGTAAGACAGGGTGCACGTAAAATACTTATAAAAAAGGAGGTGATCAGTCAAACTCGACCCAATATCCAAACGCTATAATAGAGGCAAACACAAGTTAACATAACCATCTGTTCCATGAGTATATTCTACTAGAAAGGGGCTGAACGCTGTCTTGTTTGACAGAAAGAAATACCAACTGTTTGTTTGTTATAATTACAGTGAGTGTTTCATCATTCGCCACAGGCGTAGTGATGGGGTGGCCATCAACCATGCTGCCCCTGTTGCAGTCGTCACCCTCTCCCCTGGGCGATGACGTCGAGCCTATGAGCGCAGATTCGTCCTCGTGGTTGGGCTCACTCATGTGTTTTGGTGGTATTTTGTCCTCCCCTTTCTACAACTATATGGTCAACAGGCACAGCAGGAAGCTGACGGGCTATCTGGTGGGATTACCCGGCGTCATCGGATGGCTACTGGTCCTCACCGCCCGATCAGAGCTCATGCTCTTTGCGGGGAGGCTTTTCCTAGGTGAGCAGGAATAGGGGAGGCTCTTCTTCCTAAAGGAACGTGGGTAGGCTCTTCTTCCTAAAGGAGGGGGGTAGGCTCTTCTTCCTAGATGAGTGGGGGTAGGTTCTTCTCCCTAGAGGAGTGGGGATAGCCTCTACTTCCTAGAAACACGAGTGTGGGCTGTTCTTCCTAGAATAGTAGGGGTAATATCTTTTTATTAGAGGAGTGGGGTAGATCTCCTTCCTAGAGACACGAGTGTAGGCTCTTCTTCCTTGAATAGTAGGGGTAGGATCTTTTTATTAGAGGATTGGAGGTAGGTTTTCCTTTCTAAAGTAGCGGAGGTAGGCTCTCCTTTTAAAAAATTCCTAGAAGAGGGGAGTTAGGGGTATTGCTAGAAAAGTGGAGATAGGGATCTTCCTAGAGAAGTGGAGGTAGGCTCTTCCTGGAGGAGGGGAGATAGGATCTTCCTAGAAGAGTGGGTACAGGGGTATTCCTAGAGGAGTGGAGATAGGGTTCTTCATATAGGAGTGGGGATAGGATCTTCCTAGAAGAGTGGGGGAAGGCTTTTCCTAAAGGAGTGGGGAGATAAGCTCTTCCTAGGTGAGCGCTGCTAAGGTAGGCTTTCTTGTTCAAGAGGACTGATCTGTGTGTTTATTCCAAAGTAAAATTTGGAAAGAGGTAGTTTGAGGAAGCTCTACATAGGTGAGCAGAGGAGGGGTATACGAATCTTACTTGGCAGGCTGGTGAAATGAGGAGGATATTTATTAGAGTATCCGTTGGTAGGAGGATGCTATCAATCAGTGGCGTGCCGTCAATGGACTAGTAGGACTAGGTTAGTCGCCAGACATTTTTAGTTTAACTATTTTGAGTTAAATTTCCACGGGAAATAAAAGCATAAAATAACATATAGCTTAGTCTTAATTAGCGTCACAATACTCAACGATATGCTCGCTATTTGTGCGTCCCCTTTACCCCACCCCCACCCCTTTTCAGTGTCCATGCACTTACATCAGGAGCGTTGTCACAATACACAATTATATTTGCGCGGCTCCCTTCCCCTCTCCAAACTAGCATCGGAAGCGCTCGAGTCTTATCGGCTCTTACCGGGTAGAAGACCACTTAAAGCCAGCCTAGTTCACCTGTATGATAAGATAAATGCAAACGCTTGGCGTTTTGTCACAACTAAATGTAATTTTTGTTTGCTTCTTATAAGTGGTAGGAGTGGTTGTTAGGCTTAAGTAATTGTTCCCATTAATGAAAGAGATCTTGTGACGTGTTAAAATGTTCGATAGTCAAATTAGTTTGACAGTGTTTGAAAGTGTTAAATATGAAAGGGGACTCGGATTTGGAAACTATTCCCTCACAACAAAGTTTGGGGAAGGGACCTGATACAAGTAGCAGGTTAGTGTAGGTAGTTCAGGAGGATGTAGAAGTGCCGATCACCTTTTGCAATGCTTTGTTCTCGATCAATTATTCGCAGTTTCGTTTGGAGCCCTCACTTTTGAATAAAAGCAGCAGATAATAATGAAAGGTAGGCCAACTCCAGACATTTATGTTAAAACTAAAATGAAAGAATATACACGTCATTTCAAAACAGAATATTATTCTTCTTCAAAATGGTTAACTAATGCAAATCAATGCCCAGGTGCACCATGAAAAGACTCAATCACAACTATCCACAGTAACTAAATTAAGAACTTTCAGGAAGAACAGAATAGATTTTCAACTGAGTGAGCAATAAAGGCTAGACGTTTTAAAACAAAATACAGAGGTTGGTTAAAACCAGGAACTAATGAAAGATTAATTGATTTGTGCTGTTTTTGGTCCGAACAAAATCCGCCATTCAGAGGTCACGACGAACGGGAAGATTCCCTTAACCGGGGAAACTATATTGAACTAATGCAGTTAATTTCTAAATAAGATAGTAAATTGGATTTTCATCTCCAGAGCAGGGGGCGTTTAAAGGAATCTCCAACAAAATTCAAAACGATATAATTGAATGTGCTGGTGATTAATTTTGGATAAGATTAAGTAAGAAATAAATTATGCTTTTTTTTTCTAGCAATAATGTTGAACGAAACTACGGACATTGCAAAGCCTTCTCTCAACTTTCGACAGTCCCTCGATATGTGAAAGATGGTAACATTTATAAAAGATTTATTGGTTTATCAGATGTCAGCAGTGATCACAATGCAATTGTTTTAAGTAAGCATTTTTTCGAATCCTCTCTCGTTTTAATTGTGAGCAAAAATCTTGTAGCACAAGCGTATGTGGAACCGCTGCATTTTCTGGACAAATAAACGGTTTACAAACGCTTGTGAAAAAGAGGTGCCCAGGTGAATTCTTCGTCCACTGATATCCTTACAAACTCAATCTTATTCTTTCTCAGTTTGTGAATCAACTAAAAGAATGCAAGATATTTTTAAGACATTGAGTGGCATCCCAAATTTATTTTCACATTATTCGAAACGAATTAACGCTCTTAATCATCTGAGGTAAAGAAGCGGTTTCCAACAGTTGCCAGTACAAGGTGGAACTACAATTCCAGAATTGTGAACATGGTGAATGAACTTAAAACAGAACTCGTACAGTTTTTTGAAAATATTCTTGAAAATCCAGTTAGTTGGGGTGCTGATGGTTTCGTGACTGCTAAAGGGTATGCTTCACCATTGAGAGATTTAGATTTCACCTTTCTACTGAAGGTTTTCAGTGACATTTTTTCCTCTCGCTGACACATTATTAAAAAAATTTCAAACCAAAACTTTCTATGTGAAATACTGCATCGATAAAATAAAAAAACTATTTCTCACCTCAAAGATGCTAGAAACAACTTTGAAGAGATGTATAGAAAATTAGAAGATGATGACAACGTGGAAGCTCCTAAGAAGAGACGTAAAGAAGATGACTCAGTGAATCCCAGAAATAAATATGTGCGTCTTTATAATGAAATTATTAACATTATGGTTGGGCAAATGGAGCTGAAATTTCAAGATCTTAATGAGCTGAAATTTATTGAGCTGCTAGATATTTTAAAAATCAGAGCTTCTAATCTCGATTTCCTGACGGTTTATTTTTATCACTTCAGTCAAGCTCCGGTAGTCTTTTCCATTTTGACAATTTTCGGAGTGAATTAGTTTACATACTATCAGACTTTTCAGACAAGACTGCGACTGAAATTATGTTCCTGGAGGAAACAGACTTAGAAGAAGGACTGTTCCAAGAAACATAAATGATGTTGTTTGGTATCAACAATACCAGTGAGCACATCCACTGTTGTTTGAAACGAACTAAGACGACTGTGTGTAACACCCAGTGTGAAAATAGGCTCTCCACACTTTCCTTGTTATCAGTTGAAAAAGGCTTTCTAGATGAACTGCAGAGTCAAAAATAATTCTATGGCGCTGTTATCGACAAATTCATTCAGAAAGGTGACAGAAGGATTGCACTAATATACACAAATAGGCAAGATTCCACTTTTAATTTATTATTTACTTATTTATTTGTATTTGTTTTTTGTTTAATTTATATCTCTATGTATGTATTTGTTTGTTTATTTCATGTCTAAATATTGTGAATTGGTTGAAGGGAGCTAAATTGCGTAACCTATGACCTGTAAAAGTGTATTTGCTAAGCTACATATTGTACAGTATATGGAGAGTATTCCTCTTCAGCCACATTATGAAAGGTGTCTTAGAACCTAGTTCGGTTTGAGAAAAGTCACCGTACGCCACTGCTATCAACCTTTGTTATATTTTGAGGATCATATAAAACGTTATAGTGGTTATAAAAAATAGTCATATTTTTACCTCAATAGTGGGTCAGAGGAGCTACAAATCAAAAACAAAAATTTAAAAAAAAACCTTTTTAATATATAATTTTTCAATAAATGCAATTTATTCTAGGCTTAGGTGCTGCAGGAAGCTCCATCATGGGTCCTCTGTACGTGACGGAGATAGTAGATGATGACATCCGTGGCAGCCTGGTGTCCTACACCAGTCTTTTCGCCTCCAGCGGTATCCTATTCGCCTACGTGGTGGGATACTACGCGTCGTACACGACCTTCACAGCCATCTGTCTGGCGATGCCTGTCATTTTCATGGCCTCCTTCTTCTGGATGCCTGAGACACCAGTGTACCTCATAAGCCAAAACAACCCTGATGGCGCCAGGAAGGCTCTGATGTGGCTTCGGGAAGGAGATGTGATTACCGTTGATCAAGAGATGATGAAACTCGAGGAAGACAACAAAAAGGGGAAGGAAAACCGCTTAACCATGTCATCTTTTATCAAAAACTTGAAGTCCACGGGGACATTGAAGGCTCTTCTGATAAGTGTAGGTTTGGTTGTAAACAATCAGCTTTCGGGGATCACGGCAGTTCTCAGTTACACCGTCAACATCTTTGAGGTAGGAGCAAAACCACGCGTTAAGAAAAAAGTTCATTAAAAAGCCCATCTAACTGAAGATTAACATGGATACATTTGATAAAAGATACGCTCTAACTATAAAAACGTATCGTTGGATTTTTTTTTCTACTTTTAAAAAACAGGGAATTTAAGACTAATCAAGACTAGTAATATTTAAAAAAATATAAACATAACTATTTAAAAACTATTAAATCGATTTAAATTTCTCCTTTGGTTAGTTGATAATGGATCAAACCATTATTCCATGAGTTTTGTTTTTATTGGGAGCATAGTTACGTAACTAATTCTCTGGTTATTCGACCTTAAGGCGGGCTCTTTAAGATCTTAAACAGATGTTATATTTGCCAGTGGCAGTGCCAGTCTATTGCAAGATTGGTGCCTTAAACTATTAAACCACCGAAGTGAACCCGTTGGCAACTAATCAAAAACTATTTTTATCTTTATGGACAATTTGCTCTAATAATGGAATAATTGATCACACGGTTGGTGTAGTGAAATTACTCGGGAGGAGAAGGTTCGATGCAAACTTATGTGTAATTTGCAAGCGTGACGATTTGCACTTAGTGTAAACATATACGTGTAAGTTTCCTTTAAACGCATTCCTATCTCCTCTTTAATCTTTTGATTTTGATATTTTAAATTGCCGATAGCCCGTACTTACATTATTTCACACAAGACTACTGACATATTTTATACATAAAACATTTCTGTGAAGGATCCGAGGAAACCCAAAACTATTATGTTGGAAATCTTCGATTAAAACCTATTTTTATTTATTTGAGATATTTAAGGTGCACTTTCTGAAACGACTGTTTATATCAGTGTAAGATAATTTCTATGAGCGAGAGAGGAAGGGTTTACCAATTTTGCCATGGGGGGTATTTTCACATAATTTCCAGGGTTCCTTTACATGCAACAATCGACATGGAACCGACGGATTTTCTTCTCCTCCAAGGGAAGTTGTGCTACGGATTTTAATCACTCAAAGAAAACGTTGACCTCACTCGGGTTTGAACCCACGAATATCGGGTCCTGAGGCAAGAACTTTACCCAAGACCACCGAGGTCACAGTAAACAAATGGGCTACTGATGTGGGCCCTGTACAGTGTACTAATTACCGTTTTAAAATCACACGTGTTTAAAATACCTTTATAAAAAATAAGGACTTTGAGAAAATTTGCCAGTATTGGCGGTGGTGAATAAGTGAAAATAAATGGCATGAAACAATGGACTAATGTTCTCATATTATAGCTTCGAAGAAAGTTTTCAAAAATAGGTTTTAAGTAAACTATCCTTAAATAAGTTTTTTTCATAAAATAAACACATTATCTTGTTATTCGTATTAAAACGCTTCATTTATATAGTTTAATCCAAAATGTTTGAAATATGTTTAATACATTTCAAATATTCAAAAATAAATTATTTGTAAGCGACCCAAAGATTATTTTTAATTTGTATAGATTGAAACGTATTCTTATTTTCATGAAATATACTCTCAGATTCTCACTAGGGATATCAACTACTCCATAAATATCCATTTTAAACAAAATCAATAGAGCCATCTTTAAAATAGCTTTAAAAAGTTAGTCATCAGGAAACCACATTTAAGCATATTTTGGCCCTACAGTGCTAATTGCTATATCAAACATTCCCAATGGATCCATTTTTAATCAAACTACTAAAGTAATTTTTTAATATATAAAATTTTTAAGAAATCCGTATTTTGTAAACTACCTTTAAACTAATTTTTACTCAAAAAACAACTATACTGTAAAATTTGTCATGATAAAAAAACTAAAATAAACATATGAAACCAAATCATTTGGCCATTATAAAAATTCCAAGTTTTTGAAAAATAATGGATCATTAAGCTACCCATAAATTAGTTTTTACCTAAAATACAAGTAAACATTGTTATATTATATCAAACCGTCTGAAGATACCTATTTGGAACCAAATAATTAGAACCAAGTCGTTAGAACCATTTGTAAAATAATTTAAAAAAAATCAGTCATCAGTTTAAAATCCATAAATTAGTTCTTTCCCCCTCTCTTCCCCGAAAAAAAACCCAACTAAATAGTGTTATAGGTTATTTCAAATACTACCAAGATACCCATTTGAAACCAAATCGTTAGAGCTATTCAAAAATATAAACCAGTTATATAGTGCTATTTGTCAGGTCAAAAATAATCGTAGATAAGAATAATTGTTAGAGCCATTTTTTAAATTTAAAATTAAACAACTTATCAGTAATTCTGTGTTACATAATTCTCTGTTGTATAATACCTAAATATAAAGTTTGAATAAAATCCAATAAACCGTTTGGGATCAGTGGCCAGGGACAGGTGGAAATGTAAAATAAATGTTTTTTGGGTTCATGTTCATATGTAACGTGTAAATTTTCCATAATTTAAAAGTTGATATTTTTACGACCACAATATTTTCTTTTGGCATGAGAAAGTAAAAAATATTAAAACCATTATAATAATGCCGGTAAGATGTATTGCGATTTTGGTTTTGTTTCAGGACGCGAGCAGCGAACTGTCACCTAACGTGTCCACAATAATAATTGGTGCTCTACAGATGTTCGGCGTCTACCTGACGACCATTTTGATCGATCGAGCTGGAAGGAAGATCTTACTGATCGTCTCAAATCTCGCCTCTGCCGTCTGTTTATTCACTCTAGGAGGGTTCTTTTATCTCAAACTAACGGCCATGACGTCACCCATCTAGGGTGGCTTCCGGTCACCAGCCTCGGAATGTATGTTGTGACCATCGCCCTGGGCGTCAACTCCATACCCTTCGTTGTCATCAACGAGATCTTCAACCCGCAGATGAGAGGGTTCGGTGTCGCCTTGTTCATGTGCCTGCTCAATGTGATGGCGTTCCTCGTGACGAGGTTCTTCACGGACCTCAACACGATGCTGGGACTGGATGGGTGCTATTGGTTCTTCGCCATCTGCTTAGTCACGATGGTCTTCTTCTGTTATTTCATCGTACCGGAGACTAAAAATAAGAGCCTGGACTCGATTTTGAAAGAACTCGCTGGAGAAGAGGTGACGTTACAGAAATCCGATGAAAGTTTAGAAGGGCCAGTGTGATTTCTAAAAATTGTGTTTTAAATTTGGTCAAGGTGTCTTGTAACGCATGGAATTATAGAGCTCTAACGATGGGGCGGTAAGGGGTGGGAAGATGGATGTTAGAGAAAGCATTCTAGAATGATTTTTTTATTGGGTTTAGTAGAAAGTATGTAACTATTTAGACAAAATGTATGACGAACCCCCCCCCCCCTTTTTTTACCCTCCATTCCTAGTCCCTTAGTTATTAAGATACCTGGAACAAGGAGAATTAATGGTGTCTCTTACTAATAAGGTACTACACTCATCGTCAAACTTTTCTTTCAGTTTGTCAGTAGGACGCTTAGTAGTAGAGTGGATGAACAGATTCTCGTTAATGTGTAAGGTAATACGGATCGTCAGAAGTTTGAGAGTGCATTTTTACCTGTATATATTATGTTTGAAGACCTATACCAACTGACTACCAGTCTTGGTAGATTGAAAACTAAGAAAAGTAAAACACTTAAATTTGACATGTATTTATAAAGGTATGGTAGTAAACCCAAAGTTGGTTGGATCTACAACAGTTCCACCGTCAGCTGTAAAGCCTAGGCAGCACTGAAGAGAATTATTAGGGAAATAGGAGTGAGGTAGTTTCCTGTTGCTTTCCTCACTGAGCTAGAAGGTACTATTGTACATCAGTCTGTCAAGCACAACTAAATTATTACACCAACTGGCCCTACAAGGACACCTTCACTCCATTCATCACAGGGACTGGTTGTTATATATTGTAATAAAATTAATTATTGGACTTTTTAGTATATCGTTCATAGCAATTGTACTTTCAAATTTGTCAGAGCCATCAGTGAGATTGAAAGAGATTAATGAAAGTAACCAATTTGGCATAGGCTTAAGTATTTAAGGAAACTTTAGGGTGTGCATCTCAGGTGCATTTTGCTTTACTCTTGAATAATAAATTACAAGATTGATGTTTTATGCCACGTAGCCAGTAGTGTAGCTGGCTTGAAAAAAAGTTAAGAGCTTTGCTTGCACATTTAAAGACACTTGAGAATATGCAATGGCTAGTTCTTTTAAATTTTTTCCGTTTGTGATCCTTACACTTTAGAATGCATTATCTATGCCACGGGTATCTCATAATTCAAGAAAAATAGTAAACTGCAACTTTATTTTGAGTCGAGTAAACCTTGGGAAAGGGTTTGCTCATCCCTGGAGTATGCTGATATTTATTACTTTTACATATTTTGAGAAAAACACCTCAAACCACGTGACCACTGGTGTAGGTAGCTTCAAAACCAAGGAACATATAAAGACTGATACATTTGTACTGTACTTAGTAAAACCTCAGAGTATATACCTTGGTATTTTATTGTTTTAGTTTCCATCCATTGAAAGCTTGATGTCAGACATTATGACCTCTAATCCAGTAGGCTAAGAAACCAAGATATATAAAGCATAAACTGGGCATGGGCAAATGTACTTAGGCGAACCTTAGATAGTACTTTTACACATATTTAGGGCTTGACGATTAAACACTGGTGATACTAGCCCCGGAAAACAAGGAACATAAAATGAAAGAATGAAAGTCATAAATAACTTCAAATAAACCAAATGTGTGATCTGTAATGTCCAATCTTGATTATACATCCACCAAAACTATGTGCATCACAATGCACATATTAACACAAGGTTTATCAACCATTTGTCAAAATAAGTGTTGGACTCAATTAATTCCGCCTGACATCACTGGTGCATCATCATACGAATGTGCAATACATTTTTTTAAGGATTAAATCCCACAGTAACAATGTGCTCATGAGCTCTATTTGACAGTGACATCGCATTTAGTTCTCATGAATGAACAAAACTAAACATTCTTTTATACCACTTTGTACTATATTTCGAATGCAAACGGATATCTATACTAATATTATAAAGAGGAACTCAAAAAACTACTGGACCGATTTTAAAAATTTTTCACCAATATAAAGCTACATTATCAGCGAGTAGCGAAGGCTATATATTATTTTGAAAATTTAATTTATTCCTCATAAAAATGTGATAGTATATTATATAGTCGTTGGAAAAAAAAAGTTGTTGAAGGGAAAGTGGGGTTGGTGAAGGGGTGTGGGGGGTTAGGAGTGAGGAATGAGGAATGAGATGAAAATAGGAGTGAGGGTAAAAAGAGGGAGGTGGCTATACAGTGATGGTATGACTGTATTTTCAAAAAAGTAAGTAAAAAAAGTTTTATTTTTATATTGACATGATGGATGATTTGAAGCTTTGTTTTACAGGATTATTTACAATATTTTTTTACGGGGAAGGGGGCTAGTCTGTTATACTTTGCTTAAGGCCCTCGCTTCATATAAAGTTGATGAAAATAATTCACCATTGAATTCGTTAACCTTTTTTACCACATGAGTCGTTACTATACTGACGCCCACATAAAGGAACTCATTTTGTGACAGCTTTGGTGATTCGTACTCCTCTAAGAGCGAAATCTTAAGTCTTGCACAGACCTTGCCAAACTAACTTTAACCGATCAACTATTGCATATTATGTCTGTTTTGTGCTTATCACTTAGTATAGAAACAGCAGAACCTCTTTGTTAAACCAATAAAAAGCCATTTCATTATGAAATGAATAACATATTATATTCACTTTCAACATGCTTCGAAAGTTTTTCGCAAATTTTTTACCAGTTACTATGACCATTCTTTACAAAAGTGTAGCATAGTAAAAACTAATTTCAAAATGACGACAGGTAAAACAAGACACGGAATCTTTTTTTTTTAGCCTCTGGATATTCTATGAATTTATCATTTTCAAACCAACTACTGCTACATTCTTTTATTTACCATAATTCCTTTAGAAGATGACTTTCTTGGTTACATTAGGCCATCGTTAATACGAAAACTAATATCACTAGGTGGCCGCTTGAAATAGCCTTCGCGTCCATAGCACATTCGCCGACTCCGCTGCATCCTAATTCTGGAGTGAGTTTAGGCCATTTTGACAAATTTTCAAGCACACTAGATTGAAAATCACGTTTTAAAATATTCTTATACCTTTATATATAAACAGTATTATAGTACAATGAAACAACTATGTCATCCAGGACCAGCCTTCACATAGATAACAGAATGCCCTGTCTGATGACAATCGTAGGCTTGAACTGGCCTGGAACGTGAGATAACGCGCGGAACTATTTTTGAACATGTCACGTGAGCTTCGAACACGGCTGAGATCGAAAACACAAATGGCGCACCAAACGAATCGAGCGAACATGTAAAGTAAAACAGGATATGACCGTCAGATTAAATTTATTGGAATCCCGAAACACATAGAATATCTATTAAACAATAAGTACCTCCTACGTTCCCGTAGAATAATGATATATAAATAGTTTACATTAATAATGCTTTGATTCTAATTGAAAATCGAGTCCATTACTTAATTGCACCACATTACAAGCCATTTGACGGAGATTTTATCAAGACCATCTAACTTTGTCTCATTGACCAATCAATGGTTCAAATAAAGTACTTTGATACATTCAATCACACCTAGACGTCACCGCACTTGACAATAGCTTGACTCAACATAAACATAATGAAAGCTATACTTATTGTTATTCTCTTTCATATCTATGTGCATTGTAAATTAAAAGGTCTATCGTTTTCATACATTTAGTTATCTGATTGTATTCTAACCTTGATATAAACCATTTTAAAATTAACATCAAGTATTAAAGAAGTTTTTCTCCACAATAATATATATAATCTGAAAAAAAATATGGTTGTATTTAGTATTGTGGTGCTTTCATAAAAACCGTTCATACTCATTGGTGTATTAGCGTAGTGCTCATCTTAGAGGTAAGTGAGATACCAATTATTTTAATGTGGATAAACTAAATTACGATTAGGTTTGAGTGGCCAATAATAAACACATAGTTTTTTTTATCACCGCATCTTACTAATTGTTCAGTTTATAAGCATATATGATAATTAATCTAATGGGATTCAGATAAGGAAGGAATCATTTTAGAGTTAATATACCCGCATTTTCATGGAAAGAGATTGGAAAAACCACCTTCATTAGATCCTAACGGGATTCTAACCCCGATCTCCCCATCATCAGCAGGCCAGTATAACACGAAAATTACGCCTTAGAACATTCGGCTACTAACGTGGGTAAAGATAATGTTAAGTACTAGTCAGATAATTTAAAAGTGAGGGGATTGTGGTTCTACTATAACCAATGGAATAATAATACATTAATTTCCTTTTTGAATCAAATAAGTTCTTTAACAATAGTTAATTATTACACAAGTTATAAATGTCACGTCTAAAAACAAAACACACGAATTGTAATTATTGAATCTTTCTGGCGGGGTTTAAAATAAGACCTATAGATAGTAAAATATTCATATTAAGTGATTTTACAAATTGTATTTGACAAAAATAGCCATCCCTTAGTTTTATTGTACACAATTTGTGAAAAATATCATGGTAAAATTTATATAGAATGTTAATGAAGTATTTTCAAAGATGTAATAATATAAACATCTATAAATAGTACTCAAGTTTCTATACTAATTGTGATTAATTTGTGCTTTAATACCCTTACTATTTTTAAGCCCTTAGCAAAACGTTACTTTACACTTACAATTTTAAAGAACCAATCAAAATTGTTCCTTCTGACTAACCAAGTGGTTATATGTTTGTCCAATTAGCAGATGAGAGTCCGACCAGTTATAAAGAAATTTAAATTTATTTGGGGCTAAAACACATTTGATATACTTTTAATCACCACCATATAAAGTTATAAGAAATAAATATTATTGGTACTATACTTTCTGACGTTACATCCATAACTAACGTATTTGTTTCCTGCTGTTAGAGGGAATCATATTTGACTAATTATTGTTTATAATTGTGATTTTGTTCACTTATTTTTGTTTTTATTGTTTTGGTAGTTTTTTTCTTACTGTCAAAGGCATTTTTGAAGGAAAAAATAATAATTTGTGTTTGTTATTTAGTGTGCCGATAGCTTTTACTGTCTGTAGATATTACTATATTTTGGGATATTATATTCCTTTTAATGTTAATCAGGTACTTATAGTTAATTTCAAAGACTTTACCTTTTGTTTGTGAAAATATCAAAAAATATTTATTTAGCAAAGTGTACACATTTATAGTCAAACTACCATCAGAAAAAATTTATTGCGCGCAGACGAAAAGTGATTGAATATCTAGTCTTCACTTTAATATATTAACTGTGAGAATAATGGTTTAAGATTGTTTTTTTATTAATAGCTCAACCCCTTGAAACCATCACTACATTTAATCTCATTACAAGAAGAATAAATTGTATGGTGCATTGCACAAACCCTATTTTATTTATGTTAGAGACGTTTATTAACATATCTGTTCACCAACTATAACATAGCACTCAATTTAACATTTCAAATACTTGAAAAAAATTAATGGTACGGAACTCCACACAAACTTTCTCGCTCTATTTTGACCTGGTGGTCTAGGGGTAAGGTGTCAGACTTCTGTGCTGGCGGCCGGGGTTCAATCCTCGGTCCCGGCACAAATTTATATGATTACCAAACCCTTTCTTCACCTATGACAAGACATCTTGTGAATGTGGGGAATGCCAGGCCTCCACCAAGGTTCGGATTCCACGTTAAACTGTAGGTCCTTCATTTCATCTCACAATCACCCTACCATTACACATTAGCGTAAGTGCGTATAACCCGAACGGGTAGTAAGACGCGGTGTTAATAATAATAATTTAAAAATTGATATATTTACTCAAAACTCGTAATACATTGAAACGAAATAATATACACTAGAAAACCCAAGCATAAATTGCACTATAGTTACAAAAAACAGTCCCGGTTTTAAATTTTATAGCTTTATTTTTAAAGAATGTCCTCATTTGTATATTTGGACCAATAAAAAATTATCGATTTTGGGTCCACAAGGGTCAACACTTCATACTAAAATTTCCAATTCCGGTTAAAATTTTAACATGTTATTAAGTGTTTCACATCTTCAGGTTATCGCATTGTTATTCAATTCTTCATTTATAAATTTTGACCAATAAAAAAAAATATTGACTATTGAGTCTAAAATGAAGGAGATAGATCATTGTTGTACAAATATTTCTCCTAAGAGCTTAAAGGAAAAATAACAAACTTTTTGAGAGACTTACTTATATTTAATTACCCAATGGCATTGGAGAATTATTGCGTTAAAACTTAAGTATTATCTCTTTAGAACTAAAGCTCACAAAAATGTATTAATATATTTGCCGATATCTCAGAAAATATTGGTTTTATAAAAATATATTTCAAATAAAGTTTTTTATTATAATAGTGACACAATTTTGTAATGCTAAATTATTTAGTATCTCAAATATTTGTGGAAATACAGAAATTTCCGCATCCTTGAAGTACCTTAAAATTAATTTTCATAGGAAAATGAAAATAGCCATTTTATTTATAATCTTAATTAATGCCTAATTACTAATTTTAAGCAAAATAGATTCAGCAGATTTTGAGAAAATAGTTTTTTTTCTCTTTTCGCTTTTTATTAATCCTACTCTTAATTTTAGGGTTAAACAAACACACAAACAGACGGCATTGCAAAAACCACTTATTAGAGTTAAGGGGGTGATGAGACGTTGACATTCATCAACATTTCGGGTTAGGTTTTTTTTTTTACGGTCGCAATACTTTACCTTTGGCGTTCAAAAAGTTGAATTGTGTATAACTTAGAAAGTTATTGATTTTATAAAAATATGTTTCAAATAAAAGATTTGTATTATAAATATACCTATATATTTTAAACGATAATTAATTTAATATATCAAAGAATTACTGAGATATGATAAATAATAAGAATTTACGCATCAGACTGGAACCCTTAAATTCAATTTGCTGAAATATTGAGAGTAGTCATTTTGTTTGAAATATTTATAGATATTTATAAATTTAATTAAATTAATTTAACTACCCTTAATTTTAGAGTTAGATATCCAATAACCCTCGGGGCAACCCTATAAGAAAACCCTTTGATACCAAGTTTTAGGCCGATCGGTAAGATGTTTTAGGCTCTAATCGGAGGTACAGACAGACAGACAGATGACAGACAGATAAATTCAAAAATCACTTTTTCGGATTCGGGGGGTCGTGAAACGTCGAGATTCATAAAATCTCGAGTTCGATTTATTTGACGATCCTAATACTTTCTTTACCTGTAAGATGCGAGAAAGTAAAAAATACATGTTTGCTTATTGATCATTAAAATATATTTCAATAAAAAATGTATATTTAATAGTACAACAACATTACAGTGATAACTGAAAAGGTATTTCGTTTCTCTAATGTTTACGGATGTATGATAAAATTGGAAATGTATTCTTATTTAAAGGGATGATGAGAATTAGGTTGTTTGCGATTGTATTTTTCATTTTTAATAACACATATTTTCCCGAATTTTACGTATTTTTAAAGATATTCCATACATTTCCTATTTTAGTGATTTTTCTGTTGTGGTGGTATTATTGTTTATCTCTTTCTTGGGGGAAATACTTTTGTAAGATGTTTCATTAAATCTCGGGCAACCTGTAGTATCATAGGAATGTATCCTGTAAAGGGATTGCAATGAACAATGTCAAGTATGCGATTCGTCAAAGAGAATTACGGTTTCCGTAACATAACTTTGTGTTTGACGTTTCTAGCGCTGTGAATGCGACTAAACTCGGCGTTGCCAGATAGTAGTCTCAGCAGCACGTCTTTCGCGTGTGCTTGTCTGTTTAAACATAAGTTGAAGAGTTGCAAAAACAATATTTATTGTATATAATAGTCTAATTTTCCATATTTTTTTTTCTTTAGTCGGGAGAAGAAACGCATATTGAGCGTCAATACAAAATAAAAATTATGAAAACAAATTCCAAAACCAATCAATAGAATGTAATTTGAAATCTCCACCAATAATACGTACTATAGAAAAGCAAACAAAACCAACAATGGTGATACGTGCAAGTGTAGTATTGATACTGGCTAGTATATTGAAATAAAACATTTAACCTTTTACAGAAAAAAAATAGATAATTCTAGGAAAAGGCAAGTAAATACAAGGAGACAGTGACCAGGAAAATAACGAGGTTCAGTTAGCACGTGGGTTGCACGATGGCTTAACTTATATTTTGATGGTTTTACTTTTACTTTTTATAAAGTTTAAGACACGTTCTTACATATTAATATACTTAAATGTTTACCATTCAACTTTTACATCCTTTTCTAATAAAAAAAAACAATCAATAACTACTTTAATAAAAATAGGTTTCCCTAACCCAACCCCTTTGGTTGTCCATCCTAACAAGAAGTGCCTTTATAGGACATAGTAACGATGCTTAATTATTTAAAAATGATACATCCTCTAGCGTTGTGTGTTTTAGTTAATTAATATAAAAACCTTTATTTTCTAATTATTATGTTGAAAAAATTAACCGATTTTATTGATGTATTTATTTATCTATGGTTGGCGCACTTTAAGTCCACGATTTTATGAGTAATCTATGAAGCGACTGCGGATTTTACAATACAAAAAGGTTCCCCTCACCTGAATTATAGACTATAAGACGCCAATATAAATTGGGAAAATAAACCTCAGTTTTATAACATAATGTGTGCATCAATGTGAATTAAATTTATTGTATCAAGCTAGGGTGTGTTTTATTATTAATATAATAATATAAAAATGTTCTAACTGTAGCCTCCCTTTAATAGAACTTACTTGACGGCTCGACGGTTTACAAGATGGAGGACTCTACCAAACAGTTAGATCAGTCATCAGCAATAAAAGGAAAAATAAGGCTAGCACAATACTTAGCCGCTACAACCGGTGAGTGGACACAATTGCTTTAGTAATATATAGTTTCAATAAAAATAATTTTATTTGAACAATCCCAACTTTGAGAATAATACCAATTCCTTTTAATTATAAACATATATTATTTTGATAATGGACGGTGTCTCGTTACCCAAATATTTATACTAGTTGTCCTAGGAAGAAGAAGGTAGAATTTAGATAGGGGGGGGGGGGAAGTATATTCAGTTGCGTTGATAAGAGTGGGAAGCCATTGAGTGAAAGTCGTCATGTCATCTGATCTTATTTCATGGTGACTGGTAAGTCAGGGTTCGAGTGCTATGGAAGTGTACCAAGGTTGGTTTTCCCAAAATGATTCCACTCTTCCGCCACGCAAATACAAATTCATTACATTTCATCTTAACTCCAATGTCTTGATTCTTTTCATTTAGTGTAAATTAACAGATAGCAAGAGTGGGTAGTAGGAGATGTTGCACGTAATATTTATGTATGTATATAAAGAGAGAGAAAGAGAACGAAAGAAAGAGAGAGGCATACCTAAAATTTCGTCTCTTCGAGTTTCGTCGCTTCGCTCTACCACCCTAAACCAAAATTATTTAAAACTGTTTTTTGTATATTGTATTCATCATTTACTTATCCGAGAATAAATTTAATGTATGATTTTATCTAATCCTTTTTTTATTTATTACACTGTATTTAATTTATTCTCATGTTTATTTCCGAGTATTTAGGTGTTGCACACATTCTCAAGTATTATATAGTAACGGTACATTAGTTATTTATGTTTTTGGCAGCCCTGATGTATTTGCGAGATAAACTATAAGGGGATTATCCAAACTTGACCCAACTACCAAACGCTATAATAGAGGCAAACACAAATTAACATAACCATCTGTTCCATGAGTATATTCTACTAGAAAGAGGCTTGAACTCTGTCTTGTTTGACAGAAACAAATACCAACTGTTTGTTTGTTATCATTCCAGTGAGTGTTTCATCATTCGCCACAGGCGTAGTGATGGGGTGGCCATCAACCATGCTGCCCCTGTTGCAGTCGTCACCCTCTCCTCTGGGCGATGACGTCGAGCCTATGAGCGCAGATTCGTCCTCGTGGTTGGGCTCACTCATGTGTTTTGGTGGTATTTTGTCCTCCCCTTTCTACAACTATATGGTCAACAGGCACAGCAGGAAGCTGACGGGCTATCTGGTGGGATTACCCGGCGTCATCGGATGGCTACTGGTCCTCACCGCCCGATCAGAGCTCATGCTCTTTGCGGGGAGGCTTTTCCTAGGTGAGCAGGAATAGGGGAGGCTCTTCTTCCTAAAGGAACGTGGGACGGCTCTTATTCCTAGAGAAACGTGAGTAGGCTCTTCTTCCTAAAGAAACGTGGGTAGGCTCCTCTTCCTAGAGGAACGTGAGTAGGCTCTTCTTCCTAAAGGAACGTGAGTAGGCTCTTCTTCCTAGAGGAACGTGAGTAGGCTCTTCTTCCTAAAGGAACGTGGGTAGTCTCCTCTTCCTAGAGGAACGTGGGTAGGCTCTTCTTCCTAAAGGAACGTGGGTAGTCTCTTCTTCCTAAAGGAATGTGGGTAGGCTCTTCTTCCTAGAGGAACGTGAGTAGGCTCTTCTTCCTAGAGGAACGTGAGTAGGCTCTTCTTCCTAAAGGAACGTGAGTAGGCTCTTCTTCCTAGAGGAACGTGAGTAGGCACTTCTTCCTAAAGGAACGTGGGTAGTCTCCTCTTCCTAGAGGAACGTGGGTAGGCTCTTCTTCCTAAAGGAACGTGGGTAGTCTCTTCTTCCTAAAGGAACGTGGGTAGTCTCTTCTTCCTAAAGGAATGTGGGTAGGCTCTTCTTCCTAGAGGAACGTGAGTAGGCTCTTCTTCCTAAAGGAACGTGGGTAGGCTCTTCTTCCTAGAGGAACGTGAGTAGGCTCTTCTTCCTAAAGGAACGTGGGTAGTCTCCTCTTCCTAGAGGAACGTGGGTAGGCTCTTCTTCCTAAAGGAACGTGGGTAGTCTCTTCTTCCTAAAGGAATGTGGGTAGGCTCTTCTTCCTAGAGGAACGTGAGTAGGCTCTTCTTCCTAGAGGAACGTGAGTAGGCTCTTCTTCCTAAAGGAACGTTGGTAGTCTCTTCTTCCTAAAGGAACGTGGGTAGGCTCTTCTTCCTAGAGGAACGTGAGTAGGCTCTTCTTCCTAGAGGAACGTGGGTAGGCTCTTCTTCCTAAAGGAACGTGGGTAGTCTCTTCTTCATAAAGGAATGTGGGTAGGCTCTTCTTCCTAGAGGAACGTGAGTAGGCTCTTCTTCCTAGAGGAACGTGGGTAGGCTCTTCTTCCTAAAGGAACGTGGGTAGTCTCTTCTTCCTAAAGAAACGTGGGTAGGCTCTTCTTCCTAAAGGAACGTGGGTAGTTTCTTCTTCCTAAAGGAACGTGGGTAGTCTCTTCTTCCTAAAGAAACGTGAGTAGGCTCTTCTTCCTAAAGGAATGTAGGTAGGCTCTTCTTCCTAAAGAAACGTGAGTAGGCTCTTCTTCCTAAAGGAACGTGGGTAGTCTCTTCTTCCTAAAGGAATGTGGGTAGGCTCTTCTTCCTAGAGGAACGTGAGTAGGCTCTTCTTCCTAGAGGAACGTGGGTAGGCTCTTCTTCCTAAAGGAACGTGGGTAGTCTCTTCTTCCTAGAGGAATGTGGGTAGGCTCTTCTTCCTAGAGGAACGTGAGTAGGCTCTTCTTCCTAGAGGAACGTGAGTAGGCTCTTCTTCCTAAAGAAACGTGAGTAGGCTCTTCTTCCTAAAGGAACGTGGGTAGTCTCTTCTTCCTAGAGGAACGTGAGTAGGCTTTTCTTCCTAGAGGAACGTGAGTAGGCTCTTCTTCCTAAAGAAACGTGAGTAGGCTCTTCTTCCTAAAGGAATGTGGGTAGGCTCTTCTTCCTAAAGGAACGTGGGTAGTCTCTTCTTCCTAAAGGAACGTGGGTAGGCTCTTCTTCCTAAAGGAACGTGGGTAGTTTCTTCTTCCTAAAGAAACGTGAGTAGGCTCTTCTTCCTAAAGGAACGTGGGTAGTCTCTTCTTCCTAAAGGAACGTGAGTAGGCTCTTCTTCCTAAAGGAATGTAGGTAGGCTCTTCTTCCTAAAGAAACGTGGGTAGGCTCTTCTTCCTAAAGGAACGTGGGTAGTCTCTTCTTCCTAAAGAAACGTGAGTAGGCTCTTCTTCCTAAAGGAATGTAGGTAGGCTCTTCTTCCTAAAGAAACGTGGGTAGGCTCTTCTTCCTAAAGGAACGTGGGTAGTCTCTTCTTCCTAAAGGAATGTGGGTAGGCTCCTCTTCCTAAAGAAACGTGGGTAGGCTCTTCTTCCTAAAGGAACGTGGGTAGTCTCTTCTTCCTAAAGAAACGTGAGTAGGCTCTTCTTCCTAAAGGAATGTGGGTAGGCTCTTCTTCCTAAAGGAACGTGAGTAGGCTCTTCTTCCTAGAGGAACGTGAGTAGGCTCTTCTTCCTAAAGAAACGTGAGTAGGCTCTTCTTCCTAAAGGAACGTGGGTAGTTTCTTCTTCCTAAAGAAACGTGAGTAGGCTCTTCTTCCTAAAGGAACGTGGGTAGTCTCTTCTTCCTAAAGGAACGTGAGTAGGCTCTTCTTCCTAAAGGAATGTAGGTAGGCTCTTCTTCCTAAAGAAACGTGGGTAGGCTCTTCTTCCTAAAGGAACGTGGGTAGTCTCTTCTTCCTAAAGAAACGTGAGTAGGCTCTTCTTCCTAAAGGAATGTAGGTAGGCTCTTCTTCCTAAAGAAACGTGAGTAGGCTCTTCTTCCTAAAGGAACGTGGGTAGTCTCTTCTTCCTAAAGAAACGTGAGTAGGCTCTTCTTCCTAAAGGAATGTGGGTAGGCTCTTCTTCCTAAAGAAACGTGGGTAGGCTCTTCTTCCTAAAGGAACGTGGGTAGTCTCTTCTTCCTAAAGGAATGTAGGTAGGCTCTTCTTCCTAAAGAAACGTGGGTAGGCTCTTCTTCCTAAAGGAACGTGAGTAGGCTCTTCTTCCTAAAGGAATGTGGGTAGGCTCTTCTTCCTAAAGAAACGTGAGTAGGCTCTTCTTCCTAAAGGAATGTGGGTAGGCTCTTCTTCCTAAAGAAACGTGGGTAGGCTCTTCTTCCTAAAGGAACGTGGGTAGTCTCTTCTTCCTAAAGAAACGTGAGTAGGCTCTTCTTCCTAAAGGAATGTGGGTAGGCTCTTCTTCCTAAAGGAACGTGAGTAGGCTCTTCTTCCTAAAGGAACGTGAGTAGGCTCTTCTTCCTAAAGGAATGTAGGTAGGCTCTTCTTCCTAAAGAAACGTGAGTAGGCTCTTCTTCCTAAAGGAACGTGGGTAGTCTCTTCTTCCTAAAGAAACGTGAGTAGGCTCTTCTTCCTAGAGGAACGTGGGTAGGCTCTTCTTCCTAAAGGAATGTGGGTAGGCTCTTCTTCCTAAGGAAACGTGGGTAGGCTCTTCTTCCTAAAGGAATGTGGGTAGGCTCTTCTTCCTAAAGAAACGTGGGTAGGCTCTTCTTCCTAAAGGAATGTGGGTAGGCTCTTCTTCCTAAAGGAATGTGGGTAGTCTCTTCTTCCTAAAGAAACGTGAGTAGGCTCTTCTTCCTAAAGGAATGTGGGTAGGCTCTTCTTCCTAAAGAAACGTGGGTAGGCTCTTCTTCCTAAAGGAACGTGGGTAGGCTCCTCTTCTTAAAGGAGCGGGGGTAGGTTCTTCCTAGGAGCGCTGGTAAGGGAAACTTTTTTAGTTAAGGGGACATATCACTGTGTATCTTCTAAAGAGAAAGGGTAAATGAAGGAGGTGGCTCTTTTTGGGGAGAGTGAGAGAGGGGGGGTAGTAATCTTCCTTGGTAAGTGTCGGCTGGGAGGAGCAAGCCACAAACTGTTGTGATCTTTCAAGGTTCTTATGAAAAATTATTTTGGTAATAGAAACAGTTTTATCTTTTCAATAATAATGGGTTAGAGGACTTACCAATTCAATCACTCATCTACTGTAAACAGATTCCTGTAATAATATGGGCCAAATAAAAATTAAAGTAAGCTATATTTTTAATATGTTATGCTCCTTCCAAAAAATTCAATTTCATATTTTTATATCCTAATAATATGTTGTGTTTTGATATTAATTTACTATACAACAAAGTTAATATATTTAAATCTATGTCAAAACAAGAAAAAAAATAGGATCTAACTTTTACTTTACTTAAATACCAAGAGAATCTTTCTTGGTACTCCTAAACGGATTAAGTTAAATTTGTTAAGTCCGTAGTTGTGTTGTCAAACTGACTTCTTCCAACCACGATATTTTGTAATTATTAAATCTATTCAAGCAATACTATTCTCCCTTTAGGCTTAGGTGCTGCTGGCAACACTATCCTTGGTCCACTTTACGTGACGGAAATAGTAGAGGATGACATCCGTGGCGGCCTAGGCTCCTACACAATCCTGTTCTCCTTCGGCGGTATCCTATTCGCCTACGTGGTGGGCTACTACGCGTCGTACACGACCTTCACAGCCATCTGTCTGGCGATGCCTGTCATTTTCATGGCCTCCTTCTTCTGGATGCCTGAGACACCAGTGTACCTCATGAGCCAAAAGAACCCTGATGGCGCCAGGAAGGCTCTGATGTGGCTTCGGACAGGAGACGTGGTCAGCGTTGATCAAGAGATGACGAGACTCAAGGAAGCCTACAAAAAGGGGAAGGAAAACCGCCTAACTATGTCATCTTTTATCAAAAACTTGAAGTCCAGGGGTACATTGAAGGCTCTTCTGATAAGTGTAGGTTTGATTGTAAACAATCAGCTTTCTGGGATCACGGCAGTTCTCAGTTACACAGTCAACATCTTCGAGGTAGGAACGAACTACCTATCAATTTTTTAAACATTAATGAACCAACCTCGCGGACGATTAACAAGGTTATTATATAAAATACTACGCTCTAACGATTACAACATATTGATGTACTTTATTGTTTATTCTCTTAAAAAAACCAAGGGATTCGAGAATAGTGATAAGCCCCTAAAATGTTGTCATATAAAAAAATGTAAGCTTGTTATTTAAAAATAGATAGTTATTAAACTGATCCAAATTTCAATTTTGTAAATTTTAGAATGCATACAACCATTATTCTGATATTTTTTTTTATATTGGGAGCATAGTTACGTATCTAATTTCCTGTCTAATTGATCTTGAGGCGGGCTCTTAGGAGCTTTAATAGATTTTATTTTTGTCAGAGCATCTCAGTTTATGCACTAATTAACTAACTATACGAATTTTTTAGGATGAGGAAGCTTGAATTTAGAGTAAGTGCACCTACATTTGAGTGAATCTAGAGTGGAAAACCACTAACCACCCTCAGTACCCCCGACCTATATTAGAAGCAACATCTGTCCGTTATCGGCAGTCCAATCTATTTGAGAGTTTTGCCTTAGAGAACTCAAATACCGAAGCGGGCCTGTTACTAATTAATTAAAAATCATTTTTATGCTAATAATATATTATGTTACATATGATACTTTATAAGCATTTAACACTAAAAAATTATTAGTTTTTCATACGGCTGGGTAGTGGACTTATTCGTGAGGTCAAGGTTCGATGAAAATTGGGTTGGAATTTTTAAACGTGATGATTTGGATTTAGTGTAAGCATATGCTTGTAAACTTCCCTCAAACCCATTCATAACTCCTCTTTAATCATCTGGCTTTAATATTTTAAAATGTAGATCGCCAGTACTTACAATATCGCACAAGATAATATTAAAAGCAAGGCTGCTGGCACATTTGGGGTGACCTGGAGGTCTAGGGGTAAGATGTCAGACTTCTGTACTGGGGTCCGAGGTTCAATCCTCGGTCCCGGCACAGATTTATCTGATTACCAAACCCTTCCTCACCTCTGACAAGACATCTTGTGAATGTGGGGAATGCCAGGCCACCACCGTGGTTCGGATTCCACGTTAAACTGTAGGTCCTTCATTTCATCTCACAATCACCCTACCATTACACATTAGCGTAAGTGCGTATAACCCGAATGGGTAGTAAGAAGTGGTTCTAGTAATAATACTGACACATATTATACATAATACATTTCTGTGGAGGTACCAAGGAAACTCAAGGCTGTTCTGTTGGCAAGTTCAGTTTAAAACTTTTTATTTTATTATTTGAGGTATTCAACGGTCACCATCTGAACCGACTGATTACATCAGCGCAAGAGAATTTCTATGAGTGAGAGTGAAAGGACCTACCAATTTTGCCGGGAAAGATGTTTTCACATATCTTCCAGGGTTATTTTACACGCCACAATCGACATGGGCCCGATGGTTTTTATTCCCCACCCGAAGGAATATGAGCTATTCATTTCTAACTATCAAGAAAAATCCTTTGATCCTACCTGGATTTGAACCCTAGAAGTTCGGGTCATTAGGCGAGTATTTTACCCCTAGATCAATGAGGTCAACATTTAAATTTTTGAGATACTGATGTGGGCTCCCTTTAAGATAAATGCATAAATCTATGCTCCTGTACAGTCGATGGATTACAAACAATTCAATCGCGTTTTTTTTTAATCTACAGTGTGCTACTTATCTTTTGCAATATACGTATTTAAAAAGCTTTAGAAAAGAGACAACTTTTTAGAGGAAATTTACCGGCACTTATGCAATAAACAACTAAAAAAAAAACCTCAGTACACTCGACCAGGATTTGAATACCGTCCTTCCTATAACCGTCAAACCAGACTACAGGAAATTGTGATTTAGTATTCGTGCCTTCCGATGTGGTTTTAACTGGTTTGGGTTGAGTCTTACCTAGTTATTAATATTGCCTAACCACATTTTAAATGTTAAAAACCATTCTAATAATTCAGGTAAGATGTAATACGGTTATGGTTTTATTTCAGAGTGCAGGCAGCGAGCTGTCACCTAACGTGTCCACAATGATAGTCGGTGCTCTACAGATGTTTGGCGTCTACCTGACGACCATCTTGATCGATCGAGCTGGAAGGAAGATCTTACTGATCGTCTCAAATCTCGCCTCTGCCGTCTGTTTATTCGCTCTAGGAGGGTTCTTTTATCTCAAATCTAACGGCCATGACGTCACCATCTAGGGTGGCTTCCTGTTACCAGCCTCGGAATGTATGTTGTGACCATCGCCCTGGGCGTCAATTCCATACCCTTCGTCGTCATCAACGAGGTCTTCAACCACAGATGAGAGGGTTCGGTGTCGCCTTTTTAATATGCCTGCTCAATGTGATGGCGTTCCTCGTGACGAGGTTCTTCACGGACCTCAACACGATGCTGGGACTGGATGGGTGCTATTGGTTCTTCGCCGTCTGCTTAGTCACGATGGCCTTCTTCTGTTATTTCATCGTACCGGAGACTAAAAATAAGAGCCTGGACTCTATTTTGAAAGAACTTGCTGGAGAAGAGGTGATTTACAGAAAGCCGATGAAAGTTTAGAAGGGCCAGTATGATTTCTAAAAATTGTGTTTTAAATTCGTTCAAGGTGTCTTGTTATTCATGGCATTTTAGAGCTGTAACGATAGACTGATAGAGAGGAGATTATAGATAGCATTCTAGGAAGATTTTTCTATTAGGCTTATATAAATTATGTAAATATCCCATGAAAATATGTGACGAACCCCTTTATTTCAACCCCTATCTTTATACACTTATTTGTTAGTACGCCTGGAGAGAGGAGAATTAAGGATGAATATTACTAATAAGGTACTACACTCATCGTTAAACTTACTTTCAGTTTGTCCGTAGGACGCTTAGTAGTAGATTGGATGAACAGGTTCTTGTTAATGTGTAAGGTACAGTGGTGGCTCGTGTATAGGCACTTCGGAACTGCAGCACCCCCTATTTCCACTTAATATTATCTATAACATTTAATATAATGAGTCCTTTATCTTTAATTCTTTATTTATTTTTGTAGTACAATATATATTCCTTAAGTTTAATATCAGTACTTCAGTAGCCATTCCCCAGTTTATGAAAAAGATACAACAATCTTTGTATGGAACTGTGCGCTTCACAGTGCCAGCGACGTTGTGTTTGACTGTTGTGCGCATGCGCACCTAGAACGGGGGGGTAGGAAGGCCGGACTGCCAGTTAGAGATGGCACTGTTGCTCTCGCAGTGCCGGCTCTGGCATGATGGTGGAATAAGTTGTTTTTTTTACTCAGCGTGTGTTGAGCTTACCGTGTATCATATTCTTTAATGTGATAAAGTGTAGAAGAGTGTAGAATTGTGTATTAATTCTGCTTCCAGCTATTCTATTGGATTCATTTTTTTTCGTTATTTTATTTAATAGAAAGACTAAATGCGCTTGCAGTACTTTCAATGGAGAAAAATTTCCTCAATTGTCATCCAGAGATCAAGGAAAAAATTATTGAACTTTTTGCGCAAATTAAAACAAGAAGAATGGATTTCATTTTTAAATGAATAGATCAAGCTTAACTGTAACAATTTAAGTTAAAGTAAGTAAAAAAGGTTGTTTTTTTGTTAAGATCTTATTAAGTTCCTGAATAAATTTTCTTTTCATACATATTTTTTCCTCTTACACAATTTTAAAACAAAGGTTAAAATTTGCTGGAGCAGCAACCCCACAAATTTTAGCTACGACCCGCCACTGGTAAGGTAATAACATCGTCAGAAGTTTGAGGAAGTGGGTGGTCGACAAGGGTGGACTGGACCTCCGGGACACCGGCAAATATCCCGGTGGATCAGTTTGATTTGGGCCACCAAACCTGTTTGTTTTAAAAAAAAATCGATAACAATTCTAAATTATGGTTTTTATTAAATTTTAATCAAAAGTATAAGTGAGGGAGCCAGAATGCATCATTTGTGAAGTCGTTTTAATTCAAAACCATCCCATTTGTTGTGTGTTTGTTTTATCACGGTATCTTAGTACCTATTTAAATTCTATGCAACTACAATAATTATGGATGTTTAGGGAATTATTTTTGGGGTAATCTCACCGTATCCACGTGGAAAAGTAATGAGAAAACCATTTAGGAAAAAATCACACTCATTAGACCCGACCTAGATTCAAACCCCAGTCTCCGCGTCATAAGCAGGTCAGTCGAACACAATAGTGGTACTTTACACCGTTCTTGGTGATTTTAATAATAATTTCTACAGAAAAACAAAAGTAAAATCTTTTATCCAATGAATACTGAATTTTCCTAGCTTTGTAATCTAAGAAAATTGCGGGTGGAGGATCATTTTAAAAATCAATTATTTTTTTTAAAGCACTAGAAGAATTTTTGGCTCGTGTTACAGAGACGTGATCAATGATTATCGAGATTATAATGATTATAACGAGACTGAAATAGCCACTATTAAATTTACTATTCCTCACCTCACCATTTAAGCTTGCACTGAAACATAGCTAGGATCTCCAAAATCAAGGAACATAAAAATCTGAAACTCGATATAATTACTTTGAGATACTTTCAGAATGGAACAGGGGTGAGGAAGGGATAACTAATAGAAAATTTATTTCTCATTTCAAATATTTTAATAATATATTAATATCTATCACCGTGTTTCACTACCTGTTTGGGCTATACGTGTATGTACTAATTACTCTTAAAGAGCCAAGAATGAGATAGGTTGAATTTAGAGGAGTGCACCCATATTTGTGTGTAGGAAAAGTTTAAAACCATTTTGACCATAATCCCCCAGTATACCAGCCCTACTGGGATTCAAACCCCGATGTCATCGTCAGTCCAGTCCATTGTGAGAGTGACGCATTTGAGCATGCGACCATGGAGGCAGGTTTGACAAAATTATTTCATTAACAAGTGTATGTATTTAACTCGCTTTGCTCGTTGGGGGAAACCCACATTAAGTTTTATTTGCAAGTGGATGTAAAGGCTCGTTGACACGGTGTTAGTGGACTAATGCAAGTTTAGTGGTATTAGCTTACTAACATGCTAGTTGTGTTGACACGCATTTTTTCACTTGTATTAGTATCGCTTCTAAAAACATGGCTGAAAATGAAGTCGTGCTAACTGACCTCTCTTTTGGTGCAATTTTTTTTTATAACTGAGTTTCATTTCTCGTTCGGGTTATTTATACGTATATATTAATTACGCTTATGTGCTAGGATCGAGAAAAGGTGAATATATAATAAGAATGGGTGGCCAAAAAATTACAATTTTTCAGTAAACGTAATGTATCTTAACTAGTTGACATGTTAAAAAAATGGTTTTGCATAAACAACAAAAGGAAAGTTAGTAATTAGTATGTCTCATATTTCCTACACGCTTAATATTTTAAAACGTATTTCAGTTGATCCCAAATAATTATTATATTATTTTTCTTCATTTGTTAACTCACTTAGCATACATGATAAATAAAATTAAACTCAAATAAGGTCAATAAATCCCAATACAGCCCTCGGTTGAGCATTTTTTAAATAGGCCAAACGCAGCCTTTTTAAACCCTGTTTTAAATTTTGGTATACTAATAAACAAATATTTTGTTAAATGCTAGCTTGCTAGGCTTAAAATATTCCTTATAAATAATAATTCATTAATTTGTAGTTTGGTTTAAATATAAACTATCTGATTTGCTTTGCAATAATAATATTATGTTATGTATCTACTCAAGTTTCCAAAGAATTACTACAAAGTGTTTGAAGTGTGTGGGCTGAACATTATTAATTAAAACTTAAAAAGATTGGTTAAAGTGTTAAATACAGAGATTGGAAAACGTGCCAAAGATTTCGCGTGAAAACCGCTGGCCATTCATACATTACTTGCCGATAAAGCAAATATTATGTTGCCGGAACTAATCACGGTACTATATTGTTGTATTATATTTTGTTATTGTATATAAAAAATTTACAAATGCCACTTTGATTGGTAAAAAATGTTTTGATAAAATTATTGATAATATTTGTTTACCGATATTAAATAATATCTCTCACAAGGCACATTTGAAATATTTATATAGACCTAACATTTTATTTTGGAAACTTATAGAGAATATATACACCTGATATAACTTTACAATATCCTCTAGTGCATTATCCCTCGCATTCTTATCTTTATAAATTCGGTGCTTAAAATTGCACAAAAACTCATTCTTTTCATAAATTTCCACAAATAAGTGTCCCCCGCACAACCAATTCCTTATTTGCCACCATTTTGAATGGTCTACTTGCATCAGTAAAAGTTGGAAGGTGACTTGCAAGTAGACTTTCTCGTTAGTAGCTTGCTTGTTTGTTTACTCGGTGCAAGCTGTGCGCGCGCTGCCAAATTAGTGTACTTTCATTAGTCAACTAATATCGTGTAAACGGGCCTTAACTAATGTAATTCCAGAGCCGTTGTTTGATAGGTGTTACTGTTCAGCCACAAGAGACCTCCAAAGAAACGTCCGCACCGATTTTAAAGTTGATCCACCATTTATTTATTTTTAATTCGGGGGTTAAAAGTTAAATTTTTTAACATTTTGGAATTTTCCCGACGGTTACAGGCTAAAAGCTATAAGATTGCCAAATTTTGAGTTTCTAGCTCATCTGAAAGTGGGTAAACATTAATGTCACTGAGTGAGTCAGCCATGTGGCTTTATAGTAGTATAAACGAGTACTTAAAGCATCGCTCCGTGTGTATGGGACAGTTTAAAACAAAAGCAAACTGAAGAGTTTGAAGCGATATAAGCGCAGCCGAACACATCTGCATGTGAAATCTCATCGATCGATCTTACCTTGGTCTCCACACATGAAGAAAAGGGTTTTTATTCTTTATCTTTCAATCTCTCTCGCTACGAGTGGTTGGATAGGGGCGAGTGGGGAAGGGTTATTGGGTTTTTCCTCTTCTTTTCCAGACGGTTTACTCGTCACCCCCATCTTTTAGTTCTTAGAAGGAAAAGAAAGAAAAAAAAAACTCACAAGTTTTTGGTAGCCTTCCCTTTGGAGTGCTGGACAAGCGAGGAAGGAGGTGGAATAAATAAAAAAAATTGAAGACTCAAATAATCTAGGAAAAGTCTAACGACAAAAACTTAAATTGGAAAAAAATACTTCGTGTTAGCTCATCTTCATGTTGCCTTTTACTACTGGGATCTCCCCCCTTCAACTTAATATTGTTCTTGGAAGGCAACTTTGAAAATGTTTTAATAACTTGCAATTAAAAAAAAAACTTTCAATAAAGTGCCATGAGAAAAATAAACAATGGCATTCTAATCGAAAAATTCTACATAATTTAACTAAAAACCTTGTCATACACCTTACCTCTGCCGGTTACCTGTCTACCTACTTAGCTAAGCGTTCTGATTCGATTCCCAGAATGGCCGAAAAATGCATCAATGATGAAATGTGGGTTTCCCCGTTAGGCTGGGGACTGGGCGTTATGCCTATTCTAGATTTTATTTAGATTATAAGCCTCTGTGGCATAGTGGTCAGAGCTCATGGCTACATATACAGAGTCCTTGGATTCTATTCCCGACGCTCCCAAAATTTAACTGTGAAGCAGTGGGTCTGGAACGGGGTCAAAATTATCCTCGTGGGGACAAATGAGGAGATACATGAATAAAGACGTTGTAGCTAAGGTTTAGAAATCTGAGATAAACAGCCAGTGATCTCGTTGTGCTGACCACATGAAAACTTCTATCCCCATATGTTGGCACTATCATTGCTTACGGTCACAGCCGCTCGGTCGGTATAGATCTCTTGTGGGTTCCCACCAATGAGGGCTTTTTATAAGTAGTTTGCTGATATAATCAGTCGGATCATAAAGTGCATGTTAAATAACTCGAATAGAAATATTTAAGTTTAATTTATTTCCAAATAATATATAGGCTAAACTATTTTAGAATGTAATAATTTATAAAGTTTAAGTTTGTTACATAACATTTTTAAGAATTTACGGCCTTAAATAAAATAACATAATTCTAAAAATAACCTTAGGCATGTATTAAAAACTTTTTTTTTAAATAAAGATATATAAACCAAACAAAATATCAAATATATTATATTCATATTTTTTAAAAGTAACTAACAACATCTAACACAAACTTACCTCAATTGTGACAATTAGCTATAAATATTGTTATTTAGTAAATAAAAATAAAAGTTTATAAATAAATCTGAAATTTACTCAATTGAAAAATAATTTCCGGATTGACTACAGTGGGTGAGGGGTGAGTGGTGGGGGAGGGCATTCTCACCTCTGTTGTGTGCTTAACACCTTTAAATATGCGTTCAATTATTATCAATAAAATATGAACATCAAGAAATTAGGTATTTAAAATACTCGGACGATGTGTCGCGTTATTAAAAAAAATGTAATCATGTTCGTGTATATCTTAAAAAAAGTCAATACTTTAAAATAAATTAATCTCTTATAACTATTAAGCCTAACCTCAAATATAGCCAAAATAATTAATATAAAAATTATATTAAATTATATTTATTAATAAATTTATATTTATAATAACCATAAACAATAGCCTATTTAAATATTATGTATTTCTTTTTTTACTTTTAACATTTCATTTCTTGAGCTGATGACTAAGCTACGGTTCTTGGTCTCGACAACAACCGCCCATTCCAATAACCCAAAAACGAAACATGAGCACGCAAAAGCCAACAGCATCCGAACAGGCCCATACACTTGTACAAATCCGGGAAAAACTTGCACACAAGAAACGACGCGACCCACAGGAAGCAGAGAGATATAGTCATGGCTATCGCCCTAACGCCAGGGGAGAAGATCTCCGAGATAATCAGCAGAGGGACGGGGCCTATACCTAGCGACACGGCCACAACGTACAACGACAAACACACGACAGGCGCCCACTCGTAACCAGCGACATCGATACCTCTGCTTTTCAAGTACAAGTAGATCCCGAAAGTGCAAAGGCACGTCGACGACAGAAGGTTAGAACTGAGTAGCAGGATCTTCCTTCCGACCCGATCTATCAGGACCGACGTGGCGAGGACAATGAAAAGTTGCAAGACATTGATAATTGTCGTGGAAGAATTTAGAGGTAAGCGCTCTTCCTCCAGACTAAAATAACATCATGAAGGCTCCTTCAATCGTGTACACACTTTACGTAAATAAAGGGAAAGTTTTTCGGAATGTACAACATGATGTTTATGTTTGTTGTATATTTGATTACTTGTCTAGGAGTAGTGTGTCTATTGGATTTATAAATATAATTTAAAGACTAGATTGACACTACCTGTCAAATGTGACAGCTGCGGAACATGTGAAGGCGTTTCAATATCTGACAGTAGAATAATTGGTAACTTATTTACCTAACGTGTTAAAGTATTCCCATTGTGATTTAGCTATTGCCTTTTAGTTTTCAGAATTTTAGATCACATATATTGCATTAGTTTTAGTTTATTTTAAATGGTCAAATCGCAATAATTGCACTTACTTTACATACATGTGTGTTAAGGTAAGACTATAATAAATAATCACCCTTTCCTGAATCTTGTTTCTCTTTTATGTAGACATCAGCAATAAGTTTAGCAACGAGGATATAAATGGTATGAAAGCTCGGATTACGGCTCGGACTACAAACCTGTAAACTTCATTTTAACATCTACCTTTATAAAAAATAAATTAAAAACAATAAGCGAAAAATATCCATAATATTACAATGAATAATATCTAGTCTTCTTGAAAATATGTCATCTAAATTACTGGGAAATAAATCTAAAACAAAATAAATTAACCCCAACAAGTTTACTTTCAACCATTAAAATTATTCATAAAATTACACTTACACGTTTGACTAATATAATAAAATATAATACGATTATTAATAATATGAACTAATAATGCTTTAATTTTAAATTGTTTTGCTATAAAATTTATGGGTGCTATACAGTCCCATTATTATGGAAAGAGTTTTATCTTATGACTAGAAAAAATCACTTGATGTGCTTTCGCGTCTTCATACGTTAAGGTACTTTACCTTCAGATGTCCTTTTTGTTAGATATACTTAGTATCCATAAAATAACATTAACGAAATGGTTAAATTTTGTCAACTTTGCCCGCAACATGGTGTGTTTGTATTTTCAAATGATTCTTCCAATAAAAATTGGATTGGAGTCGCGATTGAGTATTACCTAACCCACCGATTAGGATACGAGGCTAAGTTGGCTGATAAGGATTGACGCTCTGAAGATAAGGGATGTTTTCGGATAATATTTTGGTTAGTTTCGTATGTGTCTAAAACCCAATGGAACTTTGTTCATTCTCCAAATATCACTCTTTTTTATCGTTTCTTACTACTTTTTCAGGTTAAACGTATGTATGATAAATTCTCTAATGGGGCAGAGATGAAGAAAGAAGCATTTTATATGTAATCTACCCACACTTGCGTTAAAGAGGAATGATAAACCATTTAGGAAAACCCCACCCTTAGTAAACCCAACTGGGATTCGAATCCCGACTTCACCGTCTTCAGCAGGCCAGTTTAACAAGAGAATAACGTTTTAATTAGACGCTTCGGCCACTAAAACGGGTCTCACGGGTCAAATCATACCCTTCATTTTATAAGAAACTGCGATTTAAACTGATTTAGGATCTGCGTGTTGGATAGGCTGGGAAACATGGTTGCCACATAGCGAAGAAGGTTATCGCGTCACTACTATGCATACTCTGTAACTGTCGAGAAATCTAAAAGAATGCTACGTGCATCGGTTGCTATGATAACTACTCTTCACGGATTGGTCGAGTATGTGACGAGTCTCCCCTTCCCACTCTGACTACACTGACCACAATCCTAAAGCAATTTAAAACGCTATATACCTTGATTAGGACAATAAAACCCGCGGATGAAGAACGTCATCTTTTTATTTTTAAGAAGACTAAACCCTCAGTTTTTTTTTACCGCGTTTCACTCATTATATTAAATATTGTGCACGAACAATTCTTGTTGTTAATTGCACTTTTAAAAAAACGGATTCGAGCAATTAAGTATTCTTTGTTTTCAAGAGCTAATGTGCTTTCCCATGGGAGAATAACAGCCTTGTCACACAGGCAAGAGGTTTTCAGGATGTAGTCGTCTACTTCACTCGACAATACGTCGTCATGTATATATTAGTCATAGCTGACGTGCATCAAATACTGGTGTTGAGAATATGTATTCTAGGAAACGGTTTTTAATGTTTATTTGTACTATTTTAATTAAAATAACCGTAAATACGGTTTTTAGTGTCACTATAAAATCGTGATTCGTGAAGCTATATGCTTTATTGTGTTACAGTGTGTGTATGTGTGTGTGTGAACGTAAGGCTTATTATTCATCTTTTTTGGAACCCTAAAATACTGCTCGGAAATATATAAGGTAAAATATAATGGCATATGTATTTATACCAAGACTACTAGTTTAATGTCCCAGTGTTCTGTTGGTATACTCGGCTCTAATATAAGAGTATCAAAGTTTGATTCTCATGTCCAGTTCGTGAGCACTTGTTTATATATCTTTTGAGGTTAGTGCAAGTATATTTCCTTAAAATTCGCCTTCACTAACTTATGTGATTAATAAAGTGTGCCTTGTAGACAGAGAAAGTTAGCATTAAAACGCATGAAACTATCTAAAACCTGTCTATGTGATTTCATGGTTTAAAGCGTCACTCCCGCAATAGATTATATTGCCAAAGACGTGGGAGATGGGGCTTCAAAACCTGTTCAGGTGTACTACTAAAAGGATGTTTTTTCCTAAATAGTTTTCTACTCTCCCTTCACGTAAATGCGGGTACACGTTCTTAAAATTCAACCTTCCACATCCTTAACCCACTAACGTAATTAGTACAAATATGTACAGCCCGAACAGGTAGTAAGAGGAAGTATTAGAATAAAAACTAATAAAATAACCTCCTTCCCACCCCCACCCCAAAAAAAGTCTTTCCTTCTGTCCGGGCTATCCAAAATTGTAAATACAATAGTAAGGTATATATTATGAAGGTAAAATTTAGAGGAACATTACTAGCATTTCCTTCAAGGCTAAGAGGATAACTATTTGGGAATTTCCAACCTTTGTACACCCTGTCATTATTCAAACCAAGAAGTTAATGACAAGCCAGATGAATTTGACGATTAGTCTGCGCACCCATGACATAACAATAGCAATTGAAGGACAGCATTAACTCTCTAACTCCTCATTTTATAAATTATCAATTTTTCAGGTGCTTAACCTGCAAGTGGTGTTCTTACAGTTAATTTTTTTTAATATAATGATGGCCTCATCTCACAGCTATTATAAGTCGTGTATACTTTGTATTCATACGTCAAATCATCTGAAATATGGTTTTCACTTTTGATATATATTAATAACACCTATAAAATAACACTAATAATATAGTAAAATGTTCTTAATGTTGACATAAAAAAGTTTTATTTTCTTAAATGCTTATTATATTAAAATTAATCCACAACACCTTACACTTTATAAAAAAAACTTTTTAACATTCATTTTTTCCTCATCAAGGTGGGCTGGAAGGGGACGCGAGAAAAGGCCAGTGTTTTTGCAGTTTTTAATGGTAAAACTTTTTTTTATCAAAAATAAATAAACTATTGTTTCAGCTAAATTAGAGTTTAATTTTCTTCACACGTTGATAACAGTTGCTGAATATCTGTCATGAGCATGGTGGAATTATTTAACAGACTTTTTAAATGAAGAGGAATGTTGTCATTAAATTCCAGTGCACCCTTTAATAGATATTCAAGAAATGTTGGGGTCACAACGTGAAGAAAATTAAATTATGTGTTTGTGCTTGAGCAATATTCTATTTATTTTGGTCAAAAAAGTGTTTCGTCATAAAAAAAAACTGGAAAAATGCTTTCTAATACCAAACTTTATAGCTTAAATGTGAACATTCAGCCTATATTTCTATATACAAAGAAAGTATTAATACGAAGTATTTTCAATGAGATATTCATGTTTTCATCTATAAATATTCCTGTATTTTATATAAGACTTTTGATTGGTCTTTATTGTACTACTATCAATATTTACCAGATCAAATTATAACCATAGATGAACCGCTAAAATCCTGATTCTTAGAATCCCTCAAATCCCATAATATTCTAGAGAGTAGAGATTCGTAAGAATCTAAAAAAATTTTTTATCTAGAATACAATTATTAAGGTCTTAACTTGATTAATCAATATAAAGCAATTCATAATAGGAATTATATAGACTTGTGTAGTTGGGAGACCAACAAAATCATTTAAAAATTGAATCAATATAATTAATTTACTATAAAAAAAAGTTTTCTTAGCTTGTTTATGAGGAAATAGACGTGGCCAATAAAATATTAATTGTCAATGACACAACAAGCTTTAAAGTGAAAATATTTAAAATTTAATTTAAAAAAAGTTGATTAATTAAAATTGTATATTTTTAAAAATTAATTTCTAGGATTTGAATTTGGATTTGAGATTAGGAAAAGAAATAAAGATTCAGATTCTATATCTGGGTTCGAGAAATATAAGAGCTAAGCCATTACTTTTAAAAGTTCGACAATGAATCAAATTATTAACTAGATGTGCGACCAATTAACTTGTGAACCAACAAACATAATGTAGAATTAAATAGAAGCTCACATTTATTTGATGGTAAAAAAAAGTCACAAGAGTTTTATGCCATTTAGTTATGGCTTTCGGCAGTTAACTTTTTTTTTACCTACCTGGAGTAGTTTAAACTCTATTTATACATAATTAATTATTTATTTTAAAGGTTTCAGAGTGATAGATTTGATTAGTTAAGAGTTAATAGATTTAGATCCGGTTGTATTTGACTAATTAAAGTTTTGCAATGTTATTTCTTTATTACTGTCTAGCGTTTTGATAAAAAAAATCCAAGAGTATTTATGAAAAAAATCCTTTATTTTAGTTTATTGAATAGATAGCTATTATTTCCCTGTTTATTATTATATTTTAGGATATTATATTCTTATGTTTAATGTTTATCAGATATTAGCCTGTTAGCTTTTTAGAATGTTTTTATATAAAAAATATTCAATGATAAAAAGTCAACAAATTTGTAGCGACAGTAAGTCAAAGAAAATGATTGAAAGTAAACAAATAGTGGAAAGGTAATCAACCCTACTTTTGTAGAGCAACTTTAAATAGAATTAATAAAAGATTGTTTTTTTTATTCATAATTCAACTTCCTTTGAACAACCACTAAACATATTCTCGATAGAGGAAAAAATAATAATTAGAGTGTAAAGAGGGAAATATAAAGATTAGATTCTTTTAATTTTTGTCACGTCTCACTAAAAATTCTGGCTTTACACATAATTAACTAATAACGAACCCGCCTCGGTGGCCGCATGGTCCAACGTGCTGCCTTCTCACTAGACTGATTGCCTATGACGTGGAGCTAAAGATTCAAATCTCGGTTGGGTGTACTGAGGGTGGTTTTATTCCAAAATAGTTTTCCACTCTGCCTTCACACAAATGCGGGTACACTTCCTCTAAACATAACCTTAATAATCCCTAAAACAATGGTGTAATTTAGTACATAAGCGCGTAAACCCGAAACGTGTAGTAAGATACGGTGATAGAAAAAATAATAATGGTTGTGTGTGTTAGAGTTGAATTTATAGAAATTTTACCACATTTGCGTGGAGGTAGAGTGTAAAACCACTATGAAATAACCACCCTTAGTACGCCCAACCAGGATTTGAAAACACCTCAATAAAGCCAGCTGGTATTTAACATTTATCTCCCCAACATTAGTAATAAATACATTATATTCAGCCCGATACCTCTAAGTGTGTGAACATAATTTTTCTCATTTATTTTTTCAATAAGTCTTGTACAATCAAGCATACACCTAATTAGAGACTATCCTTTTAAGTAAACTTGTATATATCAGGACAAAGCATTCCTAAAGAATTCATGCAAGTTTCTCACCATGAAAAATTTTCCACAAATCCACAAATGCTTTTTTTTTTTCCTTTCTAGAAACTGAAAAATTAATTAAGACACTTGAAGCCAACATGAAATTTGCCACCAGTTGCATGCACGTGCATGATAAATTATAACCAAATCAAGTTTGAGTGTTTATGATTCATGCAATCATATAAAAATGGTACTAAATGTAACCTATTTGTAATATGTACTAAATGACATCTGATTTGCTCTACGGTTAACAAGATGGAGGATTCTATTACACAATTAGATGATGCATCAGCAAAAAAAGGAAGAATAAGGTTACAACAATATTTAGCTGCTTCAACAGGTTAGTGGACAAAATTGTTCTAGTAATATATTTTTTAAAATGTACTGAGGCATTATATTTGGAAAATTCCTAATTTTATACGTATATTATATATATATATATAATTTTATACATGTGTTTCATGGCTTTCAGACCTTAGTAATCAAAAGCATGTAAGGATGACTTAAACCTAAGTAATCGTTACTGTCAATTGTTTCACATCAACAACTGTGCACGTGTATGAAGTAATGTTTTTAAAACAGTGTGTTTCGCCCACAGCATCGGAATTGCATCCCTAGTTTTAATCTTTGATAAGAAACATAGGAACTGCGTCCCAATAGTTCTGAGTAGACATATTAACTTCTTACAAATAGTTCTACTTAGACAAATGAACTGCTTCCCAAGGTTTTTTTAGTCAACATACGAACTGCGTCTGAACTTATATCAAGTACTTTCTTTGCTTGTACATATTTTCGTCCACCAAGTTCGCTCTTTCGTCCAACCCGCACTACCAAAAACACTGGAGGAACTACATTTTTCTTTGGAAAAATTGGACACTAAAACGAATAAAGAAGAGCCTTTTTATTATTGAGTATTAACGAAATAAAAGGGGTTTTTATGGTAGCAAACTTAAGTATTTCTAACAGCTTAGCCGTAATTTGTATGAACAGAGCCTTTGATGTTTCTACAAAGCTGTTTTTGCAACTATTCACCATCATACGCAATAAAGATGACTTAAGGTGGAGTGCTAGTGAGCGTGAGTTTGGGCAGTATTTTTGCAGTTTTCATAGCATAAACATCTTTTGGCCAAAATAAATCAAATATTTCTTCTATAGAAACATAGAGTTTTGTTTTCTGCATATGCTAATCTCAACAGTTGTTGAATATCTGTCATGAGCATGGCAGCATTTGGTGACAAACTTTTCTCTTTATTTAAAAGTTTGTCACCAAATTTGTTGCCATGCTCATGACAGATATTCAACAACTGTTGAGATTAGCATGTGCATAAAACTAAACTCTATGATTCTATAGAAGAAATATTTGACTTATTTTGGGCAAAAAATGTTTGTGCTATAAAAACTGCAAAATGAATGCACTAAACTCGCGCTCACTAGCACCCCGCCTTAAACACTCCTTTGGTTTTCTGTTTGCCTAAGAAAAAAAACCACAAGCACTTACATTGCAGCTCTTCAAACCTCAAGTTTAAATTTCGTGAACCTGGTTTGGACTTTGCCCTATCTCTTATACTCAATGACTTTGAAGAGGCTTTTCATCGACAATTCATCAATGGCTATCAGTTTCATTTAGGCCAAAGTTGGTAGAGGAAAATCTAACAACTAAACCTTACTCAAGAATATAACGCCATAGATTCTGAAATCGGTCAATTTTTAAAATACTTATTCGGACTATCATTCATGATTCCTGATCACGTGAACGACTGCTTTACTGATGATCTCATGGCAATCCATCCTGATGATTACATGATAAGAAGCTTTACCGAACACATTTTTGAAACGTAGCTAACAGATAATATCAAATTTCCACACTTCATCTCGTCAGTTAATCCCTCACTGTACCACGCACTAAAATTTGTTGCGAATCTTTAAATTCCAAAATAAATGGACTACTATACTAAACACACCCTGACATTTTTCAGTCTATAGAACTGTTAATAAACAGAGTACAATTCCTATGTAAACATGCATAGTAAAGGAGAAAGACAACGTAAAGCGGTACACAAGGAAGCCTTCATGAAAAAGCAAATTGTGTAATATTAAACTAGCGATATATCTCGATTTAAATTTATAAAAAGTGTATGTTACAAAAAATATTTACCAGTGAACAAAAGTAGAAAATAATTAATGTTAAATACAAAGCTATAAAAAAATGTAAATGTTACAACTATTTTTACCAGGAAAATTAAATGATGCAATCATTTAAATAAACTTTAACTTCAAAGAAACACATTTATCTAGTTTTATTTAATTTGATTTGTCATAAACATTAACTCAAGTGACACACCTCTTTTGGTGGGATATAACTGCGAGTTGTATACCTTTTCGAGAAAGAAATAGAGGGGGGGGGGGTGCGGGAAGGACGCCAGCTGTGTTAAGGGCTTACTTCAAAGGACATCTTCATTTATCGAGTTACATTAACTTGTGAAGAGAATATCCTACAGCATGAGTTCGTGTTCAGTACGGAGGAAACCATCTTGAAAGTTTGAGTTATATAACAACCGCACTAAGTCGAGCAGCCGTGTGTTCTACACTAGTCAAAGTTATAACACCGAGGATAGGTCAGGGTGAAGAACTGTTGAGTAGGGACACTGACAGAACGCAGACAGATTTTTTTTAACTTTTGACTAGTTTTAAAAACTTATCACATTTATACACCCTTATAGTAACTAATTTATTTCAATAAACAAGATCAAAACGATCCCCACAATTATTTGCCGCTGCCTAAACCATCCCTCTAAGCCATCCTGCCAGGTAGGCTTATGTCTATGGGTTGGTGGAGTAGCGATATATATGTACTATATATATATGTATATAATGTATATTTCTCTCCATCATTTTGGTATATTTCTAGTTAATTTGTCTGCGTTCGCCACTGGAGTAGTGATCGGATGGCCGTCACCCATGCTGATCCTTCTACAGTCCGTACCCTCTCCCCTGGGCGGTGACGCCAAGCCATTGAGCACAGATTCTTCCTCTTGGCTGTGCTCACTAATGTGTGTGGGCGGGTTGTTGGCAACCCCCGTTTACAGCTACCTGGCCAACAGGCACAGCAGAAAGCTGACGGGCTACCTGGTGGGACTACCGGATGTCATAGGATGGCTAATGATCGCCACCGCACGGTCAAAGACCACACTCTTCACAGGGAGGCTCTTTCTAGGTAAGCGGGTAAGGAGAATGGCTTTGAGTGAGGGAGAGAAAGTTTCTTTCTAATTGAGCGTTGTTGAGCATGGGAGGGGAATGGGATGAGGAAGGATCTTTCATGTTGAACGTGGGAGGGGAAATACTCTTCGTAGTTGAGCGTAGACTGGGGAAAAACTCTTCGTAGTTGATCGTAGGAGGGGAAAGAACACTTCGTAGTTGACGTGAGGGGGAAAGACACTTCGTAGTTGAGCGTGGAAGGGGGAAAGACACTTCGTAGTTAAGCGTGGTAGGGGGGAAAGACTCTTCGTAGTAGAGCGTGGAGGGGGAAAACTCTTCGTAGTAGAGCGTGGGAGGGAAACTCTTCGTAGTAGAGCGTGGAAGGGAGGAGGCTCTTCCTAGTTTAGATTGGGAGGCGGATGGATAAATTGTAATGAGATTTTACTAATAAAGCACCTAAAAGTCCATAAATAAAATGATAGTATTTATATTTACCAATTAAAATGTTACAGAAGATCACCAACAATAATTATTTTAGAGTAAAACTTTGTTAGCAAAGATAAAACAAAATGGCTTACAAACCACAAAAATAAATGTTAAAAAACAATCTAAGACTCCCTTTACATCCTTAAAGTAAAGTGGTTTTAATCAGTGTAGTTTTGGTATAATGACCCCCAACCATTTCTTTCAGCCCACGCAACATCTATCAGTGTATCATTAAGTATATGTAAGTAAGTGTAAGTGTATGTAATGAAGGATTAGTCTCCCTTCAGGTTTCGGCAGTGCGGGTAGTACCATCCTCTGTCCTCTGTACGTGTTGGAGATCGTGGAAGATGACACCCGTGGTAGCCTAGGAACCTTCCTCGTCTTGTTCACCAATGGGGGAATCCTTTTCGCCTACGTGTTGGGCACCTACTTGTCGTACACGACCTTCTCCACCATTTGTCTGGCGGCACCGATCGTCTTCATGGCTGCCTTCTACTGGATGCCCGAATCACCGGTGTATCTCTTCAACCAGAAAAACCCAGCAGAGGCTCGGAAGGCCTTGATGTGGTTGTGGGGTGGAGATTTGATCGCTGTCGAACAAGAGATGATGAAACTCGCGGAGGCACCGACACGGTGAAGGAAAATCACTCTACCAAAGTCGTCCTTTGTCAAAAATTTGACGTCCAAGGCGACAATGAGGGGCCTCTTGATCGGTGTAGGGTTGATGGTGAACAATCAGCTCTCGGGGATCTTCGCGGTCCTAAGCTACACCGTCAACATATTCCAGGTAGGTAGGGGTTAAAATCCCATCTATATGTACTATCCATCATCGAAAATAAGAATAGTTTATTCCAAATAAATTAAGTACGCTGAAAAATAATTACATAATATAGAAAGGAATCGAGCTCGAGACTTTTTGCTTAGCTTGCCAAATGTCGTGAGTTCATTTCCAAATGGAGATGACACTTTTATATTAAACTTGATTTATTTAAAAGTTTGACAGCCTCTGTGGTCTAGTGGTTATAGAGTTCCTAAAGACCGAAAGGTCCTGGCTTCGATCCCCAGCACTTTCAGATTTTTACGTGAAGCAATAGATCTGGAACGTGGTCAACTCAGCCTCGTGAGGAAAATTGAGGAGCTACTTTAACAAATGATAAGCGACGAACTTCAGTGGTCGCATGGTCTAAGGCGTCTCTATTTCACAATAGACTAGACTGCCGATGACGGGGAGATCGTAGTTCGATCCCAGTTGGATGTACAGAGGGTGGTTTACTAGATGCTTTTCCACTCTCCACACACGTAAATGTGGGTATAATTCTTCTTAATTCAACCTTCCTAATCCCAACACATTAGCATAAATAGTATATAACCAGAAATGGTAGTAAGATGCAATGCTAAAAAAAAGTGGTGGCTTCGGTTGCACCCAACTACCCTACTTGTTTACTACAAAATAGGATATAGGTAAATTACAGGAATAACATACATGATTAACAAAGTGAGTTTATTAATTAAGAAACAAGAAAAAATGGTACATAGAAATATAAGTTGTAAGTATTTAAGCCATCCATTGATTATGATTAGAAAAATTATAATTGAGTATGAATAGTCAAATTGATAACTATTGGTGTGAAGCACCTCTATGACTGGTGATAAGCACCTGGGAAAACCCTACAATCTGCACTCTTAGGTCATTGGTGTAAACACTGGTACTCGAAACTCGTTAAAACAGCACCGCAGCTAATACCCCAATAGGGTAATAGAAGATGACTAAGTCATTGTAGCTTAAGAACGGTATCGACAAGAATATCCTATTTATTATTTATGCCAGTATTGCTTATTTCATCATTACATAACATTCAATACCTAGATAAACCTCAATCTTAGTCCTAGTTTTAAGGAGCTACAAGGTTAGAAATTAACATTAGCTAACTAGCAAGAGTTTGAAATTACAGTGAAATATGTTTCTTGAAGAGGAACCAATCCTTTAAACCTAGCTAGTGGCTAATCACCAGGCATCTAGAAACAATTGCTACTATAGCCGAACCTTTAATGAAACCAACTTGATCACTTCATAGGCACCTCAAATTTTACTTTTCCTAGTAAATACGATGCCTGTATTAAAAGGTATTGATGTGTGCACTATATTACACAAAATCAATAACGTTCCAAAACGAAGAATAAGTACTTTTAATTATGTTTAAAATATTGTTTCAAGTTTGATAAAAAGAAATTAATTTAAAAAAAGAAAGAGTATGAGAAAACTTAAGTTTTTGTTATTTTAAATGTCATATATAACAGGTAATTAAAGATTTTTACATTTATAACAAAACAGTGATTTTTTAGAAGTGTTGGCAACCCAAAACCTAAACATATGATTTTTGAACTGTTATCCAGGTAAAAACCTATCGTGAACAGTCTGTAGTATAAATAAGCACATAGCTCAACTAAATAAACTATCCTATTCTGAAAATTGAAAAATGACACCTGGACACGGGAATCGAACCCGGGACCTTCGGCTTAGTACGCCACTGCTCTTACCACTGAGTTATCCAGGATTCGTCCCGTGCCCATGGTCATTCTTCACTCATATTTTAAGGCAGAGTCTATGATGGACGTGCAGAAGTCGTCAGCTTATAAACATGTGATTATATAAGATCACAGCCGAAGGTCCCGGGTTCGATTCCCGTGTCCAGGTGTCATTTTTCAATTTTCAGAATATGATATCTAAGAGGTGCTAGCCTCACTAAAATGCATAGATGATAGCTTCGGCTTTCTGATTCATAAATAAACTATGCCATAATTGCATAGGAAAACAGACAATTTACACTAAATACTATACAGCTTCATTTATAGAAAAAAACGCCTTAAGGGCACAGTGACGATACAATTTAATTATGTCTCTCAATACTCGTGTTAAACTCCATAGCTCGATCTACGGCGAGGAGGTGATACGGACGCCACAATCATCGCTGTCTTCTCTACTAAGACTAGAGTGACGAATAATAAAAATAATATTTAGCACCACGTCTTACAACCCATTCGGGTTGTACGCTTTAAGTACTAATTACGCTAATGGATTAGGAATTGGGAAGGTGAATTAGAGGAAGTGAACCCACATTTGCGTGGAGGGCGAGTGGAAAACCATTTAGGAAAAACTACCCCCAGTTCACCCGACCAAGATTCGAAACTCGATCTCCCCGTCCTCAGCAGTCGAGCTCAACACGACAAGCGCGTTAGCCAACTACGCCACCGAGGCGGGTGAGTGACTAAGAGAGTATCTCTGGTAGCAGTGTCTCCAACGAGTGGCGATTACAAAATAGGTAACGTGAACAAGGACCGCTCGTATGATGGGTCTGGGTGAATTGGCCGTGATTATTCAGAGTACATTAAGGGGGGAAGCTGGTTTCATATAGCACCACTGGACAATGCGCGCTTGCTGTCCAGCTGGCCTCTCCTCAACCGATCCCTCGCTCATTTCTTCTTCCACCGGCCCACGAATTAGGGTTCGGCCAGACTGCCAAGCGTGCGAGCGAGCGCGCAAGCGACTGGGTGGCCAAACTGGCGAGCGCGCGAGCGCGAGCGAGCGCGTAATTAGCGGACCCTAGTTAGATTATTATTAGCACCGCGTCTTACTACCCGTTCGGGTTATACGCACTTACGCTAATGTGTAATGGTAGGGTTATTGTGAGATGAAATGAAGGACCTACAGTTTAACGTGGAATCCGAACCACGGTGGTGGCCTGGCATTCCCTACATTCACAAGATGTCTTGTCAGAGGTGAAGGAAGGGTTTGGAAATAAGATAAATCTGTGCCGGGACCGAGGATTGAACCCCGGCTGCCAGCACAGAAGTCTGACACCTTACCCCTAGACCACTAGGTCACCGCCCCCCCCCCTCCCCCCTAGTTAGAGAAGATGTCTCTGTCAAACACACTTAGTACATCTCTGCTCCTCGAAAATTCTTACAGAAAATATTGTATATTTATAAAAAAGAAAAAAGTAGGAGTGCATCCAATTAATAAATTGAGAAATGCGTATGGTACTGTACTGAAGTGTTTTAAAATCAGATTAGCCGCACCAGTGGCGGAATGGTGCGTTGCACTCGATAGCTTTTGACTAGGAGGCAAAGGTTCGAATCTTGGCTCAGTGAACTGAAGGTGATTTTTAAAACCTATTTATTGTTGTGGTTTTTTCATACTCTCTCCAAACTAATGGTGATTCTTATTTGTAAAGGCCTACTTTGATTATAATATTGAATTATTTTAACATATCGGGTTTACATATATACATTATACTATTTATGGTCTTACCAATTAAATGAGGCCATTATTATTATTATTATTATTATTATTATTAGCACCGCATCTTACTTCCCGTTCGGGTTATATGCACTTACGCTAATGTGTAATGGTAGGGTGATTGTGAGATGAAATGAAGGACCTACAGTATAACGTGGAATCCGAACCACGGTGGAGGCCTGGCTTTCCCCACAGTCACAAGATGTGATTAATACACGTCTTGTCAGAGGTGAAGGAAGGGTTTGTAAATCAGATAAATCTGTGCCGGGACCGAGGATTGAACCCCGGCCGCCAGCACAGAAGTCTGACACCTTACCCCTAGACCGCCAGGTCACCGGGCCATTAATAGCAAGTGTGTTAAACCTATCACTGATAGAAAAAAGTCAAATATCATGTCGAAATGAGAAGTTTCCCCAGCACTCAATGAACCAACATACAATAATATTGCCTAGCGCCTGTAAACTAGACTGTACCGGGTCGAGCGCGCGCGCTTGAAAAATAGAATCAGTTCTATCTTTCAAGCGCGCGCGCTCAGTCGCTCGCGCGCTCGCTCGCTCCAGTGTGGCCACCCCATTACAACCAATGTGTTCTATTTTATATTTTAGTCGCTCGCGCGCTCGCTCGCTCGCTCGCGCGCTCAGTCTGGCCGTACCCTTAGAAGTAAGCTCGTGTTGTCTTCCACAACCGATGTACTTCGTTCACTGGGGTGATTGGGGTGTCGTCGAGCAGGGCGTCCACTGATATCGAAGTAAGTTTATCTCTGCCACATATGATACTAGTTATATTTCCACCAATCTGAGGGTTTGTTGGATTGTACGAGTCAAACTGCTTGTTAGTCATGTTTGACCAGTTACACGGTCTGGAAATCTGAGATTAAGGGCTTGAGAGTTCATTTATTTGAACACGTGACACCCTCTATCCGCGAAATGTTGGCACTATTCGGTGGCCACTTGATTGTTATAGCTCATTTGCAATCTGAAGCCGCGGAGTTGTTTTTTTTATTATTAGGAAGTTGTAATCCTAATGGTGGCTTTATCTGAAATTGAGGTACACCAAAATAAAATTTCAAAAATTAAAATCATTTTAGTAATGCCAGTAAGCTATACTTCATATTGGTTTTGTTTCAGGACGCGGGTAGTGATATCTCGCCGAACCTATGTACAATAATTATCGGCGTCCTGCAGTTGTGTGGAGTTTACTTGACGTCCACCTTGGTCGACCGCGCAGGCAGGAAGATCCTGCTGATCGTCTCAAACGTCGCTTCTGCCATTTCCTTAGCCGCCCTAGGAGGATTTTTCTTTCTCAAGGGTCACGGCTACAACGTCGCCCATCTAGGGTGGCTACCGATCACCAACCTCAGCATCTACGTCGTAGGCATCGCCTTGGGCGTCGGTTCCAATCCTTTCATCGTCATCAACGAGATCTTCACCCCGGAGATAAGAGGGTTCGCCGTCACCGTGTGCATCTGCCTGCTCAACGCGCTGGCTTTCCTAATTACTAGGTTCTTCACGGATCTCAACACAATAATTGGAGTGGACGGATGCTACTGGTTCTTCGCTTTCTGCTGTCTTTCTTCGACATTTTTTTGTTATTTCGTCGTGCCAGAGACTAAAAAAAAGAGCTTGTACATGATTCAAAAAGAACTCGCCGGAGAAGAGATCACGTTTAAAAGGGCTGATGAACGTTTTAGAACGCATATATGATTTTTTCTTTTTTACAGTTTTAATTTTTTTTCATATCGTATATTGCTATTCATGACATTTTAGTGTTGTAACAAATGGCTAGGGTGGATGACGAATTTACCCTCCTCACCGAAAGTATTATTATTATTATTATTACTATTATTATAACGTGGTTTTATTCCTCCACGATGATTATGGGCCAGTAACATTTTGTAGTATTTTGAAATTATTAGAATCTACCCTCTAAACTTTATATTAGACAATCTTTAACGTATTTTGAGAAGAATTAACTGTCGACAAATTCCTTAAAATCTATTTTTACAAGAATTTGCCACGAATCTTTCTCATCTAAAAAGTAATCCTGTTATCTGTACGTAAGTTCGTAGTTTCAGTGTAAATGAGTAAGTTATATCTAATTTATGTGAAATAATTTCGTTTCGTGTGTTTCAAATAATACGAGTAGGTGTTAAGTGAATGTTTCGTTTGGCTATTTAATATTATTCGAAGTGATGTATTAATTTTGAAACCACAGGTGAGTTCTTTTTCTTAATCTTCATGTAAAAATGAATTCAGGAACAGTTTTTTCTAACAATTTAAATCGTTATTACTTAAATTATTAATAGATCTGTTTTTTATCTATTTAAGTAACGTGTATTGTGTAAATGATAACTAAAACGTTTAGCCAAACTAAGATAGTTTAAGACGCACATCTGAAAGTCGGCCTACTCTCGCTTTTAGTCATGTGCACTAAATATTAAACTAAATTAAGTGGACAATGGTTGAAGTTGTGTTTATGGCCACATTACATAGTTTTGACAATATATAAGAAATATATTAGTAAATCCTTTCGAAAACTAGCTTTTCAAGGTAAGTAATGTTAATACATTCCACAAACTGGTTTAATTTATTATTATTCATAAGTTCAGTGACCAGTGACCTATATACATACAAATACCGATTTAGTTATTATTTTAACCATCCTCATCAACCCTTTTATTATATTTGATTGTTAACAGCCCGTATGTTGACTTAATTTATTTTCTCTGCCTTCTCTTTGAGCTCCCGTAAATTTCTTCTTTCTTTTAAATCACCTACTACTTGAATCCTCTTTCCTAAGCTATTATTATTATTATTATTATTATTATTATTAGCACCGCGTCTTACTACCCATTCGGGTTATACGCACTTACGCTAATGTGTAATGGTAGGGTGATTGTGAGATTAAATGAAGGACCTACAGTTTAACGTGGAATCCGAACCACGGTGGCGGCCTGGCATTCCCCAAATTCACAAGATGTCTTGTCTTTCCTAAGCTATTCTTTCCTTCTATAATGTCGTGCAAATGAGTTCCTCCTAAGGATGTGTCCAATACAATTTGTTTAGTACTGAAAAACTATATCCAAAATTATTCTATTCCCCTCCCCCCACTCTTCTTAGGATTTCATTTGTCACCCTATGTCTACCTGATTTTCTCAAGTCTTCTCCAGCACCACATTTCAAAGCTCTCCGAGTATTTCTTTTCCATATTCCTAAGAGTTAAGAGTTTCTGATTAACACAGCGTGATGGGTGACCTGGTGGTCTAGGGGTAAGGTGTATGACTTCTGTGCTGGTGGCCGGGGTTCAATCCTCGGTCCCGGCAAAGATTTATCTGATTGACAAACCCTTCCTTCACCTCTGACAAGACATCTTGTGAATGTGGGGAATGCCAGGCCTCCACCGTGGTTCGGATTTCACGTTAAACTGTAGGTCCTCCATTTCATCTTACAATCACCCTACCATTACACATTAGCGTAAGTGCGTACAACCCGAACGGGTAGTAAGACGCGGTGCTAATAATAATAACAACACAGCGTGATGCTCCAAATGTATCATTTCATCAATTTCTTCCCCAGTTCCCAACTCAATTTTCTAGTCAGCAGTAACCTCTTATTGTTGAAAAAACTTCCTTGGTCATGGAAACCCTCGACCTAATCAAACCAAAAAAAACTTCACATCTATGGAAAGGTTTGAAGTGTTAATTTATAACCCGACACACCGAGTAATTATATAGTATTCCAAATGATATATTTCAACATTGTTTCAAAATAGATCAGCTTGTTGTCTAATTAAAGCATTTATTACTTTGTGCTTGTTAAGTGAGAAGAGAAATTAGCTACGGCTCACTTGAACCGATGTAACTTTGACATCTCCTAGTTCCCCATATTGTTTGAAAAAACTAACTTGAGAAAAAGATGATTCGTCAAAGTTATTAAAAAGTAGAGTTCCTACAACCCAATGTCTGGGATTCAATCATTTGATTGAAACTTTATTTTGTAATTGATCCAGTTTTGACATGTTCAAAATAAAAAATTAACCTGTTATATGATTAAATTATTTTTTAGTTTTCAACTAAAATACTATCCGCTGCAGGGGAAAAATAGTCTCCAAGGTGTCACTCGTTTTAGACTGACATGCTGATGACGAGGATATCAAGGTTCGAATCCCAGTCTGGTTTACTGAGGGTTGTTGTTCATAAATAGTTTTCCACTCTTCTTCCCCGCAAACACTTCTTTCCTCAACCTACCCTATTTGAGTAATGTTCGTATATGCTTCTAGATTTAACAGTGATGGTCAAAATAAAATGATGACAATTAATATACAACCAAAGCTCTAGGTATCTTTCATAGTAAAATAATAGAGAATATAAGTGATGGCATTCAATTGTTTAACTAACCATTTAGAAAAATGTACCTAGATTTGCTAGTGGGTAGTTTCCGTACACCCGGTTGAGATACGAACTCCAACCTCCACGTCACCAACAAATCGGATGAGTTTGGCGCCCAACCATACTGGTAATTTCGTTTATTATTACAACCGAGTCAAAAGAGTTTTACTACTAGTGAAGCCTATCAACAATAATTTACACTAATTAAAGCGCATAGAACGAGTAAGGTTAGTTTTAAGAAAATATACCAATATCATTTAGATATAAGTTTAAAAAACAGCTGGTCACGACTTAATGTCTGGTCTTCGAGGTTAGTCAAATATACCATTTGAGCGCAGTAGGTCTAAACTAGCTCAGCCTGTACCCACCAATTTGAGTGGCTTGGATCCGACCCTAATCAGGTTGTACCATTCAAACAAAATTATTACGTCGTGCTATGTTAAGATGACCAATAAATGAAAGCAGTCAAAGATTTTTCAAATAGACTTAATTGGGGATTAAGTAAATATCAAAATGTGTGACAGCATTCTTTTCTACCTCCTATTCCTAATCCATTAGTATCCACGGCCGGGCATATAATGTTCTTCTAGGAAGTGTTGTCTCTACAATTGATACAGTCCAAACAAGAAATTTCATGAAATAAAAATACTATTTTAAATCCCCATACATTAAGGTCCTGTGCATTAAAAGCATACATTAGTAAGTTTGACCCCTTAACTGTAATGGTTTGAAATCATTTAATCATCATTTTATATCCTATATCTTATAAAAATTGTTCAGTAAATGTTATTGCCAAATTATCTTGAATTTTCCTCAGAAAATCAAACATATCTTGTAAATCACTTTAAACACACTTTATGAATCAGTTTTAAACAAAACTATTCAAAACATTTTCAAGACATTTCAAATTTTTAAAAATCAGTTATTTTAAAATTGCTCTTAAATTTATCTCCTTTGGGGTCTAAGGGTCATAGTACCTGGCTACAGATCCAGAGGTCCTGAGTTCGATCTCCGGTGCTTTCCAAATGTATCTATGAAGTATTGGATCTGTAACGGGGTCAAGCTCAGCCTCGTGTACACAAATGAGGAGCTGCTTGGATAAATAAGTATCGTATATGGTCTAGAAAACCGAGATTAACGTTTAGTGAGATAGTTGCGCTGACCACATGACACCCTCTAACCGAAAATGTTGGCACTATCATCGTTGATAGGGGCGGCCGCTCGGTTGGTATAGCTCGCTTGAGGGCTCACACCATGGAGTTTCTCTCTCATGTTCATACCAATTAAAATTAATGTTTTTCATTTATTATAAAAATCAATTCCAAGATACTCAACTCTCACCCTCATAAAGGTCATTTCCAAAAAATTTCTAACTGTCCAAAGTTTGTGGTAAGCTACCCTCAAATTTACTTATTTTATAAATATAAGTGAGAATCGTGTAAATTAGTCCCCCATACCAACTTAGAAAATAGCACCAAAGATTTTGTTCTAACACTTTCAAATTAAAAAATATATATATAATTAGTAAACTACTATTAAATAAAGTTTAAAAGAAAACAAATATATAAAATTATTTGTATGTCAAAATCCAACCAAATACTCATTTTGAAAATTGTTTGAATTTTTTTTAGAACACTTTTGTATTTAAATCAGTCATCAGTTAATTACCGTCAAACAAATCCCCCCCCCAAAAAAAAGTATGCGGCGTTATTTGCCATGTCAAACACACCCTAGATATATAGGCCTATATATAAGCTAAATCGGGATCAGTTTTCAAAAAATTTGGAATTTCCAAAAATGTATCTTCAGTAAACTACCTTTGATATAAAGGATAGGATCACAATCAAAAATGTCCTGAGGTATTTCGAAATCCATCAAACCTTTAAGTTTATGCCCAGAGAGTGACGGACAGATAAACAGATGTGACAAATTCTTAAATCCACTATTGCGTTCTGGGTTGCAAAAAAACCTTAAAAAGATTCATCATAATCTCGAGGTAAAAATGTTAGTGGTTACAATTATTTGTGAGAAAATAAATAAAATTGTATATAGATACACAAATATAATAACACTACAAAGTTTTACCAAAAGCATAAAATATTATGTCAAATAGAATAATGAAACATGTGCACCAAATTTAATATAAATGTTAATTTTCTTTCAACAATACTTAAGAATTACTTTTAACAAAAAACATTTTTAATACACGGAGTTCAGAGATTTCTAAATAATAGATATAGCTTTGAATGACATTAGTTCGATACAAACTATTATTAAGCTACTTTATAAGTTAGGTAGTCAATTTTTATATCATCTATGATCTAGCCATAATATTAAAATTTTTACAACCTTCCCCTAAAATTTTGCATTTTTTTTAAATAAGGAATATATAGTTTAATAATATTACCGAAAAAGGGTGTATAGAAATTACCATATATTTGGTAGTCTCCTAATCTGGTTACTTTGTGATGGTAGTTAATTTTAAAGCGTATAACCCGAATGGGTAGTAAGACGCGGTGCTAAATATTATTATTTTTAGTAGTAGTAGTTAATTTTAACTAAAAGTGACTGGTCTTAGTTAAGAATTAAACCAACTACCCATGTGTATGTGGTACAATACATCATAGTATTGCTAATCTGAACATGCTTTAGTCCATAATACAACGTAAGCCAACCCTTTCTTACCTCCCTAGTCGTTCCCACCAAACTTACTCATGGTTAGAATCAATGCAAAGAGATTAAATAGAAAGGAAGGACCACTTGAAGGAATTTCATTAAATAACTGCTTACGTCAACCAATACAAAACATTTATACTTTATTAGGAAGACAGCCAAACATACACGTTTTTATTATGTAGGATAGTGGCGTTAATTGGATAGTGTGGTTTTTAAAGGTTTATTTATTATTTTAAAGTTCCAAAATGTTACATTATTTAACAACTTAGTTTGTTTTACATATAGCTTTGCGCCAATCAGATGTCTTCCTCTATTTGGTGCCACCTTTTTACTTTCTCGCTATCTCACAGGTAGAGAAAGTATTGTGATCATTGAAAAAATCTAACTCTAGATTTTGATGAATCTTGACGATTCATGACCCCCCACACCCTGAATCCAAAGAAGTGGTTTATGAATTTCCGTCCGTCCGTCCGTCCATCTGTCTGTACCTCCAACTAGAGCCTAAACTATTTTACCGATTAGGCTAAAACTTGGTGTCTAGGGTTTCCATAGGGTTTCCCCGAGGAGTTTTTGGAATTAGATATCTAACCCTAAAATTAAGGGTAGTTTACTGAAGGGCGAAAAGAGTAAAAGTCTATTTTCTCAAGATTTTGATTAAATTTAATTTCAAAACATTTATAAATATTCCAAACAAAATGGCTACTCTCATTATTTTAGCAAAATGAATTTAAGGGCTCTGGTCTGAAGCGTAGTTTTATTTAATATCTCGTACACTATTTGAGAATTGAAATTACTTATTACAAATAGGTATGGACTATTTATAATACAAATATCTTTTTGAGGCATATTTTTATAAAACATAACTTTCAAGTTATACGCAAATATATTTTTTTTAACTTTTCAAACACAAAAGGTAAAAGTATTGCAACCGTAAAAAAATCTAACCTAAAATGTTAATGTATGTCGACGTCTCATGACCCTGCGAACCGTAAAAAGTGGTCTTTGTAATGCCGTCTGTCTGTGTGTCTGTTTAAACTTAAAATTTAGAGTGGTTTAATAAAGGTCTAAAAGAGAAAAAAAAATCGATTCTTTCAAATAAGACTTAAGGATTTTGATTAAAATTTGTATCTATGAGTTGATTCAGATTATAAATAAACTGGCTATTTTCATTTTACCATAAAATAAATTTTTGGGTACTTAACAGAATCTGAAACTTCCGTATCTCAGAAACTATGAGATACTAAATAACTTTTCATTGCAAAATTTTTAATAATAAAAACAAACTTTTATATGAAATATATTTTTATAAAACCAACAGTTTGAGATATAGGCAAATATATTAATACAATTTTGTGAGCTTTATCTGTAAAGAGATACTAAAATTTTAACGCAATAATTCTCCAGTGCCACAGAGCAATTAAATGTAAGTCTCTCAAAAAGTGTTTTTTCTCCTTAACCTCTTAGGAGAAATGTTTGTACAACAATGATCTATCTCCATTTTAAACTCAATGATCATTTACATTTTTTTTATTGGTCAAAATTTATAAATGAGACATTTAATAGCAATTCGAAGGCATGATGAATTGCAACACCTATTTAAATGTCAAAATTTTAACTGAATTTCGAAATTTTAACTGAAAGTTGAAATTTTATTACGAAGTGTTGACCCTTGTGGACCCAATATTGATCTTTTTTTATCGGTACAAACATACAAATGAGGACATTAATTCTTTAAAAATAAGATCATAAAATTTAAAACCGGTACTAAAAAAAAAGTTGTATATTAGTATAGTGCAATTTATACTTGGGTTAGCTAATGTATATTATTTTGTTTCACATATATTACGAGTTTTGAGTAAATATCTCTATTTTCAAACAATGGAGCGAGAAAGTCCGTGCGGAGCTTCATACCATTTATTGTTTATATATCGCCGCGTATAAATAGCCGTTCGGCTTATATGCTTTACCTTCTATTCTTTTTACATTGGTCAAAATGGTGTTCTCTATCTCAACGCGACAAACTGCTCTTGGCATTTCGTCTTGCCATCGTGATAGAGTTTCTATGGGAATTTATTGCGATAAGTTGTCTAACAACAACAAATAAAACACGTTAAGCCTAAAATAGAACTGTAAGAGTTTAAAGAAACTTAGAAAGGCCATGAACTACTCTCTGGCTAAGTCTACAATTTTATATCAATAAGCAAAAGACTAATACTCTGTAGTTAAGAGTATAATTTTGATATAAAGAAAAATACTACGTAGATAAGGGAATTTTGTTTAAACCAAAATTAATAAAATATATAAGAATTAATTTAAGAATAATAATATATCAATAATTATATCATGTACTTTTTATTATCATCACTTAATAATCCGTGCAATTTTGGAAGGTCTTTGACAACTTTAGGTTTGGATTAGAAAGACGATGCTGTATTACAAAAAAAAAAAGCATATGACGTGATATAAGCGCAGCTGACATCTGCATGTGAAGTCTCATCGATCGATCTTACCTCGGCTCCACACACGAAGAGAAAGGTTTTTTTTATTCTTCCTCTTTCAATCTCTCAATACTAGTGGAGGATAGGTAAAGAGAAGGATTATTGGGTTTCCCTCTTCTTTTCTAGAGGGTTTACTCATCACCTCCATCTTTTTCCTAGAGGGGAGGGAACCCCACAAATTTTCAGTCTTTCCTTCGGAGAACTGAAGAGAGAAAGGAGGTGAAGGAATATAAATTATTATTATTAGCACCGCGTCTTACTACCCGTTCGGGTTGTACGCACTTACGCTAATGTGTAATGGTAGGGTGATTGTGAGATGAAATGGAGGACCTACAGTTTAACGTGGAATCCAAACCACGGTGGAGGCCTGGCATTCCCCACATTCACAAGATGTCTTGTCAGAGGTGTAGGACGGGTTTGGAAATCAGATAAATCTGTGCCGGGACCGAGGATTGAACCCCGGCCGCCAGCACAGAAGTCTGACACCTTACCACTAGACCACCAGGTCACCAGGAATATAAAGAACAATCGAATAATCTAGGAAAGGTCGAGCAGATAACCTAAGTTGGAAACACTTCCTGTTTACTCATCTTAAGGTTGCCTATACTAATTTGCCCTCCACATTTAACTTCAAATAGTTCTTGGTAGGCAACTTAAAAATGGAGCTATAGACTTGTAATTAAAAAAATTTGTTTTTAAGTTTCCCTTGAAAGATATGATCAAAATAAACGTGAAACTATTTGAAAAATTATGTGTACTTGAATTAAAAACTTCAATTTTCAAATAATATGTAAATTACTTTGAACCTTCATGTTTTATAGTTTTTATTCAAGACTTTTTTTTTAGATTTAATACCTTAAAAAACCAGTTTGCAAATAATCTAATGAAGCAAGTGTTATTATCAGTTCAATTTTTTTTAATTAATAAAATTAAACCAAACAAAATATTAAAAATAGCAAATTCATATTTTAACAAATAAATATAATATAATATAATATTTAAAACAAATTTGTTTTAACTATGGCCAAATATATCAATAATACTCTAGTTAAAAATTATGTTGTAAATAGATTTTAATTTGACAAATTAATTATGATAATTTAGGGAGTGTGGAAGGGTTCATAACATGAAGCAAATAGTATGGACATTAAACACTGGTTTTCTTCTAAAAATTATTTTATTAATCATAGTTCGTATATATTAAAATATTTTATTTAATTGTTATAATAATATATTAAAACCATATTTATTTACTTAAAAATATTAAATCTACCTTAAAATAAAATCACTCATTATCTAAGTTTAAAAGTTTTCGCAACTGCAAGCGAGATTTTTAGCTATCTACATAAACAATAGCAGATTTTGATAGTATTGCATCCTTTTTGGACTTCTTACCATTCAGTTCTTGAGCTAATGACTCGAAGCTACGGTTCTTGGTCTCGACAACAACCGCCCATTCCAATAACCCAAAAACGAAACATGAGCACGCAAAAAGCCAACAGCATCCGAACAGGCCCATACACTTGTACAAATCCGGGAAAAACTTGCACACAAGAAACGACGCGACCCACAGGAAGCAAGAGATATAGTCATGGCTATCGCCCTAACGCTAGGGGAGAAGATCTCCGAGATAATCAGCAGAGGGACGGGCCTATACCTAGCGACACGGCCACAACGTACAACGACAAACACACGACAGGCGCCCACTCGTAACCAGCGACATCGATACCTCTGCTTTTCAAGTACAAGTAGATCCCGAAAGTGCAAAGGCACGTCGACGACAGAAGGTTAGAACTGAGTAGCAGGATCTTCCTTCCGACCCGATCTATCAGGACCGACGTGGCGAGGACACTTAACAGTTGCAAGATACCGATAACTATCGTGGAAGAACTACGGGAGAGCACTCCTCCAGATTCACGGAAAACCTGAGCTGTGTAAGCCTGGAAGGCGGAGACTCCAGAGAGCTGAATATTCAAGATCAGTAACAGTGATATAATCAATCCTTTGACAGTTCCCCTATTCCCTAAAACTTGTATAAAAGGTGTTCCCCTCATATTTTCTTCACAAGATTTCGAAGACTTTACTATTTCTTCTATAGCCATGTTAACAGATTCCTTGTCGCCATTTTTGAACCAATATAGAGCCTTCTCTGCTTCGTAGTACTTTCCTTGTTTTAGCAAGTAAACTGGAGATTCTGGTAGGAAGAAAAATCCTACCAAGAACGCCACTGGCATTATTAGGCAAACGCAAGAGAATATCAGGTATGAAGAATAAAAACCCACAAGGTAGGAGAACACGACTCCGGCGTTGGTGAAGAGCATCATGTAAGTACCCAGCGTCCCTCTGATGTTGTCGTCCGCTATCTCCGACACGTAGAGGGGCATAGGATGACGTTCCCGGCACCGGAGAAGCCTACTATGAACCTGGCCAAGTATAGGACCGGTTCAGACTTGGCCAGGATGACCATGAGCCAGCTGATCACACTAGGAACACCCAGGAGGTACCCGGTCATCTTCCTGCTGTAATGGTTGGCCAGGTGGGTGAAGACGGGTGTCCCCACGAGTGCGCCCAGACACAGGAGGGAACCCAACCATGACGTCTCCTCGTCGGTCATCGGATTGATGCCAATGGGAGAATGGCTGGACTGCAAAGACGGCATAACCGGGGACGGCCACCCGATAACCACGCCTTGGGCGAAGGCGGCGAGGTTCACTGTTGGAAATCAAGGACTGTCATCAACCAAGAGTAAGTGTAGTCAGGGTGGGATGATATTGTAAACTTCAACAATTTTTTTCTAGAATAAGTCTACATACGACCGAATAAAAAGGTATTTTTAGGTTGAACTTTTAATGGGAATGTATGGTCATCGGCTATGTGAAATTCAAAATATGTAACTTTGTGGTGGTAAATCTGACAATCTAAAGCTGTGTGCTTTTTTTTTTCTGGTTACACACTAGGCTTTTAAAGGGTGTCACGTACTATGAGAGTCATATGCTCAAACTGCGATTCATCCTATGAAAACGTTAGATATGAATCCTCAAAATTACTATAATTATTATCAATTATCTTAAAGTATTATATTGTGAGCCTATTAAATAAGATAATCTTATTTGTTTGAGGAAAGCTAAATCTATGTTTCACACTATTTAGCTTATTCTCATAACGACATTTCATGTGAAATGTTTAAAATGTGTTTGTGTCACCTATAATTATTTTTTTAAATCATAAAAATTAAAATAAGGTTTTTAATCCTATACAGACATGTTGATATCCTTCACTAAGACTCATATTTTGAAATAATAAACCTTTTAACAAATAATGCTAAATTTCCAGATGTCCACAATGTGCGTTAAGACTTCATTAAGTAGGCCCAAATGTTTAATTTAAAGAAGTTATTGAAATACAAATCAACACATTACCTTGAGAGGTAACGGTCCTATATTATACTATAGCCCTATCTTATAAGCTAGGCCATATTAGAGTAAACAAAGTGAACCTTTTATTTAATCATTTACTGAATATATTTTGAAAATTGAAAAATTATAGTTTTAACTTTCAAAATGATTTGTTAAAATAATATTATAGACACGTACAACAAAGTAGATAAGGAGTAGATATTTTAAGGATAAATTCACACTTCGTTTATTCTGAAAGGTAGCATAATCCCTTGATTTCATTGTTGGTAAGCCTATACGACAGAGCCATAGCGCAATGTGTCAAAATTAGTAATCTACCTTTCAGGGTAGATGGAGTGTTCGTAAGTCATGCATTCCATTCTTCCTCTGACAAAAATTCAAACACGTATGCAAAGCTTTTGTAAGCATGTGTTAAGTAATTTTTTTGTTAAGTTTACAGGTTTGGTCTTATATCATGTTAATGTGGGATAGACGAAAGAAAAAGTTAAGGAGAGGTTTTTTTTAGTTTCTCTGATAAAATTTATTTGGATACATTATATTTAAAAAAAAATGTTTTAGTGGATGCGATCATATACATGGTAGCCTCAAGAGCTCTTAAATATTTAGCTTAATCATCCGGGAATTTGAAAATAACTTTATCTATTAGTTAAAAAAAAATCTCATTAAATTCTACTATGTTTATGACAAATACACAACTGTGAGTATAAATAAAACTATATGTATATACTGAAGCAAAGTTTTATTTTATATGGCCAAAAACTTTGCTATGAAAACTGCAAATTAATGGCCTTAACCGTATTTTTGATCTCACCTTAAATCCCTATATTATCAAAAACGCATTTCACTATGATGACACACTTAAGGAATAATATTGGTACCATTGTCACAAAAAAAAAGTTCTCATTTAAATCAGAGAGACAAAGTGTTATTAATAAACCTCACCCAATATTAGTCCATAAATGGAAAGAATCTTGTTTTTAGGCATGTCTAGGACAGGTTGCTTATAACATTTAATCATAACCATTCTAAGATAAGTTGGGCTTTGTTTGTAAATTAATATATATTTCTGCCGTAATAGTGGATAAAGTGGGAGTGAACTAAATTCGTTCTGATTTTATTAAAGAAATTATAAAATTATATAAGTAAAGGCAATGTAAAATAATTGGCAATGGCTGAAAAATTTCTTGGGCAAACATATCAACCATGTTCAAGGTTTGACCTTGCAGCTAGCCTAGTTATTAGTAATTGAGAACATCAGCTTAACTGGCAACTGCCTCACTTTAAAAATAAAGGGAATGCCAGGACTTACAGGTACCAAATCAATTTATCAGTAAGAAACTGGAATGCTAGGATTACAGATTTTTTTACCAAATTGTATCACTGATAGTCAGTTTCATTATCTAGGCTTTTTTTAGTATATAAGTGCCAAATGATCATTAATATACTGTATAGTTTAACTTAATATATTTTCTTACCGATAAAAGCTGTGAAAAATTGATTAACTCTCCATCCTTTCTTTATGGACATGTCTGGAATCATATTTCGTCTTCAAAAAGCAGCAAATGACGTTCCTTTATCAGCTACATGAAACATTAAAGTGTATAACTTTTGGGTATTAATGTCAATTTAAAACTAATGGTCAATATTTTCCATTCTTGTTATAAGTAACTCATTACAAGGAGTAAATAGGAATTACTACATTCCAAAAGGGTCAGGTGTATCTATTTAGATCATTGCTACTCTTGCTAGGCTATAGACTAAACTATATAGCTAAGTTGTAAAACCCAAAAAAACTAAAATAAAACCATCAAACTACACAAAATAAATAACAGCAATATCTCCCAAGTTAAATCTACAATATCTCATCTACAATTTATACATTTTGAGATATATGCATCTACATTTGATTGGAATTTACAACATTCACGTTCTAACCTCTCATCTAGACTGAATTTTCAGACCCTCATGATCCGATCTCTTATCTTGAAGGAATTTTCAGACCTCGGCAGGATCTAAACTTGCATCTGGATGGAATTTTTGGACACTGCATATGATTCAACCTCACATATAGACGCAATTTGCACACGATCTAACATCAATCCGATGGAATATGCAGACGCGGCAAGATTAGGCCTCACATCTGGACGGAATTTGAGGATGTGTCAAGATCTAACCTAAAATTTGATAGAATATGCATACGTGGCAATGATAAACCTCACACATGGATGGAATTTTCAGGCACTGCAAGATCCAACCTCACATCTGGACGGAATTTGGGACACGACATATCTAACCTCACATCTGATGGAATTGGCAGATGCTGTATGATCAAACCTCACATCTGTATTGAATTGATAGACACAGCATGATCTAACCTCACATCTGGATGGAATTGGTAGACACAGCATGATCTAACCTCACATCTGCATGGAATTGTCAGACACGGCATGATCTAACCTCACATCTGCATGGAATATGCTGGCGTGGCACGATCTAACCTCCCACATACAAGATTTCCTGAACTGTCGGTTTTTAATAACAGAACCCAGCTCATCTAGTCTGCCTTAACATACAGCCCTAGTGGCGTCGCAATACTTTTAGCATGTTAGTTTATGGAATAAAACTTTTCATACAGACCACAAAGGTCTGATAACTGCCCCTGCAACGTACAGGACAAACATTCATCTGGCAGGATATGAAACGAGTTTAAGAGGGAGCTTTAACAATTTATACTTTGCCACTCATTAACGGAGATGTTTCGCGGATTGTATAACATGTTAACAAGTATATTATTATTATTATTATTATTATTATTATTATTATTAGCACCGCGTCTTACTACCCGTTCGGGTTATACGCACTTACGCTAATGTGTAATGGTAGGGTGATTATGAGATGAAATGGAGGACCTACAGTTTAACATGGAATCCGAACCACGGTGGGTGCCTGTCATTCCCCACATTCACAAGTTGTGTTAACAAGTATAAATTGTATAACATGTTGATATAGATATTTTTAGCACCGCATCTTATTACCCTTTCGGGTTGTACACATATATATTAACCACGCTAATCTATTAGTGATGAGGAAGGTTCAATTTTAGAGGTGTCCCGCATTTGCATGTAGGATTATTGGAAAACAACTTAGGAAAAAACCTCAGCATACCCAACCGGGATCTGAACGCCGATATTCCCGTCACCAGCAGACCAGTTTATTGCAATAGTGACGTCCTGTAAAATGAGGTCACCGAAGTAAGAAGCTAGTATATTTCCATTGTGACAACTTTTGCCTTTTAACGTTTTTCAGAATGTTAGATCTCATTTCTGAGTTTAAACTTTGTTTTATAAGAAATAGTATATTAAAAATTCCCCTAGAAATTATATCTTCTTTTTATTTACTGTCATCATTCAGCATATTGTTGGGTTAGTCAGCTGCAGAAGGTCTAGCTTATTTTTTAAATGGTCAATTCGCAATAGTTAGTTTATTATTATTAATATTTGTTTAGATAATGAATATAATATATAATCATCCTTTCCTAAATCTTATGTGGACATCCGAAATATTAGCAACGGGGATAAAAATGGCGTACATGCGTGGAACGCGGATATAGTTACAAACAAGTAACTTTTTACTCTAGATTTATAGAAAAAAAATATTGAAATACAATCAGCAAAAAAATATACTTAGTGACTATGAATTTTGCCTTAAGTCGTGTTTGTGCACTTCCTTTGAAATAAATGATAAACAAAATAAACCATCGCATTTTTACGTTCATCTAACAAGATGACTATAACTTTACACTCACACGCTCGAATAGAACGTCAATTATTAATTTGATGTATTACATTCATTTAAAATTCAACTTTAAATTAAGTTGTGTTTTTTTTTATATTTATTAAGAAATATCACAAAATCAACAGATCAAGATAATAGGCTAATTAAATTTGTTGATAAAGATTGTAACTTTGTGGATACTACAGTGTGTCCCAAATAAAACCGGCCCCAAACGGAAAGTATTTTTAAAGTATGTGTTCGAGATGTGCGCAACCAGCTTATATACATAATTTGAATAAATAAATGTTTACTATGCTATGTATAATGGCTGGTGGCACGGATTTATAACAGAGACTTTAATATACTGTTCGTTTGAGGCCCGTTTTATTTGGTCCATCCAGTATTTTGTTTACCCGCGCAGGAGTCCAGTTTTAGGCTGGCCACACACCAAATGCAACATATGACTAGCGAAAATTTGTTCCGGGGTAAAATGTTACATCACGTTTCATTTGATATAGAGACACCCGATACATTTTGACAAGCAACAAGCTATAATTGTTAGATTTCCCGCCATTTGTAAGTGAGCCATCAAAAAGTTGAGTGCAGTGATTAATTGGTTCTTAAGAAAAAATGTTAGTTTGCACAGTTGGGTGACCATTTCTAATGAGGAAGCAAACGTAGCCGTTATTGTATAGCAATCCACACAGATTTTTGACATGCAACCAGGGAAAGAATATTGGGTTCACCCAATAAATAAAAAAAATAGACATTAATAGCTCTGTAGTGAAACTCAGTTTTAAAAGTAATTGAAAATATAATATGGCTTAATATCCTAATGTTATTCGGGGTCTTGTGCATGCGTATTTCAAAATATAACTATATAATGCTTCTATCGTAAGGCAACTCTATGTCGCAAGCAATGTTCGGCGCTTCGTTAAATATTTTGGCAATACGTTGCGACCAATTGCGACAGAATGTCTTGTCACGAAACAAAACGTCGCATTTGGTGTGTGGACATCCATAGAAAGATGATTGTTAATCTGTTGTTTGTTTTTTTAACTCGACAAATAACATTTTTCATTCAGTCTTAAAAGTGTCACACTTGATGGACCAAATGTTACCCTGATTAAGCCAATGAAACCGGTGGATGGGAACGTCTCTTTTATACTTTAAAAAAAATTACCCCTCAGTTTCTTCCCACGTCAGACGAATTATATTAAATATTGTGCGTGAAAGCTTGATGACTCAGTACTCCTACAATACAAAAGAAGGAAATGAGTAATTTCATCATCTTTGTTTTTCAAGAACTGTTTAACCATCCCATATGAAGATGGAAATCTTGACCGACACAAGTCAACGGTTTCCAGTCTTTACTCGTACCTCCTACATTCACCAAAACGTTCGTAATTTCAATATTAGTCAAGAATTATAAGTCAATCATTACTTGCGATGAAAATATGGATTATAGAAGATTGGAAAATGTGTATTTCTGTACAACTTTAATTAGAATAGTTATAGATACGGTTATTATCATCACCATAAAAACGTAATTTTTAAATTTTTTCGCTTTAATTTACGAGTACTACAACGTGTGTTCAAGTAAAAAAAAATTGGATTTTTAAAGCCCAATAAAACTAATCTAGAATACATACATAAGGTAGGTGAAAATTGTTAAGTAATTTATAACAAATACAAGCGATGTCCGCTTATTTTCGGTGTGTTCGATTGGTATGGCTTTAATATGATAGATCAGGCTTTGCTTCAAATCCTTGCCCTTTAATACGGGTACATTTGCTTAAAATTCACCCTTTTTTATTGTGTGTTCAAGGTATAAGTATAGGGAACATGAGTTAAGGGTGGTGTTTTTTTGCAGTTTTTTATATCAGAGCATTATTTTTGCCAAAATAAACAAAATATTGCTCCAGTATAAACCGAGCTTAAATTTCTTCGCATGGTGATAGTTATTGAATAGCTCTCAAAGGTGTCCTGGAATTTATAACGACAAATTTCTCTCTTAATTTAAAAAGTTGTTCCGTCTAATCCAGCTATGCTTATGAAAGGTATTCAAGAAATGTCGATATAAACATGAGACTAAAATTAAACTGTTTCCACTGGAACATTTTTTTTTATTTTCCTCAAAAAATGCTATAAAAACTGCAAAAACACAGTACCTTTTCTCGCGTTTCTTGCAAACCCACCTTAAAGAAAATGTGTGCGTTACGGACATATCTAGTAAGTAGTAAGGCGCGTAGCACTATAAAAATAATACATTACAGTATTCTAATAGGGTTTTTTTTGTCATCCCCCAGGTTTATACTCACTTTTACACTAATTAGGTAGGAATGAGGGTAGAATTTAGAGGAAATGTATCTCTATTTCTAGCTTTGAGGGAGACTATTTCTTAAATTATTATTATTAGCACCGCGTCTTACTACCCGTTCGAGTTATACGCACTTACGCTAATGTGTAATGGTAGGGTGATTGTAAGATGAAATGGAGGACCTACAGTTTAGCGTGGAATCCGAACCACGGTGGAGGCCTGGCATTCCACACATTCACAAGTTGTGATTAATGCACGTCTTGTCAGAGGTGAAGGAAGGGTTTGGCAATCAGATAAATCTGTGCCGGGACCGGGGATATGAACCCCGGACCCTAGCACAGAAGTCCGACACCTTACCCCTAGACCACCAGGTCACCTACCACGTCATATTAGTTTGTACCTCGCAAAACCATAGACATTGCGTTCTAAGCCTAGACGTTTAGTGATAAGAAAAGTTATCACTTTTCTGCTTCATCACTGGTGGCTGCAAAATATAGTTGTCCATTATGAATAAGACTAAACAATATTTGAACAGTAAATTTCATTTTAAAAATTCAGTGTACATTTCCAAAGCCAAAGAAGGTGTTAATGCAAAGTATTTTCAATGATTTAATAAATTGGTACACATAAAATTATTATAGTTCCTATATTACTTCTGATTGATATGTTTCTTTAAACTCCAGGTTTCAAATATCTCATCATAACCGTCTCATGTAAATAAATAAACAGCTTACCATAAGGTATTTATTAATTCGGTGGTATATTTTTGACATGGCAAACCGAATCTAGATTTTAGTAGTTTTTATTTTTTATTTATTCCTTTATAGAGATTATAGAGATTATTTATGCTATCTTACAAAGTTATGCTGTATTAATCTTTTAATTTAATTATTTAATGCCATTAGTTGCAGTCCTAGTTAACCAAATCAATTTTTTTAAATGGTGTTTCGTTTACTTATTTTTTTTATTTTGTTGCCAAAAGGATTTGAAAAAAAATCCCTTCTGTTCAATTGTTATCTTAACCCGTAATAGTTATATCTTATAGAGTATTATATTTATAGATTTTATGTTTAATTAATACTCAGAGAGTAATTATGAGAGCTTTAAATGATATGTTTTGTTAAAACCGTATTTAGATTATTATTATTATTAGCACCACGTCTTACTACCCGTTCGGGTTGTACGCACTTACGCTAATGTGTAATGGTAGGGTGATTGTGAGATGAAATGAAGGACCTACAGTTTAGCGTGGAATCCGAACCACGGTGGCAACCTGGCATTCCACACATTCACAAGATATCTTGTCAGAGGTGTAGGAAGGGTTTGGAAATCAGATAAATCTGTGCCGGGACCGAGGATCGAACCCCGGCCGCCAGCATAGAAGTCTGACACCTTACCCTAGACCACCAGGTCACCGTATTTAGATAAAAGTCCAAAATTGTAGCCACAATTCATAAAAAAAAACAAATGATTAGGTGTAGACAGATAAGGGCTAAATATTTTACAACACACCCGTCTTATATTACAACTGAAGAGCTTTATTCCTATATTTGTTTTATTATAAATTCATCCCCCTTAGAGCAAATCATCTTTACGCAACCTCCTTCACTCTCCATCCCTTATCTGATCAAATAGTAATAAGTATTATCTTTTTTTCCCTCGTCTAAAGTAGGAGATCATGTTTCACAACCATAAGGAACAACCGGTAAAAATAGTGTTTTTTTTATATTGTATATTTTACATCTATTGATCACAGGTGAGATATTAGCATACTGATCGAGTAATTGCACGCATTTCTAGACTGTATTCTTTCCTAATTCACGATAGTAATATATATATATATATATAACGTGGAGGTCTCCTAGGGCAATTTGGAAGAATATGGGAGTGTAAGGGGCGCGATAATAGGTCAGTTTTTACAGTATTGTTCAAGAGAAACAGAGTAATTTCTTCACATGGTGATATCAACACCGTCTTAAATTTAAACCCTAGTGGTATTAGACAAGAAACTGTTAAAATGGATAGAAAAAGTTGACATTAAATTACAGGACACCTTGATAGATCATTAGAGAACTGTTGGTATCATCATGTAAAAGAAATTAAGTGCCATTTCTCTACTGAAGAAATATTTGATTTATTTTGACCAAAAAGTATTTTGATGTATAAATAAACACCTTTACTTGCGTTAATATTATTTTGTGAACGGTGATAAAACCTTGCACACTGATTAGATAGATGCTGGTCTTTGAAACTAAGCGATGGAGTGACCGGTTCTAATCTTGATGCATGGAAAGAGATTATTTGAAAACCAAAGAAATATTCTTTAATTAAATTATAGCATATTTTATCTGTTACTCGCCTCGGTGGCGTAGTTATCTAACGCGCAAGTTTCATGTTGAGCTAGACTGCCGAGGACGGTGAGATTGAGGTTCGAATCTCGCTCGGTTAAACTGGGGGTGGTTTTTCAAAAATTGGTTTTCCATTCACCTTCCAACGCAAGTTCGGATTCACTTCCTCTATATTCAACCTTCCATATTCATTACCCATTAGTTATTAGTACTTAAGCGTATGTGCCGAACAGGTAGTAATACGTGGTGCTTAATATTATTTTGTCTGTTAGTTTACTAATATTGTGGTATTTAAATTAATTTGTGTGTGGTATTAGGTCACAGGTTTTGAGAGTTATTGGAAGAGAATTCAATAAAGTGATGCTCCATTGTCGGGCAGTTTTCCACTCTTGTTTATCCAGTTTAACTATGGCTCAAATATTCCAAGTTACCGTTCCATCACCACCACCACATAGGATTGGTGTATTGATATACTGATAGTTATTTCTCACTAAAAAGTAGAATATATTTTTTATGATAAAATACTTAAAAATAAGTTAAATATTTAATCGGGAAATCTTCTACCTACCAATAGTTATTTTAACCAAACCAAATTATTTGAGGTATTTAACGTGCACTTTATGAACCGACTCGAACTAAATTAATAATAATAGCACTGCGTCTTACTACCCGTTCGGGTTATACGCTTTAAGTACTAATTACGCTAATGGATTAGGAATTAGGAAGGTCGAATTAGAAGAAGTGAACCCGCATTTGCGTGGAGGGAGAGTGGAAAACCATTTAGGAAAAACCACGCCCAGTTCACCCGACCGAGATTCGAACCTCGATTTCCCCGTCCTCGGCGTTAGAGCTCTACACGACAAGCGCGTTAGCCATCTACGCCACCGAGGCGGGTTCGAAATAAATTAAATCTAGAACTAGTACAACATCAATCCCCTCGTCCGTTAATTTATCACTGTGAAAGAATATACCCCATTTTCACAGATCAAATGTTTAGGCGATGCTGAGAATCAGACTTGGGTTCACTAGGCAGACAAATTACCATCCGAGCTAAGCTATCAGACAACAAATATTTTTTTTAACTATATATATTACTATCAGTAATTTTCATCCGTGTAGAAAAGCAGTTCAGTGATGATAATGTTACGCAGTCACGCGATCCAAACGTCAGAGTTCCTTCTAAGCAAATACACAAGACTACGGGGAGATTGATTTAGTAGGTAAGGGTGACAACCAGCTTTTGTTACTACGCTACTTATTTGGTTTGCCAACAGTTGTGTTGGGTCGCTGTTTGAGTCTAATCTACCAATAAACTGTCTGATTACCTTGTCTGCTTGTCTAAATTTAAGGGAGACTGTTCCATTCTTTTGAGGGTGATCGCGTTTTTGAAACGCTTTGTTTTTACGTTTTACAGAAGGGATATTTTTCTTTACATCACGTTGATATCTATATTTAATTATATTTGTGTTGTAAGAATGATTAGTGTATATATTAGAGTAACTGTACTCATATTTTCGTGGCTTTAGAGTTGGTCCAACCAGCCACAAACATACCAGACTAGTTGAGGTTGGCGTTTAGTCCACGTGATCATTAATTGGAGTAAAATGGGATAATTTTTGTTTTAATCACGTTTTACTGCACGTTTAGGCTGTACACTCATGTACTAATCACGCTAATGTGTTAGGAATGAGGACGTTTGAATTTAGAGGTAAGTATATAGTATGATTTTGGTAGGAAGAACAGTAAAAGTTAGTTGTTAAAGTTATTAAAACCATTATAATATATTCATGTTATCCGAAGCTGTCATTTTTGATAGATGTCAGCAATAAATAATAAAATAATTAATTGAAATTGTATCAATGTTGGCTGCAAAGAAATATGTTTGAATTTTCTCTACTGTTCTTCCAACCAAAATCAGGGTATACATATATTTTTGTAAAGGTAAGGTCGAAAACCATTTACTAAAACCAGCTCTGTACACCTGACCGGTCTTGGTCTAGACTAGCAATGACGTGGAAATCATGATTCCATTTCAAGAGTGACGCCTTAAGCAATCCGATCACAGAAGCGGGTAAAAGGGGCTATTAACGGCTTTAGTGCCGTCACATTAATGTAGAAAGAAGATAAAACAAAAAGCAGATAAATCACATTTGAAGATTCACCAACTGTACCTCTAACAGAGATCTCTCGATCTTTCAACCATCAGCAATTCATAATATTGCAAGCCTGATGCCTTTAACTCTTTGACCACCGACGTGGATCGGGATTTCTCTTTCTCTTCCAATTCATGAATTGAGCAAATTTTAAACCAATCCATGAACTTGTTTCTTCACTTACCCATTTCACGGACCAGACAAAAACTCGTCCGGTTCGTGAAACAGGTAGTGCTTGTGCTATCCATTCCATGACCTGGCTAAGTCATGAAATGGGCAACTTCAAGTGCTATCCATTCCATGAACTTGTTTCTTCACTTACCCATTTCACGACCAGACAAAAACTCGTCCGGTTCGTGAAACGGGTAGTGCTTGTGCTATCCATTCCATGAACTGGCTAAGTCATGAAATGGGCAACTTCAAGTGCTATCCATTCCATGACCTGGCTAAGTCATGAAATGGGCAACTTCAAGTGCTATCCATTCCATGACCTGGCTAAGTCATGAAATGGGCAACTTCAAGTGCTATCCATTCCATGAACTGGCTAAGTCATGAAATGGGCAACTTCAAGTGCTATCCATTTCATGACTGGCTAAGTCATGAAATGGGCAACTTCAAGTGCTACCCAATTCATGAACTTGCCGAAATTTTGCGCTGTTCCTGAAATGTAGAAGTGAAGAACACGTTTGGTCCGAACCTTTAATTGTTTTAAAATTAAGGACTAGGTATAGTGAGGTTGCGTTAATTTATAATTCTTAGTGTAATATATGGAAACTAATTTCAGAAAATATTTTTATTAAATAGAACCATAATTTCTTTTTCATGAAATGGGTGAGTTCATGCAATTTTTGGCCAGTTTGTGAAATGGTCAAGAGAAGAGGCCAGTTCATGGAATGATAGAAATTTACCCAATTCTTGAAATGGTCAGTTTCAATAATATGGTGTAGAGCAGTGATCTCCAAACTACGGCCCGCGGGCCACATCTGGCCCGCCGAAGTATTATATCCGGCCCATTCCAATATTTTATCAAAAAACAAATTAATTGTTTCTCTTCGTTATTTATTAACCACACAATTTATTTGTCATGTCCAGTTCCTGTCCGCACGCGTGCTTCCCCCATGACACCAAGCCAGAGAGCTGTCGGAATTGCAAACCCTCATTTTCAGTCGCAGGCGCCATTCCTTATACCGACAACATAACTGCTTGTCTGTGACAATTTTTAGGTAGTTCCAAGTCTCCCGGCAGAGGATTATCAAAGGAAAGTTCCGAAAAATGTTACCTAATTTAAAAAAGTAATTATATTGACTAATTATTATAAATATAATTTATTACATATAAATTGATTCATTTCTCACAAGTAAGAATCAGCGTCAATCACTTTTATCAAACACTGACTGGCCTTGGAAAGTGGAATTTTTTATGGACATGACTGGCCATATGACTTGAATCTAAATTTGCATATTGGAACAAATTTGATTTATGATCTATTTGCGCAAGTCAAGACATTCAGGGCAAAAATAATGCTACTTGACGTTACTTTGGCCCTCAAAATTGTGCCAACTATATTATGTGGCCCGCATAGCTAAATGTTTGGAGACCCCTGGTGTAGAACATACACCCAGTGATAAGCTACCCTTAAAGACAGTTTTTTTTTCTGATCTAATGATTCTTTACAGTTCCATACCAGTTTCTTACTATGGAGAGTTATTACTTGTATCAACAAAACGCAAATCTATTTTTTGTGTCTCTCAGACACCGAACAATAACCTAGACACGACACGTCAACATAAACTCGGCAAACACGTCGTTTCGTCTGGTAACGTAATGTGTGCACGTGCATTAATTAAATGTTGAATCAGATATGTGTGCTTATAAATATTGCATTCATATAAAAAGGTTATAATGTGTGGTTCTATCTCAAGTAGGATCTAATTGACGACCGATTGACTCGACGCGGCGGTTAACAAGATGGACCCATCTAAAACAAAGATAGATGAGGCAACAAGAAGAAATGGAGGGAACAAGTTACCACAATATTTAGCTGCTACAATAGGTGAGTGGACAAACTTGCTCAGGTAATTTATATATATATAAGAGAGAGAGAGAAAGAGAGAGAGAGAGAAAGAGAGAGAGAAAGAGAAAGTGTGTGGAACTGAAACAAGACGATCAGCAACTATTTAACGGGCACTTACTGAACTGACATATCAGCACACGAGAGTTTCTTTGAGCGAGTGTGAAAGGTCCTACCAATTTGGCCGGAAAAGGTATTTTTTCCCATAAATTCAAGGATTATTTTACACGCCCCAATAGACATGTAACCGACGGCTTTACTTCCCCTCTAAAGGAAGTTGTTTTACGGATTTTTATCACTCAAGAAAGATCCATTGACTCCGACTGGGTCCTGAGGAGAGCACTTAACCCCAAAACCAACAAGGTCGACCCAAACTTTATTGTTCGTTTTGGTTTTACTTAATCTAAACATCTTTTTCCACTACTAATTTCTTCAAACTATTTCCTAATAAGTGGACACATTAGAAAAATATTCAAACAATAATTATATATTTAACCTTTTATATTAAACAATAGTTATCTATAAAATAAATAATACAACCCTCAACATTTAATAAAAGTGGAAGTTTTTAAACAATTAAATGACATTCATTACCCACGAAGACATTCACTTCAGTGACAGAATAGTCAAAGCCATCACTCGTTAACTGGCCTGCTGATGCGGGGAGATCGGGTTTCGAGTACCGATCAGGTCTACTGAGGGTCTTACCCCCCCCCCCCTACCCCCAACCTCGGCCCAAGATGGTTTCCCATTCTTTTTCTCCATGTAATATCGGTAGATTACCTCTAAAATACTTCCTTCCTCATCTCTATATAATTAAAGTAGCTATCATATAGGTGTATAGCCTGAACAGATAGTGAGACGCGGTGATAAAACCAACTTCAGAGTAAAATAGAGAGGAGAGGTAAAGGGGGTGAAATATTTTTAAGCACTGTGGAGGGGGGGGGGCAACCAAACCAAGCTTCCCACTGAGTAAGACATGATTCACGTAAATATGGTTTATACACAATAGCATGTCTGCACCGAGTACATTCAAATTCGACCTAGTTTCTTTAACGTCATTATAGATCCGAATACAAACAAAGTGGTGTATTTTATTATTATTTTACATATCTACAGACTGATAGTAAAATAGCTGAAACTATTTCTTGCTTCGAGATAAAGGCATCGTCGGTTTTCTTTACAGTGAACCTGTCTGCGTTCGCCACTGGAGTCGTGATTGGATGGCCGTCGCCCATGCTGCCCCTGTTGCAGCAGTCACCCTCTCCCCTGGGAGACGACGTCGATACGATGAGCGCCGACTCGTCCTCGTGGCTAGGCTCACTCATGTGTTTGGGCGGGTTGCTGGCAACCCCTGCCTACAGCTACATGGGCAACAGGCACAGCAGGAAGTTGACCGGCTACCTGGTGGGATTACCGGGTGTCATCGGGTGGCTGCTGGTCCTCAACGCCCGATCAGAGCTCATGCTCTTCGCAGGAAGGCTCTTCCTAGGTGAGCAGGAATAGGGGAGGCTCTTCTAGGTAGGAGGGAGAGTTAGATGGCTTTTCCTAAATGAACAGGGAGGAAGATGGAATGAGGCTCAGCTTCCCCGGTTGAACCGGGACGAGGCTGTACCCGGGTTGCCAGGGGCGAGGCTGTGGCCGGGTTATCAAGGCCAAGGCTGTGCTCAGGTTATCAAGGCCAAGGCTGTGCTCAGGCTATCAAGGCCAAGGCTGTGCTCAGGCTATCAAGGCCAAGGCTGTATCCAGGCTATCAAGGACAAGGCTGTACCCAGGCTATCAAGGATAGGCCCTTCCCTTTCTCAGCATCTGTGTGAGTATAGTTAAGATATTAAGGCAGGTATTTTCTACTACTATAGGATTTGGTGGTGCTGGCAACACCATCCTATGTCCACTCTACGTGATGGAGATCGTAGAAGATGACATCCGAGGAAGCCTAGGAACATACCTCGTCCTGTTCACCAACGGCGGAATCCTGTTCGCCTACGTACTGGGCTCCTACGCGTCATACACGACCTTCTCCGCCATCTGTCTGGCCATACCCATCACCTTCATGGCCTGCTTCTTCTGGTTGCCCGATACGCCGGTGTATCTCTTCAACCAGAACAACCCAGTAGCCGCAAGGAGAGCCTTGCAGTGGCTGCGTGGAGGTCACCTCCTCTCCGTCGAACAAGAGATGACGAAACTCGTGGAGGCCGCCGATAAAGGGAAGGACAACCGCTCCGCCGAGTCGTCATTTATAAAAAATTTGACGTCCAAGGGGACGCTGAGGGGCCTCTTGATCGGTGTAGGGTTGATGGTGAACAATCAGCTCTCGGGGATCTTCGCGGTCCTTAGCTACACCGTCAACATATTCCAGGTAGAGACAAGACGACATGCCAAGAAACCTAATTGTTGAGCCAGTCTCATTCGACGGACAAAGTGTTACTTAGCTAGCTGATAACCACACCGGTGGGCACGCGGTTTAAATGTCAAATTCATTAAGTTTGGTTCACTGCTGATAAGGAGGTTGACGTCTCATTTTGTATCAAGGGTAATTTTTTTCTAAATGGTTTTTCACAATATATATAGGTATATACAAAACTATTAAATTATATTATCATCATTATTAAATTATTATTATCATATTATTATTATAATTATTATTATTTTTTATTATTATTATTTATTATTACTTATTATTATTGAATCATTATTATTAAATCATTATTATTATTATTAGCAACGCGTATTACTACCCGATCGGGTTATACACACGCTAATGTCTAATGGTAGGGCGATTGTGAGATGAAATGGAGGACCTACAGTTTAAAGTGGAATCCGAACCACGGTTGAGTTATGGCATTCCACACATTCACAATTGTAATTAATACAAGTCTTGTCAGAGGTGAAGGAAGGGTTTGGTAATCAGATAAATCTCTGCCGGGACCGAGGATTGAACACCGGACCCCCAACACAGAAGTCCGATACTCTACCCCTAGACCACCAGGTCACCTTTAAGATTATTAAAACTGAAACAGAATTCCAACATTTTTATAAAACCAAAACTATTTTAAGATATTGACACTCGCGATTAACAATTTTTTTGTAGGGAAACACTGCATGTTTGCTACAGCAGCTTACAGATGTTCAATGTGTGCGCCCTTATTTAGTCACACGGCATACATACATACATCAACCAACTCATTGGTACAGATATTAGAACCTACCGCTACAGTATTTTCTTTGAAAAAGAAGCGTCCATACACTTTTTTTTTACAGATATATCACTAAATACATTAACTTTTGGGTAATCCCCCACATTATTCCTTGTTACTATAGGACAGGGATGTTAAATCTATGGCACGCAAACGGGATTTGAGTGGCACGCTGACACGCGAAAAAAACACATTTAAATAAAACTTTACCAACGTGGGATTATTTTTTTTGCAGCCAATATATTATTTTGACAGTCATGTTATTTAACATCATGCCACAATGAACTTTAGACAGTTAGAAATCGTCTTGGCTCGAAAGTACGTATATATATATGTATGTACATTTTATATATATATAGCCAGAATTGGTAAAACTAAGTGATAAAACTAAAAAACTATGCATCGCATAAAGTCATGGTAACCTGTAGTTTCACTAAACATATAAGACTACAGTAGCTAGGCCTTTTATCTTTATATGTTCTATTGTTTATAGTCAATTAACACTAAGACAAAATTGGCCCGTGAGAGCAAAATTAGTTAATAAATTTCCATCAAGGTATTTAGTTTTAAGCATTGTGTTTTTCCACCCTCTTTATATGCAAATGCTGATTGTTCTTAAAATTCGAGACCTGCCTCTATATCACCAGTTAAGAGAATATATGTACTTTACGTTTAATTAGTGTACCCACCGAAGATAGTTTTACTCGTGTAAACATAATATAAATTGAATCTACGTAATATTTTGTAGAATATCAAATAAATACATTTTAAATGTGAAAACTATGTGTAAGCTATATTTCCGGGTTTTTTTTTTTTTTTTTTTTTTTTTTTTTCAGGACGCGGGCAGTGATATCTCCCCCAACCTCTGCACAATAATGGTCGGAGTCCTGCAGTTGTTCGGAGTTTACTTGACGTCCACCTTGATCGACCGCGCAGGCAGGAAGATCCTCCTGATCGTCTCAAACATCGCCTCGGCCGTCTGTTTGGCCGCCCTCGGGTCTTTTTTCTACCTCAAAGGTCACGGCTACGACGTAACAGATATAGGTTGGCTGCCTGTCACCAGCCTCAGCGTCTACGTCGTGGCCATCGCTTTAGGCGTCGGCTCTATCCCTTTCATAATCATCAACGAGATATTCACCCCGCAGATGAGAGGGTTCGCTGTGACAGTGTGCATCTGCACACTCAACGCGCTGGCGTTCCTTGTGGCCAGGTTCTTCACAGTCCTAAACCTTCTGCTCGGACTTGACGGGTGCTATTGGTTCTTTGCCCTCTGTTGCCTCGCTTCGACCTTCTTCTGTTATTTCGTTGTGCCGGAAACTAAAAATAAGTGTTTGGACTCGATACTGAAAGATCTCGCTGGAGAGGAGATTACTTTTAAAAAGGCTGATGAACGTATTAAAGTGCCCGTATGATTTCTAAAACAAACAAAGAATCGCGTTATATTTGTATTTTTAAACTGTACCTTGTCATTCTTGCCGTATAAGAGCTATGACGAGGAAGTGAGTTGAAGTTGGGCTGGGAGATTAAGAGATAGTTCAACTTCAACAATTCCTTCAAAATATTAATAAATAAGGCGTAATAAATATGTCTGCGGCCCTTGTTGCGTATTTCGCACAAAGTAAGTTCCCTGTTAAATTTATTTTTAGATTTTTTAAAACAGGAGATAGCGTGATTTGTGTCAATGTCTTCCAGGTCAAAGGGATTTTTTTTTAATTTTGGATTTTTTTAAAATAATTAAATGCCTCATAGGCAAAAAATATATTTATTAGCTATAGCCACGTGATTGTGTTCTGAATCACCCTTGGAATCACCACTTAGCAAAAAAAAAAAAAAACCATTTTATGAATTTTGTCATGTGTGAATAAAAGAAGATTTGTACTTTATCGGAAAATTTAAAAAAAGACATCTCGATAGACATATTGACACCACATGCCTTTTATTATATAAAGTGTGTTGTATTGTATTATTCTAGTCCTCTATGCCTCTAGGCCAAATTAATGTGGTAAATAAATATATCTATAAAAATATAACTTGCCTAAGTTACAGGATATCGGTACGCAATTTGTCCATTACAATTGAACCCTCAAGCAATAAAACTTACGAAATTATATCTAGATGAAGTTTTTTTAAAACAACCTACCTATAAATAGGCCTATACTACAAAAGATAACGTAACTTACTTGCGAATGGGTGATCATACTAAGTTATACTCTTAAATAATATTGATAATTAAACTAGTATATGAAATTTCACGAAATATTTAAATGATGTAATGGATGTTGAAAAGTGTAGGAACCAAATAGGGATAACTTTATATTGTTAGTAAATATCTAAGTATCTGTGCGATTTTTGCACGTTTCCACTTTATAAAATACTATTTATTCTATTTGCAATATTTAAGTGTGTGTAGTAATAATAATATAATAAATGTTTGCATTATAACAGAAAAAAAGTCATATGCTCTCTAAATAAACGTACTTTATGGTTAAGTTTAAGTGTGTGTGGGTACGAAGGTAGGTAACATTAAGCTTTTTATATTTAGCTATTTAATCATATTTAAAATAATTATATTCACTTTGAAATCACAGGCAAATAATCTTTCTGGGGTTTCTTGTAAGAATATATAGCAGAACATTTTTTTTTAATTAACAATAATTAAATTCAACATATACCTTGTTTACTTAGTCATTTTCTTAGCTAATACGTTTAAGTAAATCAAGCTAATTTTGACAACATTGTGTTTATAATGTTGTATGTTTTTAAGTTCACTGCGTATGCAAGAGTGATATTTTTACTTTATCTTAACACCTCTGAGAGAGAAGTATTGTGATGAATAAAAAATCGAATTCTAGGTTGTATGTCAACTTTTGATAACCACTTGAAACAGGAAAATTGATTTTTGCAATACCGTTTGTGTATGTATGTGTGTTGGTCTAGAACCGAAACCATTTTACTGATCAGGCTAAATTATTATTATTAGCACCGCGTCTTACTACCCGTTCGGGTTATACGCACTTACGCTAATGTGTAATGGTAGGGTGATTGTGAGATGAAATGAAGGACCTACAGTTAACGTGGAATCCGAACCACGATGGTGACCTGGCATTCCCCACATGATCAGGCTAAAACTTGGTATCCAGTGATATAAGGCTCCCCAAGGAATTTTTGGATTACATTAAGGTTATCAAACCCTAAAATTAAACTTAGTTTATATAAGGTTAAAGTAGAGAAATAAATAGTTTTTCAAAAGCTGTTTTAACGACTTTTTTTTATATATGCACTGTTTAACGCTAAATATAAAATGATAATTCTTTTTTCCCCAAGAAAATGACTTGAGGGTACTTTTAAATCGGCAGAAATTCCTAATTTTGATCATATCCACGGACTATTTGAGATACAAGTTGTTTATCATTGCAAAGTTGTAGTACTACTAAAAACAAAAATTTAGCATTTTGAATATATATAAATAAATAAATATATATATAAATAAATAAATAAATATATATATAAATAAATATAAATAAATATATATAATATATATAAATAAATATAAATAAATATATATAAATATAAATAAATAAATATTATATATATAAATAAATCCCTTGAAATATTGTGAAATTGGTTGTTATGCTCTTTGGTGCACCGAGATATTATAAATGTTTCTGTAACGGTGTGTATTATTTAATTTACGTTATGGGGGAATGTTTCTAAAATATTGTATATTATTTAGTTTTTAAAAATTTTGCTAGTTTTTAGAAAATGTGTGTTTTAAGACAAAAGCGAAAGTCTGTTTAGAGCACCCACCATACACTATTTTATTTAATCGCCGCGCCTTACTACCAGATTGGGTTGAAAAGCATGTGCACTAATTACACTAATTACACTAATGTGTTAGGGTTGATGGTTGAATCTTAAGAGGAAATTTACCCTCATTTTCCTTGGGATAAAGTAGAAAACCCCAAGAAAAACATTTCCTCAGTACACCCCGTCGGTATTCAAACCCCATACTCCCATCATCAGTAGTCTAGTCTTTCGCAAGAGACACCTTAAATCATGTGGCCACTAAAGTGGGTGAGGATCAACTTTTTAAACAAGTTGGGAAAGGTGATATTTTGTGTTTATTAGTGTGTGAGGTAGCTATGACGTGATATAACTATGAATTACGCTAATAAACCGAAAATATTAGCCTATCGCAAATTAAATTGTTAAGTTTAAGGATTTTAAAACTAATCCTCAACTGTTAAAATTTAATTCTCAATACCACCACTATTGATAACACCTCCACCATATAGTTTACCATGCTACATGCAGACTAATGCTACTACATTTATTCTTTGAATGGCACACATCATCCTTACATGGTTGCCCTAAGTTATTAATAGCCCATGTGTTAATCACATAAACCCTCCAAAAAAAATACTATTTAAATGTTTAAAGTGTGAAATTAGTATTTTGACACTTGAGTAATGTTACATTTGACCATCGTTTAAAATAGAGCTTTGCGTTTTCATTTAAACTTATTAATTTATTAGACGCTGTGCTTTTAGACAAGTGTGAGCATTCGTCCTGGATTTCCCGGGACAGTCCCGGTTTTTGGTACAGTGTCATTTATGTATCAGTAAATGTCCCAAATAACTTTCCGGTTTCTTCAAGTCATCAAGTTTTCAAGATGCCAGTTTTAACAAATAAAATTAAAAGGCCACATGAACATAAGATTTTGAAATGTTGTTCATTTCTCGAAAGATTTTATTTTTTAGTTTTAGCACTTCGTCTTACTGTCCGTTCGGGTTATACGCCTATGTATTAATTGCACTAATATGTTAGGGATTAGTAAAGTTGGATTTAGAAGAAGTTTACCCGCATTTGCGTGAAAGAAGAGTAGAAAACCCTTTGGGGAAAAATATCCCTCAGTACACCCCACTGAAAATTGAAACCAGATCTACTTATCTTCGGCAGTCTAGTTTATAGCGATAGTAACGCCTTAGAACATGCGGCCACCTAGGCTGTTAAAATTTAAATTCAATTGAATGATTAATATTTGGAAAACTTGTAAAATATATTTATATAGTTAACTAAAAAATGTGAATTTTAACTATTTTATAAAGTTTGAGTAAGTACCTAACTATTTTTAAATTGAATTAATTATATTTTGTATTTAAACTTTATATCTTGTTAAAAATATATACACACATAATGTAATTATTAATTTTGTTTAAATAAACCAAGAAATTTATGGAAGATAAATCTTGTTAAAATCATAATTCGGTTAACTTTTCTTCTGCCTCGAATTGGCGAGATTAAATTAAACACAACAAAACAGTAATTTTTTTTCATAGTTATATTTTTTGAATATTTATTTTGTAGCTTACCTTCAAATTAAATAATAAAATTATTATATATGGTCAACCAAAGTTCAAGGTAACACTTATTATAAAGTATTACAATAATTTAAGTTATGAACGTCATTTATTTCACCAACCATTTAGAGAAATGTACACGCATTTGTTTATAGAAATATTAGAGTGGAAAACGGTCCTCAATTGACCCAATTAGGATTCAAACTGCGATCTTCCAGTCGACGTCTTATACCATTCTAACACTAAGGCGGGTTTTTTTTTTAGCACTGCGTCTTACTATCCGTTTGTGTTTAATATTATGTACTAATTATGCTAATGGTTTTAAGGATGAGGAAGGTTATGTTTATAGAAAGTGCACCCGTATTTGCATGGAGGGAGAGTGGAAGACCATTTTGGTAGACCAGCATCAGTACAACCGGCCGAAATTCAAACCTCGATCTTACCGTCATTGGCAGTCTAATCTACTGCAAGAGTACCGCGTTAGACCATTCGGCCATCGAAGTGGTTTTTAAACTCATTGATGTTCACAGGACGAAGAAAGTTATTTTTAAATAAATATACCATTAATAGCATGTATTTCTATTTAAATAACTCTCATTCCACTCAACTGAACGAGATTAAAACTCTGGCCTGCCATGCCAGAACCCAACATGCCAGTAAATGATCACATTACTGAACCTACTTTGTCTAACTAGAAAGTTTAGCGATTTGAATTCAACTTAATCAGTGTCCCATTAGAAAATTAAAATTGCGTCGTGTTATGTAGCTATAATGAACCCAATATAAGAATGAATACGAGGAATATTAATCTTGTAGACGTAAAGAGATTATGTAATATTTGATCAAAAATGTTAAATTTAATAAATTCATTAGAAATCCTACCCTCGTAAAGTCCATATTCTAATTCATTTGTACTTCCTACTTTTTTTAGGTGTGTCATGTTTGTAGGATTCAAATTATGCAACGTTTGGTATCAACACAAACCAAATAAAACATTTTAAAAATATTGTATTAGAATATATTCTATTATTATTTAACCCAAAAGTAAAGTAAGATTATTATTATTATTATTCATCACCGCGTCTTACTACCCGTTCGGGCTATACGCACTTTCGCTAATGTGTAATGGTAAGGTGATTGTGAGATGAAATGAAGGACCTACAGTTTAACGTGGAATCCGAACCATGGTGGAGTCCTGGCATTCCCCACATTCACAAGTTGTGATTAGTACAAGTCTTGTTAGAGGTGAAGGAAGGGTTTGGCAATCATAAATCTGTGCCGGGACCAAGGATTGAACCCCGGACCACAGCATAGAAGTCTGACACTTTACCCCTAGACCACCAGGTTACCTGTATAGTAAGAAATTGATTCTAAAAGCACGACGAGATGTATCTAGTATTTTAATACTTGATCAAAACAATATTATAGAAGACTTCAAAACTCTTATGAAAACCATTGAATAGAACACTAAAATAAATGTAAACCAAATTAATATTAAATTTGATTCAACGATGACCAAACTTTTTTTTTAACAAATATAATATATATTAAATACAACAAATTGGGGATGGTATTATTTCTTTGAAAACAAATCATTTTAAGAGTTTTAATTAAATATAATATATAACCACAAGCCATATAATAGTGTATGTTTGTAACAAAACAATTAATATTATTTTAGAAGCTGGTCGAATTGTACCCCATACACCCTTAGAATTCTGCATGCACATAAAAACACACATACACACATCAATATTTCATTTATTAATATACCGAATTTCCTCAATACCAGCTCGGTACCCATATAACAAGAGAGAAATAAAAGTAACATTTTAACGTACCTTAGTTTTACCAGATCACGTCAGACTCTCAACAAGAAAATCAGATTATTCATTTGTTCAAAACATCACATATTATTTCACATTCGGTTCTGTCCACTGTTAATCAAAATTGTTTTTATATGAATAAAACAATCAAATAAAACTCAAACCAAATTATACCTAATTAAATTTACAGTATCAACGTCCGTGCATATTCAAATGTTATTCGATAGAGAAGAAAAGCTCGTAATTTTAATTAAAAACCCGTAGATTTCCGATGGAACGTCTGTCTGAAATCACTACCTCGCCACGTCTGCTTCGCGTATGTGGTAGGTTGAAAGGTAGGGAGAGTCAAAAGGGGTATGTTTTCCGACGCAATACTGCCAACCAAATGTTTAAGGAATAAAACAAACTTCCCTACCGATATTGTTCTCACACTGACGTTTAACTGACAAAAGTATAAATAAAACTACATTGAAGTAGAAAATAGTTATTTTTGTTATACGTAATATACGCGTTATTGATTTAATTTGTCTTCTTGATGTTGGCTATTCCAGCTGACCTTTTAGTTCAGAATTTCACCCTCTGCAATGTACTAGCGCCAGTTACCAGAAGATATTCATAGTAAAAATGCCTCAAATATTATATTTAATATTCATTAAAATGTGTTTAACTTTGTAGTCATCTTACTAGGCCTTGTTTTAGTTCATTTTTTGTGGCCTACGTGTTACTAGCCGTTCGAAATATGCGCTTATTACACTAAGGTGGTGAGAATTACGAAGATATCATTTATTGTAAATGTGCTAGCATTTAGGTGGAAGGAAAATGGGAAACTCTTTTGGAAACAGTACTCGACCAGTATTCGAACCCTATATCCCCAATAACTACAATCCAGTATATTTCGAGGGTGATGCATTAGACCACATGATCACCGATGTGGGTTAGGTTTAAATCAATACAAGAATTGAACTTATTATATTATTATTATTATTATTATTATTATTATTATTACTATACTATTATTAGCACCGCGTCTTACTGCCCGTTCGGGTTTACGTACTTACGCTAATCTGTAATGGTAGGGTGATTGTGAGATGAAATGGAGGACCTACAGTTTAACGTGGAATCCGAACCACGGTGGAGGCCTGGCATTCCCCACATTCACAAGATGTCTTGTCAGAGGTGAAGGAAGGGTTTGGTAATCAGATAAATCTGTGCCGGGACCAAGGATTGAACCCTGGACCCCAGCACAAAAGTCCGACACCTACCCTAGACGCCAGGTCACCAACGACTTGTTAACAATCAAGAATCGAACGTGGCGAATCAAGAGAATAGTGTATCATTAACGAAAGTAACTGACAAATATATCTATGCACTAGCGTTATTTACATTTACTAGGGAGGCTGGAGATTAAATTCCATTACATTGAAATTTCTATAGTCTTTTTATGGTTTTATATCATCTCGCCAAACTAGTTCTGGTTTATTTATTTAGTCCTCTTTATTCTGTTCCTTTTTTAAAATCTATTTACGTGATCCGCATCTTTCTACCCGTCAAACTTTTTTTTTTTTAGATATTTACGCTATTTTGGGGTTCAAATCCGGTTGGGTATACTGAGGGTGGTTTTTCCACTCTCCCCTCTCGAAAATGTGAGTATATTTACTCTAAATTCAATCTACCTCATCCCTTGCTCACTAGCGTAATTAGTATACTACATATGTGTATATCTGACCAGGTAATAAAACAAGTTTAAAAAAAATAGCCTACCTAACCACTTCGGTGGCCACATGGTCTAAGGCGTCATTCTCGTGTTAGACTATACTGCCGATGATGGGCAAATCAGGGTTCGATTACTTAGATTTCTGTCTAGTGTATTGAAGGGGTTTATATCACAAACAATATTACACATTCTCTCCGCGCAAATTCGGGTACATTTCCTCTAAACTCAACCTTTAACATCCCTAACACATTAGTGCAATTAAATGCATAGGCGTATAGCTCGAACGGTTAGTAAGATGAGGTGCTAAAAACAGCCTACCTGTAAAATAATAATATAGTAAATGTTATCAATATTGACCACAAAAATTTCATAATAATATTTGCATATTATTTTTTATAACTTATAGCACTATCCTAAATGTAATGTTTTGTTGATCAACAATGTAGAGTGTAGACGCTTCAAGAAACACAATTTGAATGGTAGTTTTTCTTTGTTGTTAATAACTTGGTTCAACTTTTGTAAGACGCTAAATTATTATAATTATGAAGGGAAGATTATTGAACTTTACCTTTATTTGTTTTAACACTTACTTTATTTGATACATCAATATTTCATGAACCTGAAATCAGATGATTTAGTTCCTGGTTCTTTTCTCGAATCGACTGCCAACCACGAACGGATTGTTGACATAGTGGCATCCAGCAGACAATCTTAGATCAGAAATAGGCGGGAGATTTATTTTATTCTAGCGTACATGTGGCTTTCTTTACCAGTTGGTTTCTGTATGGATATATTTTAATGGGTTATCAAATGAGGAGTTTTTAAAGTAAATTCTTGAATTGTTTGGGATATGTTTTTGTATGTTTGGTTCCCTACAGGTTTGTGTTAATTTTGGTCTTGCCACTATGGCTAGTCTGCAATAATTTAAGTATGTTTTATAAGAATAAATTATTCGTATTTTGTGTAAGTTTGGAAGAAAAGTGAGTAGTAGTTTGAATTTCGCGATATAATTGACAAAATCAGAATAGAGAAACTAATCATATCAATTTTCATATTAATACTCATTTAAAGATACTTCTTATGTTATTTAATTTTAAATAAATTATACTGAAATGTTAAGTGTCAACTTATTCAGTTATTATAATATTCATGTTCTTTAATTAAATAATTTTATTTATAAAAGCTTCCTATGATGTATTTTTCTAAGGCTTTTGAGAGTGGCTCTTCCCAAAAATATTTTGTTGTGAATATTTTTAATTTTTCATGCAACCAATTTAGGTCTTTGAGTGTGAAATAATACCTGTGTGTTGAAATACATTATTAAAAGAAATGGCTGTAAAATGTGTAATTTGTATAAATCACCATTGTAAATTAGCATGGTAGACGACTTTTTTTTTTTTTACTTTTGATTGCCCCTAAGGTAGAGAAAGTATTGTGATCATTGAAAGAATCGAATTCAAAGATTTTTATGGATACATGTCCTGAACTTTTGAACCAGAAAAAAATTATTTTTGCATTGTTGCCTGTCTGATTGTTATTGGAACTAGAGCCGATACCGTTAATGCTAAAACTGGGTGTCTAGTATATTTTTTCATAAGATTCTTCAGAGGGTTTTTTGTAACATCCAACCTTAAAATAATTGAGGGTAGTTTACTTAAGGGTGAAAAGAAGAAAAATTGATTTGTTCCAAATCGGATCTAACAATTATTATTATTATAACTCATTTCTAAGCACTGTTTAACGTTAGAAATAAAATGGCAAATACCATTTGCCATTATAAAGATTTTGATGGTATTTTACGTTAGCACAAATTTTCAATTTTGATTTCAGCAACAAAACAAAATTACTTGTCATTGAAAATTTATAATACTATTAAATATGAAGACTTTTATTTAAGATATAGTTTTATAAAACCAATAATTTCTGAGCTTTTAACAAATATATATTTTTTAATTGAGATTAGGGAACTGGGAAGTTTATTGTTATTCTCTTTAGTGAACAAAGATGTTACTTTTTTCTGTAACAGTGTATATCATTTAATTTATGGTCTTAGGTTTCTTCAATGATGTATTTTATTTTATTTAACATAAGTATTTTAAGAGTTTTAAGTCACTATATCCATTTTTAAAGGAGCAATAAAGTATGTGGGGTATCAATTATTTTATTTCCTTCATTTAAGCTTGGAGGGGCGAGGAAGGTGAAATCCCATTTTTTTTTTCTATCTTTGAAGAAACCACAAGTAAATTAAATATCTACTTTGGCAGGGGGATCTAATTTGGTCAAATATTCAACTGATCTAGGCCTACTTGATGTATTCTGCACATAATTCTTTAACCAACCCAAAGTCCTATATATATATATATATATAGCGCCGCATATTAACATCCGTTTCGGTTGTGTGCCTATATACTAATTAATGCTAGAAGCGTAAAGATGAGTAAGGATGAATTTGTAGAAAGTGTACCAATAATTTTGTGGAAGGCGAGTGAATAACTATTTTATAAAAACCCACCCTCGAACCACGAACTCCTTGTCATCTGCAGTCTAGCCTATTGTTATGTGACGCCATGGACCATGCAGCCACCAAAGCGGGTTTTATACATAATTTTTTTTTTCCCTGTAAAAAGAAAAGGCTATAACTCCCTAAAAGATTAGTGGTTTTGTCCTGGAGAAGTGAACAGTTTAGGTTTCCATGGTGACGAGACTCAATTATTGCTGTTGTCGGAGTTTTTCTGTAAGAGTAAGTGCACCCGCATTTGTGAAAAGGGATAATGATAAACTATTTAGTAACTGCCACCTCAATAGTTATTGACGGGATTCAAGCTCTACCTCCCTGTCATTAGAAAACCCACCATGATGGTGTCTTCATCCATGTGGCCACTGGTACAGGTTTTTTTTTTTTGTCAGGATCACAATCAACTTAATGTTCATGTAATATTGACTTAATATACTCGGTATGTAAAGGTTTTCGTGGAAGTCATCATGATGCAGTTAACTTAACGTTCACTTAACATAGGAGTTGTCCGTGGAGAACGTTCATATTAAGTGAACAGTAAGTGAAAGGTACCACGTGTTCAAGCCAGCCAATCATGTCGCAAACACGTCTATAGTATTTCATTTGTTTTTTATTGAATGCAGCGGACTTCCTCGATATAATTGGTCAACATCTCGCAAACTCTAAAAAAAACCATAGCCTCTTGTTACCCTTTTATTTTGTACATCCAGTAAAGCTTCTATTGTATGTACTTGCAGCCTAATTAGTCCTAAACGCCTAGGTTTCATTTTAGTGAACAGTTTATTTTCAAACAATCCAAATCCATTGTCTGTTTTTTCCTTGAATTGTGTTCAGTGAATCCTGATCAACCTTTACATTAAGTATTGTTAAAGTGACAGTTTAAATCGTGCTATACAAAACTTTAATTATTTCTACATACCATTTAAATTATAGATGTTTTAAAACTAACTGAAATGTCCATAAATTATACAATCATCTTACAATAAAATTCATCTTTATCAACTGTTTCCAGCTTGTGACCGAGTCAGTTAAGTAAAATGCCTCCATCTATTTCTAACCTACCACCATTCTTCCTCCTTAAATTGCTTTCTTTTTTTTCTCCTCCCATTTGAGCACTTTCTTTTATCTGCTCCTACCATCTCTTTCTTGGCCTTTCGTGCAGTCTTTATCCTGCATACATAATTTCCATCATTTTCTTTGACATTCTCTTTTTCCATCCTCATTACATGTCCATACAATCTCAACCTTGTTTCCTCTACTATCTCATGTACTCCCTGTACTCTTACTCTTTCCCGGATAATTCATTTCTAATCCTGTTTCTCCTCGTGACAGCTAGCATGCTCATCAACTTCATTCCCATGGCCTCCACTTTCCTAGTCTCTCTTACATGCATTAAACTATATTTACTAGGTGACCTGGTGGTCTAGGGGTAAGGTGTCGGACTTCTGTGTTGAGGGTATGGGGTTCAATCCTCGGTCCTGGTACAGATTTATCTGATTACCAAACCCTTCCTTCACCTCTGACAAGACGTGTATTAATCACAACTTGTGAATGTGGGAATGCCAGGCCTCCACCGTGGTTTGGATCCCACGTTAAACTGTAGGTCCTCCATTTCATCTCCAATCACCCTACCATACACATTAGCGTAAGTGCGTATAGCCCGAACGGTAGTAAGACGCGTGCTAAAATAATATATTTACTAAAACCTCAATTTCTAGTATAGTAAATTTTTAAATGTTATTTCTTTGGGATACATCTAATGTGGTAGGAATGATGAAGGTAGAATTAATAAAAAATATTTGTGTGGTGGAAGGAAAAACTAAACTTGGTACACCAGTCAGGATTCCAACCCCAATATACCCGGCAACCCAGACCAAAGTAGCTTGAAATTTTAGAATGCCCCTAACAGGCTTGGGTTATTAATAGTATTACTATGTTTAATATACAAGGCTATTTACTGTTTATCCCCTTCGGTGGCCGCATGGTCTAACACGCTGATCTTTTGATGGACTAGAGACTGCTGAAGACTGAGAGATCGGGGTTCAATCTCGGTCAGGTGCAATGAGGGTGGTTTTTCCTTAAATGGTGTTCCACTCTCCCTCCAAGCAAATGTGGGATCACTTCCTCTAAATTAATCCTTTATAAACCCTAACCCATTAGTGTAATTAGTACATAAGCGTATAACCTGGACAGGTAGTAAGACGCGGTGCTAAAACTAAATAATAAATAAATATTAATTGTTTAATCGAAGAGTTAGCAATGAGTACAGTTGTTAAAGAGGTAAGTGCATCTGTACTAACAAAGAGAGAAGAAAGGCATAACTGCGATAGATTGCTTGAGAAAACCCTCCTCCCCTGACCAAACAGTGCACCTGATCAAGATTCCACCCTTAAGCCTCATCACCTGCAATTCAGTCTATTCCAAATATGGCGCCTTAAACCGCGCGATCATTGGTGCAGGTCTCAAACACACATGTTATGGATACTGAGAAAACAATAGGGTTTATGTCCTGTAGCTTTACATATGTAAAATGCTACCGTCAGAGTTCATGTAATGACAGCACAGTAACTTTGAACCATGATTCAAGCACTATAAGTTTTCTTACAAAAGTAACTTTTCATCCTCTGTTAAGAAAAATAATGGTGCCATTTTTTTTTTCCTCCCTTGTCCCTTCAATAACTTCAATAACTCTTCAATGACTCTTGTGGAAACATAACTTTTGAAAATGTAAAGACATAATCTTTGCAAAATTTGATATTATTTGGTCACTGTTGACTGAAAGGTCAAGGTTAGAATCTTACACAGTTTCACTGAGGATGAGTTTCCTTGTTGTTTTTCTTAGCCTCTTTCTATGCTCTAGTGAGTGAAATTCTTTTACGCTTAAACCCTTCATTCTAACCATTTAAAATAAGTCGTTAATAGTCAAAGCGTTAAATTTTAACCTACAAATAATAAGTGCACTATGTGTTTTATGAACTTGTGAAACCCAAACACCTGCTTAGTTGGCCGCATAGTCTAAGGCAGCAGTTCCCAAAGTTTTTCAATGGTGTACCAATAATTTCTGTAATTTGGAGTACTGCCAAGATAATTATGAATATTTAATATTTTGGTAATATGTTTTTAACTGTTTCCTACCTACTGTGATGAGCTTCTATGGGCTTGAACCAGTATTGCCACCTCTCCAAACACTGTATAAATCTGTTTTACTTTTGGTTAACCTCGGTTGTAATATATTTATAAGATGTGATGAGGTCCATATCTTTTTATGAATTTAATTAGCATGTTTTGTTTGGCTTCTCATGGGGTACCACCGGGAATAACTGTACATACCACAGTTTGGGAACCGCTGGTCTAAGGCATCACTCCCAAAATAGACTAAACTTCCGATGACAAGGGAGCTCAGGATTCTGATCCCGGGTAGGTGTACGAGGGTGGTTTTTCCTAAATGGTTTACCACTCCCTCCACATAAATGCGGGTACACTTCTTCTGAATTTAAATTCCCACATCCCTAACTTATTAGCATAATTAGTACATACAGTATGCGTACAACCTAAACAAGTAGTATGACAGAGAGTTGAAATAAAAAAATAAACAGGTTGCTTTGGTATATCGACCACTGTCTCTATCCAACCTACAGGCTGTGGTTGAAGTTTTATTATTGTTTGTCTATAATGAATTACACTTGACAAGCTGTAATGCCGCCTTTTTTAAACGTTGTACAAAAATAAGTAGGTTCCAATATTAACCCGCCATCAGGCGCGCCTGTTTTTTACACCATCATTCACATGTCATTTGACAGATTATCTTGCAATATTAGCTTCCTGAGATTAAAAAAAATACAATTCTTTAGTTTTGACACTCTTTTTATGTGTTGTATTTAGGTTTAGTAAATGAAACTGATGATTAATACCATCGTTAATGTTTTATTTTTTGGGAGGATTTTAATTAAATTGGCGAAAAATGTATTAACATCGTAAGGTCTGAGAGATGACTCTATAGGAAAGTGTGTCTACGCCATGAGGCGCGAGATCTGCCAGATGACCACATGAACAGGATGTTACAAAAAAAAATGCAACCTTCAAAACTTTTTTACTAAATGGACAATTTATGTACAACAGGTGTACATTGGAAGCAATACAATATATTAAATAATGCCAATGTTGGATTTCTAAGGACCTTTGAACTGTAATTTACTACTTAAGATTTTTTTTTTTTTCATTTTTTTTTTTCAACCAAGGCTTCTCATGACATATTATCTCCCATTACAAAGGCGCCCGCAGGATTTTTCTCCAGGAGGGGCAAACTAGGGGATCGGAAAATTTCATAGAGCCTAAAAAGATGCTTTTTAAGACAATTCTTGTTCCCTGAAAATAAGATACAACATAAGAAAAATCTTTCAAATTTATCAAAATTTGTGGGTGGACACTTGACCTCGACGAGTTGAATAGTGAATGCTGTTGGAATCGCTCTCATATGCACCAAACTATCAACCCTAAAGTTAGCAGGCGGCACTAGTAATTATTGTGGTTTATTTTTTATCATATAACTCTCTGTTTGTTGGCTGGGGGCACTGTTTGAGAGCTAGTTAAGAACACTGTTGGGCGGGATTAGCCTACTCCTAATATTTAGAAAGCCTCAGAATTTCGAGAGGGAGGGGGCTTGACCCCTGGATTTCCCCTGCGGGTGCCCCTGTTTCTCAAGTTGATTTAAAATGTATCAATATACAAAAGAGAAGTATTTGGAATTCATTATAAAACTATCAACGAAAAATTAGGTTTTAGGTACCTAAATGATTTCATAAAAATTATTATACTTTACACCAAATATAAACACAGAAAATCTCTTATTTTAAAATTTTATTCACAAACATTAGCTTAAGTATTTGGTAAAATAGGTTGTATAATTATATTCTACAAAAACATGATATAAAATAAATAAACTATGTTAAAATAAAATAGCTCAATACCTGAGCAGTCAACTATAATATTTCATTTCGAGCAAATATTTATATTTGTTTACATTAATTTAAAGACTTACAAACTATTAATAACTCCAGTACATATTTGTCTTCATTGATACCAACACAACCGTAATACTGACTTGTGGTTCAAATAACTAAAATAGTAAATTAAGGAGGCTTCATCAAACTGTATTGTTTTTTATTCCTTGGTTTTTAGTGAAGAAAATGAGAAAAACTAGTTTTTAATGAGATTGTAGATAAATATCAGTCACTTTATGGAAAAATGTTTTAATATCGATAGATTGAAATGTTGCCAACTGCAATTTGGATAATATTTTTGATATAATTTCAGCACCTACAGTCCAATATTGGGAGATTTCCTGAAATTAATATCCTAAAGCTCTGCTACAAATAAACAATATAATGCAATTATTATTTTATTATAAAAATAGGTAGATTGATCAATATTGTGGAATTAAGTGCTATTATCAGCAATTGTTTACTAAACGCCCTTTTTTGTTTTTTTAACATATAATTTTAGTAAAAAAAACTTAGTATCCTTCCGGTCAAAATATTATCCATTTCCAGTCTATGTATTTATCACTTGAGACTAAAGTGTTGGCAACCCTGAAACATTATAGAAGGTGTTCATTTGAAAACTTCCACCTAATTTTCTAAAAAACAAAACATTATTGAAAAGAAGGTTTGGAACAAAAGTTGTTTGGTTAAGAGCGGGAAGTAAGATGGTGAGGTTGGTAGCACCATGGGTGGCGTTGCTAAATTCAGGTTAAGGTCACTTGATTTTTTTTTTAATGAGACTTCCTATTTTTTTTATATTCTTGTGGCATTTTCAAAATGGTAGTGTCAAATAAATATATAAAAGTTAAGAAATAGAATAACAAGGGCATATAGAAGAATTACAAAAGTAACCTTAAAAAGAAGTCTTAAGTTAATTAGAAAATAGGCTATATCATTGTTTATCTCAAAATTGAGAGCATTTTGAAAAACTACTTTAAATTTGATTAAAAAAAAAGGAGGTTTTCTCAATAGTTATTTTGTTTATTCTTTTATAAATACACATAAATACAGCACACACATACACACACTTCTTTCTACCTTCACACAGTATGTATGAATAATTCTAATTCTGCTGGCCAAAGTGACCTTAGCTATGTCAGCCACCTTACCACCTTACATCCTCTCTAAGCTAAACAATTTTTGCTTCAAACTTTTTTTTTTTTTTACAAATGTGTTGTTTTCGAGATTTTAGGTGGAAAGTTTTCATATCAGTACCTGGTATAAATGTCATGCTAAGTTATTCATTCACTAAAAATACATCAAAAAATATTTATTAAATAAAACGTGCAATTACACAGTAAGTAGTTCTTGTAGAAAGAAGATTCTATCACTCATATTACAGTTTTATGTTAGGAAAACGTCTCTTTACTTCCGTGTGTGTAATTGTTACATGAAAGAATGACATATATAAGAACAATGCATGTCCTGTGAACCATGTTCATCTTTTCACTAAGAAAACCATATTGTGTTTGTTTCATAGGTGCCAACTTGTTAAAAAAAAACCATTGGGGTTGCTCTATAAAACGGAGGTGTGGGAGTGGTATAACATTTGTAAATTTTCAAGAGCCGTATTTAAAAATGGCCAAAAGTAAGGTGCAATTTGGTAGTCTCAATGTAAGTTTAGTAAAATAAAATAAAAATAACTTTAATAAAAGAAAACAAATGTGCACAACACAAAAATAATGCACATGATACGAGTACCGCCACTAACCAAACTATAATAGAAACATGTTGACAAATGTCAAATGTTGGTTCAAGAGTGGTGAGTGTTACCAACTTAAAACCGCCTGCTTACATATCAGATAGCAGGACCTGCCATTTGTTACACCAGAAATCACCATTTGCAGCGCAATACTATAGGCCTATCCAAGATAGAACTAGCACTGTAATATTAAGATTTTAGAAAGGCTGAAATATTGGGGGTGCTGAGCACCCCTAAAAATATTTTTGGGGTACTTAATACACAAAGAACCCCTGCAGTTGGCACCTATGGTTTGTTCTATTCATTCCTATCACTTCTCCATATATACAATCATGACTCATCTTATGGAATTATCAGGTAAAGACATATAAATGAAAATTAAGTAGTATTACATAATACATATAGTACTCATAAAGGAAGATGATATATATTTTTTAAAATTGCAGTACAACTTGAGTGGATTTTTTTTCCTTCTTAAAACACAATATGAATTTAAAGTTACATTTTTCCCAGTGTGATTTTGGTTCTTGGTATGTATATAACATAATAAAATAGACTACTTTAAAAATAAAATATCTAATAATTCTAAATTTAGTCTTTGTATCTACTTAGACTTAAAAATCAGATATTTTTCCATTATTTTTGTAAAATACTTGAGTTTTGATTCAACATGTGTAAATATATAATATCATAAGCACCTATTCTAAGTATTCTACACAAATCTGAGGGGCAACATGAGATTCTTTATTAACTCACATGTTTATTTGTATAAAATAAAGAGTACAAATTCATGAGACTCAATAATGTTATTGAATAAAAAATAATTAAGACACTTGTTTCAATTTTAAATAATGCATCATAAAATATGCATTATTACATTTTCAAGAATTATGTTTAGTTATTAATATTTGACCGAAGTCCTATTTATATTTGTAATTAATAATATTTAAAAGTACTGTGATTTTTTTTTTTTTATCCATTCTCTTAGGGTAGTGGTTCTCAAATCGTAGGACTTGATTTGTACTCAAGCAGGGGATGCCAAAATGTGTATTTAATTTTAATATGATCAATCTGACACCTTATCTCAGTTGGTGGTGTGTTTGTCTACTGAGCTAAGGGTCCCAGTTTGATTTCCGGCATGGCCGAAAAAAAATTCATCCGTGAAATGTTTAACATTGATAAACTAATGGCCAGGGAGTGGGGACTGAATGTTGTGTCTGTCCTAGTCTTAAGTTAGATTATAAGGCAGCTGAAACTATGACAGGCCTAGGAAGCTGGTAGGCAAGTGGAAAATATTTGGCTTGAATTAAAAAAAAAACTGACCTAGGCCACAGGTGGGAAACAGTAATGGATGTAAAAGTGAAGTTTTGATATGATCACTGGTCTTTGAACAATTATCTCAAAACAAACAAATAAGAAAAAAAAGTATCTACTGAGTTTTCAGTTACTCAAAGATATAATTATATTATATTTGGAAGAAGGTAAAGAAGAGGTGAATAAAAACATAAAAAGGAACAAACACAGTTCCCACTTTACATTGTTGGCATTGGTCAAAGAGGTAATAACTGCCTCTTGAAGAAAATCGATCGTTTCGGCCCAATCCCCCGACGAGGGTTTGATTCTATCAGAAATCAGGGATGAGAGTGAAATGCGCAAAACAACTTTCTAAAAGAGAAAACTAAAAGAGAGAAAGAAGAAAATGGTAAAGAATGAAAGAACACCTAGATAGGAACATGTAAGAGGAACAAATAACACACTCAAAACACAAAGAAAGATATGTCATGAACCATATCTTTCTTTCATGTTTTGTGTTTTTTTCATATGAAAAAGGAATATTTCTGAAAATTTAAAACTATGTATGAATGTGGAACTGTAAAGAAGTAAGAATTGTGAATTGTAAATAGTTTAAGAAGAGAAGAAATTAAGAATGAAGAGAGAAATTTGTTTGTTTCTATCCAGGCCTTACCTAACTATCCTTTCAGGTTGGCTTCCTTCACTATCATTACTTGAGATTAATTAATGTACAGTGTGTCAACATTGTTTTATTAAAAATATTTTCAGATATTTTGTATATTATTGGCAGTAATTATTTATAACTAATGTAAAACAAATCTTGTGATTGTCTAAAGACCTATTCAATATTCACTGCTGCACACTATAGTTTACAGTCCAATACCATAGAAAAAATCAATAAAAAATTGTTACAGTAAAATAAAATCGATTAAAACATCCCTGTCATATTTTTCGTAATTAAAAATAACACTATTAAAAATTTATAAAATATGTTATTAAAACATGAAATAAAAATGAACCATCCATTTCCATGATAAAACCTGACTTATCAGCACATTTACAATAGAACAAAAATAAAACATTATTGCTGCATAAAATTTCAAACTAGAGTGAATGCACAACAATGTGTGTTTAAAATAAAAATTAAGTTACACTTATGTGATAAAATGTTATCATACTAAAATTAAATTGATAGCTTTCTTTGGTTCAATAAATAATTTAATTACTTTACAAGAACATCTCAATGTGTTAAAAATGTTCAAAAATTATAAAATCAAATCTTAAGTTTATAATTTTGATTTTCATTTAAAATACATATAATTATGAACCATAAAATAGTCTACATTAATAGTCTCCAATATCAGGCTTTTGTAGTGATGGAATAATAAATATTCACCAGTGTAGAAAATAAAGTCTTTTATATTTACTACATTATCTTGGCAATGAAACATCATAAGTCATAAAACCTTTTTTTTTTTTAGAAAGGAATCAAATCATTAATAAATATATTGTAATTAATATAAAAAAAAAAAAAAAGTGTAATATGAAAGGCATACCTTAGTTCATCTATTCATCAAAATAACTTAAATATTTATAGAGTTTAACATGATTTATATTTTTAAAAAAGAAAATATTTATTAATATAAAAAAGCTCTATCTAGGATATGAGTAAAATAATCATATGTTAAGATGTATTATAAGATAAATAGTTCTATAAAATTGTTTAAACCTCTTTTTTACTCTGAGGCATATAATATTATACATGGAAGAAGATACAAGAGTTAAGGATAATAATAAATAAAAGGAATAAGCATTTTTTTTTTACAATGAAAAAAGGAACACATTTCACAATTTAGACTGCTATTACTAGTTAAATTTAACTAGTTTTACTTTAGTGTTCTCTTATAATGATAAAGGAACATCTCTGAAAATTCAACAATGTGTTAAATGTAATGAGTGCAATAGTTCAAGAAGAGAAGAAATTAAGAGAGAAGTGTGTTTTTCTATCCAGGTCTAACATAACTATCCTTTCAGGTTGGATTCCTTCACTATCATTACTTTACATTATTGTACAGTGTTTCTACACTGTCTTATCATACATACGTTTGATGGAAATATTTATTCCTAAATTGATACAAAACTAGGAAAAAAGATTTTTTGTGCAAAATAATAACAAAAGTGGCTTTTAAATATCTATTTATGCATGAAATACACCTTCACTACACTTATTTGCATCAATACACGCCTACTATGTCAATCTTATTATTTTCAATAGCATCCATTTGCTTTAGTATCATGAAAACATACAGAGTGGAAATACTATTATTATTATTATTATTATTATTATTATTATTATTATTATTATTATTATTATTATTATTAGCACCGCGTCTTACTACCCGTTCGGGTTATACGCACTTACGCTAATGTGTAATGGTAGGGTGATTGTGAGATGAAATGAAGGACCTACAGTTTAACGTGGAATCCGAACCACGGTGGCGACCTGGCATTCCACACATTCACAAGATGTCTTGTCAGAGGTGTAGGAAGGGTTTGGAAGTCAGATAAATCTGTGCCTGGACCGAGGATTGAACCCCGGCCGCCAGCACAGAAGTCTGACACCTTACCCCTAGACCACCAGGTCACCCGTGGAAATACTAATATTTATAGTGTATAACTGCGTTCTTTGAGAGAGGTTTAGTAACTAAAACTAAAGCGGTAGCTAGGCACACCGGGTGTTTTTTTATTCTTTTGGACAAGACTGTGTCTCACTTTTATTCATTCAGATTAGTTTCAATATGATATTTTATTGTTTAAGTCACTATTCAAATTCACAACATTAGTTTCTGTAATTATTATAAAATTGGTTTCTATAATAATTCTTTGGCCAATTTCAAACCGCTTTCTTTTGCCACTACTGTAACTTATGTTTTATGATAATTATAAAAAAGCACTTAACCAGTGGCCTCCTCATTGTTAAACATAAACGATCTATACAATTTGATTCCTTTCTAATCAAATTGCCATAAGCTTATAATTTCATCATTAAATTATTTTTTATTTTTTTAATGAAATGGATAGAAAGATGCACTCGTTACCTATTTGATTAGTGGCAGAAAGTGTGAACTGTTTTGCTGTTGTTTTTAGTTTTTTTCCCCCATTCTAGAAGCTATATTGTATTCGTTCCTTTTATATATTTTTATTCACCTTTCCTGTACCTCTTTCCAAATATAACTAAACAGATGAGTGTAAGGTATTGCTCATCACAATTGAGTTGCTCGGCTAATTTCACTCAATTGTGCCTCTCACTTGTCCAAGTCAGTGTTCTACTTTATTCTGCTAAATAAGAGAGTTGATGTGCCACAAAAATTACTGTGATGTGTTTTGAATATGAATTTTTGGGCCTACATTAACCTGGAAAGTGTGTAGGTCTTATCCTACCATCCCAAATCAATGTTCGCTAAAACCATTCGATTCGGCACCATTTGTTTTATTTGTTTACATCTTAACATTAAGCACTTTGAGACTTGGCAAAGCATCAGGACCTGAAAATGATGATTATTTTAATAAATATGAAGTTTCATGTGCATTTAGCTAGAAAACAAGATTTAATATTGAAGAAATAAAATTTCCAATATAAAATTAAACACATAAATGACCTGAGCAATTAATTTAAATTACAAAATTTTGCAATAAATTTTTAGTTTTCTAGAGATGCGTTGAATCCCTTTTTTATCTCTCGAACCTGACTCTTCAATTTACCTACAAATCCTGAATCATCATAATCAACAATTGTTTCCAGCCCATGGGAGGGTTAATTTAATATAATGCCTACATCTTCCTCTATCCTTCTACTATTCTTCCTCCTTTAGTGGAAGGATAGATCCTGAATATTGATTCTTTAAAAAAACATTAAAGGCTTTGCCATATTAGTATGATCTATTGTATTTTATTCTGATTTTGATCACATTCTGTGATAAATTAACAGTTTGGGCTCTAGTTTTCAGGTCTGCCCTGTAACAATGTTGGGCCAAGCCACCAGTAAATAGAATGGGCTCTAAAATAAATTCAGATACAAAAATGGCTAAAAAATATTTTAAAAATTCATGTGTGAAATTTTTTTAATGCTCAAATATTGAGTAGTGAGCAAAAGGTGTTTTGCAGCTTTTATATCAACACTTTTTTTTGGTCAAAAAAAAATCAAATAATTCTCCAGTAGAAACATAAGAGTTCTAATTTTCTTCACATAGTGATATCAACAGTTGTTGAATATCTATCATGAGCACAGCAGCATTAGATGAGAAACTTTTTAAATGAAGAGAAAAAGTTGTCATTAAATTCCATGACACCCTTGACAGATATTCAAGAAATGTTGATATCACCGTGTGAAGAAAGCTAATATCTATGATTCTACCGATTTATTTTTACCAAAAAAATTTTAGCTACAAAAACTGCAAATACACTGGCCTTTTCTCACGTCCCCTATACTCCCACCTTAAAGATTTAAGAGATTCAAGGATTTTAAAACTCTATTTATTTTTTTCCTCCTCCTTGTTCTTGGGACGAACTAAGGTAAGACTCACTAGCCAATCTTCTCCTCTGCTTTTATATTTTACTTACATGGTTTGGGGGAAAATGTTTCGGGAATGTCCACTTTACTTGAGCTCGTAGCAGAAATCGTAGTTTGGAGGATCCGCAGGTATCGGAGGTGGGTCCTGTGGAATGTCCACGCCTTCGGCATCCAACAGGACGTAGTTTAATATCCATAGACAAAAGTGTTTCAAGGTCGTTTTCAGTCTCTTTACTTGTCATTTTGTTGCCTAATTCAACAAGGAACATATACAAAAATGAATAAAGAATAATTATGGATATACACAAGAAATATAGGTTTATTTGCTCTTTCTTGTACCTCCCGATATCTTAGAGAACCAAGATTTGGTATGGACACTATACCATCTTTATGAGAAAAATCCGAACATTTAAAACTCCAAGATGGTAGATGTAACATATAAATTGAGTTTTATTTGGGTGAAATAGGGTGATCAAACTTTCCCAAACTAATAAAACCATGTAAACAAATCACACTACCTCCTTATATAAAAAAAATTTATTCAAAAGAAGATAAAAATAACAAGGAACAAACTTTGCACATCATCATCATATCATCACATCATCATCAACTGTTTCCAGTCTGTTGCCAGATCAGTTTAGTAAAATGCTTTCATCTTCCTTTATCCTGCCACCATTATCTCTCCTTTAATCGCTTCCATTCTTTTCCAATCCCTTGCACACTTTTGTTATCTGCTCTTCCCATCTTTTTCCTTGGTCTCCATTTCCTACATGCTTCATCTCCATCATTATATTTGGTATTCTCTCCTTTTCCATCCTTATTACATGATCATACTTACTATCTAAGATATAACATAAAATTTAAAGATACACATGTCAGAGACAGGTTTGATCCCTACTTATGAGATAAAATACATTAATCACTATATAAAATGTTATTTAATAATCATATAAAATGCCAAGAAGAGTATAACAATGCTTACCTAACAATGCATTGATACCATCAGTCCAGTAATCGAAAACTTGTTCGTCTGGAGCGAACGAAGTCTAAAGATGTCACCTCAACAGAGTCCAATGTGAGAGAAAACGCTAGTTGGTGAGTAGTCTTGCGACCCCTGAGCACATAAAACACAATCATGATTTTGCCTATAACCCTTTTTTTATTCAAATACATATAAATAAATACAAGTTTAATTAGTACTGTACAATGATTTGGTGGCGGCACGGTCTAAGGCATTACTCTTGCAATATACTGGAATGCTGATGACAGGGATATGGGGGAGGGAGGGGGGGGGTTGAAACTTTGTTGGGGGTGATGAGGGTGGTTTTTCCTGACCAAGGGCCGCATAGGTTCTTGGAGAAGTTGGCCAGAGGCCATAATTTGGATTGTAATATCTGATGCCCAAATATAATACACATACAATATACACATATATAACCATACCTACACTCATCAATACATTACATAAGTAACATTATACTTACAATTAAGGAAACTACTTGGAAGTTAGCGAGCATTTATGTCAGCTACAAGAGCGTAATTTGTTGTTTATTTATGCAATTTGTAGTATTTCAATTTGAACTGGCAGGCAGCACAGAACATACATGGAACATGGAGGCTACCAGTGGCCCATAGGTTTGACATGCCTGAGCTACTAAGAGGTAATATTGGAATGTATACAAAGTATACCGACGAATCTCTGACCTAACATCCTTCATGTGCGGGCACTCCTTGCCCGTGACGAGGGTCTTGATGTCCACCACGGCCAGTTTGTTGGGCAGTTCCTCAAGGGTTGGGACACTCTTCTCGTCACAGTCGCCATAGTGGAACACCTTGTGGTTGGGCGATAAACGCACATACCAAAACTTGTCCTTGATCCTCTGTAAAATCAATCATCGACACCATCCTCAATTGTTCCCAACTTGTGACAGGGTCAGTTTAGTAAATGCTTGCATTTTCCTCTCTCCTTCAACATTCTTACTCCTGAATCTTTTCCTCTCACGCACACACTTGCTGATAACTGCTTCTTCCATCTTTTTTGTAGACTGCCTTGAGAATTCTTTCCTTCATACTTATTCTTTCCTTGTTCATCCTCATTATATTGCCATACTATCTCACCCTTGCTTCCTTGACTATCTCATGAACAAAGTGAAAATGTTGAACACTCATCATAAAACACGAATTATATACTACAACATCCATAATAGAGGTTATTTCAAGACAACCTAGAGACCCACAAAAAAAAAAAGTGGTGAGTGTAGTGGAAGGATAGAGACATTGTATTGTTTTAAAAAATTTGCCCAGAGAGGTCACTCCAAATAATTTTTAGAGGCCTCTAGTTTTAAAAAAAAACTTGCCAAAAGAGTTCACTTTCAATTAGCTTCTCTCCATGGTAAGAAAACTCCAAATATATTTTTGGGCCTTTCTTCCCAAATTGCTTTTGAGTTTAAATTACTAGGTTAAAATAAAAACTCTCCCATCCTTTGTATGCAAAAAAGAAGGTTCCACCACCTTTGTGCAAAGATGGTAGGCCAAAGCTGTATATTGATGCCTTAATGATCTAAAACTACAGAGAAGAAAAATATTTAGGATTTGGTTCTTTAATGTCTCTTTAGAGACATGAACTGAACTTTTTTGGTCATGGTTTTGTTTTCTCCAAAGCAAAATAATTAATATATAAGTTTGAGTCCAAAAGAGGTAATATCAATATTCTTTTAATAATTTATTTTAGGTAAGGTATTTAATGTGCACTTTCTGAACCGACTGAGTATAGTAGCACACGATCATTTCTATGAGCGAGAGCGAAAGGGCCTACCAATTTTGCCGGGAAAGGTATTTTCACATACCTTAGAGGGTTCTTTTACGCGTCACAATCAACCGTTTATTTCGGAAATCGAAGGTAAATTGGAAAGCTGGATTCGTAAAATAGTGTATTCAACCCAACTCTAGTCATAACCCCATCGAGACATCAAACTGACCTGACCCCTCATGGAATACTTGGTAAACCTGGTACCCTCCACCAGGAACCCCAACCTCTGCTGTTGTATCAACTCCATGATCTCAGGTGTGATCTGCTCCTTGAGCTCGACGATGGGTCTGGCGTGGCTCTCCCACTCCTCGCGGGATGTGCGCTCCTGCTGCCACAGGTTGGTGATCTCAGAGTAGGTGAGCAGCTGCAACTTGGCCCGGAACTTGTCCAGACCCGTCGGTTGGGTGGCCAATGCCCGCGTAATTTGCTCTCGTACTACGCTGAACACCTTACACATGGGAAACAAACAATTCTTTCTTCACTTTTGCTCCCTAAATGAGCATCAATACCAGCTGTCGATAAACAAAATTATACCAGGATGAGTAGAGTAAATTCTAAGTATATGTACCAACATTCACTTTGACGACGAAAAAACCATACCATGACCTGGGTGGTTGATATTGGATCAAAACTATTTTCAAAGCCTGGAGTAGTGTTTATTTATCCAACTTTGATGTTAATTCTCTGCTTATTAATCTCAATTAATAAGGACAATAATTACTTAACTTCAATATAATTAACATCGGTTCAAAGCTTCAGTGGTTGCTTAGTCTAAGGCGCTTCACTCTCAAAAGACCGAATTGTCAATAATGGGGAGATTGAGGTGTGAATCTTGATGAGATGTCCCAAGGGTGATTTTTCTTCAATTGTTTCCCACTCTCCCTATGCACAAATGCAGGTACATTTCCTCTATTATCTACCTTCCTCATTCCTACCATGCGAAAAACCCAGATGAGTAGTGAGACCCGGTGAGAAAAACCTGAGGTTCTAAACAGGGCTGTGGGGTTTGTGTCGTGGAGTCGAAAGCAATTTTGGGCGGAATCGAAGTAGGAGTTAAAGGCTTGGCATACCAACTCCACAACCCCGGTTCTAAAGCTTCCAAAAATTTTTTTACTTGTAATTATCTTCCAAAAATATAATATATTCCTTTGAAAAATTTAACGTTCACTGACCTTGACAAAATCTTCAATAGTGGCCCTCATCTCTTTCCAAGTCTTGTTGAGGAGTACAATGCAGATACAGAAGAACTCTTCGACCGGGTGGTCGTGCGTGAAGAACATGGGGTGGTAGTTCTGTCCCTGCTCACTAGGAGGGTCACCTATCCTCAACACCTCACAGATCAGCTTGCATAGCTCCACGCTGGTGCGGCCGTACGGACACTCGTGTTCATCTGCTCGACAGGAGTTCTCCAACACAACCTGTGGGAGTTGGTAAAAAAGGTAATTATTAAGTTTAAATATATACTGTTCTTGAAAGCATAAATAATCAGAAAGTTTGACTCAAGTTAAGCCTAATACATTTTTAATAAGACACTCTGATTTTTTTATTTTTTTTTGCACCACATCTTACTGCTCATTTAGGTATGCATACTAACTAATTACTCTACTGTGGAGATGAGATATATTGAATTTAGAGGAATTGTCACATATCTGCATGGAGGGAGAGTGGAAAACAATTTAAAGAAACCACCCTGAATGCACCCAAGCAGGATTTGAAACTCAATCTCCCCATTCACGGCAGTACAGTCTATTGCGAGTGTGGTGCCTTAGACCAATCAGCCACCAAAGTAGGTCCACAGATGAGTTCATTAAGTTTATAAATAATATTTTAAATTACAGTATATATTGTATGTTAACTTGCAAGCTACATGTGAGATATACTCTTGAGCAATATGTCTCCATTATAGATCAGGATATATTAATACAACTAGAAATCAATATTTGAATATGTGGACATAAGGTAGCCAAGTTTTATAAATAAATTAAATATATTGCTTTATCTTTCAAGTGTTGATAACAAACCAAAGCTATAATTATTTTATTCTGCTCACATGAGTATGAAAATACAGTGGAAAATAGCTTTAGCTGGGTTTTTTTCGGCACCACATCTTACTACCTCTTAGGTTACACAGCCTAGCTATTTAAAAGCTAGCTATGGCATGTTAGCTTTGTATTGAGTGGTATGCCCATTTATAAAATTCAATTTTATGAACTTGACCTAATTCTGACCATTTGATTTGGTAATGTTTTATTGAGAACCTAGGTGGTGTGGGCTCAAAATATGCTAGTGACTCGCTTTGGTGGCCACATGGTTTAAGGTACTCTTATCACAACCGACTAGACTGCCAATTACAGGGATATCGTGGATCGACTTTGGTTGGATATACTGAGGGCGGTTTTTCCTAAATGATATCCCCTTCTTACCACTGACTATTCAGGAGTCGACCCACACCCAGGATCATTCTTCATTAATATTTTAAGGCAGTTTTTGTGACAGGCGTGCTGAAATTGTCAGCTACATTTAAGCACTTGATTAAGATTTACAGCTATTAACCCGCCTCGGTGGCATAGTTGGCTAACGCGCTAGTCGTGTTGAGCTCGACCGCCGAGGACGGGTAGATCGAGGTTCGAATCTCGGTTGAGTGAACTGGGGGTGGTTTTTCCTAAATGGTTTTCCACTCTCCCTCCACGAAAATGTGGGTTCACTTCCTCTAATTCAACCATCCCATTTCCCAATCCATTAGCATAATTAGTACTTAAAGCATATAACCCGAACAGGTAGTAAGACGCGGTGCTAAATAATAATAATAATAATAATAATAATAATAATAATAATAATAATGATGATGATAATAATGATAGTAATAATGATAATAATAATAATGATAATAATAATATTATTATTATTATTATTATTATTATTATTCAGCTATTAAATAACGCAGCCAACTTAGGCTCGAAAGGGCAGTAGTAAGAACATTGGCATACTTAGCCAAAGGTCTCTGGTTCATTTCCTGTGTCAGGTGTTATTTTTTAACATTAAAGGATATAATATTTATGTGACTATAAACATACTTAACAACTATAATAGCTTGTTTATTTTATTCATTCATTGCTCTTCGAGGTTTTAGTGGCTGTGTTTGTTATCAAATAAAGTTTTTGAAAAATCGTTTAAAGCCGTTGCACTGACGGTAAAGTGTAGACATATAATAAAAAGTATGTTGCTTTACATATTGCTTTATGGTTTTTGGAGCATACAACATGTAATTGGTGACCTGGCGGTCTAGGGGTAAGGTGTCAGACTTCTGTGCTGGCGGCCGGGGTTCAATCCTCGGTCCCGGCACATATTTATCTGATGACCAAACCCTTCCTTCACCTCTGACAAGACATCTTGTGAATGTGGGGAATGCCAGGCCTCCACCGTGGTTCGGATTCCACGTTAAACTGTAGGTCCTTCATTTCATATCACAATCATCTTACCATTACACATTAGCGTAAGTGCGTATAACCCGGACGGGTAGTAAGACGCGGTGCTAATAATAATAATAACATGTAATTGACTTTTTTTATTATTATTATTATTTACTACCCGTTCGGGTTATACGCTTAAGTACTAATTACACTAATGGATTAGGAATTGGGAAGGTTGAATTAAAGGAAGTGAACCCGCATTTGCGTCAAGGGAGAGTGGAAAACCATTTAGGAAAAACCACCCCCAGTTCACCCGACCGAGATTCGAACCTCGATCCCCCCGTCCTCAGCAGTCGGGCTCAACATGACAAGCGCGTTAGCCAACTACGCCACGTAATTAACATTTAAGATATCATTTAAGCAGTTTAAATAAACCATATATATATAGGTTCAGTGTGGCATTTAATAATTTAATTTTGCTGTTGAATATCTTTAATAACAATTAATGTAGAACTACCTAGTTATAACAAAAATTGTCTCTAATAAACCACATAAATAACCACATTAAAGAATAATATATATGGCCAATTTTTAGATAGTTAAAAAAATAAGCCTCTTCACCGAATCTGAATGCTTTAACATTACAGGCCTTATGTGAATGAGACAACCTCCTTTCTAGGAACATTGAAATAGACCAACCATTTTTCTCCAGAGATCTTGGCCTACCTGTTTTTAGCTCCTAGTCTGTACTACCTACTCATCCAGGCCCTATCCACAAATGGACACTAGGGATAAAGTATATTTTTAAAAGAAGTGTACTGTGTCTAAATTTGCATGGAGGAAGAATGGAAAACCATTTAGGAAGAATCAACTGTGTTACACACCGGCGAGATTCCAACGCTTGACCTCCTTGTAGCCAGCAAATGAGACAAGACAAAATTGTCGCCTTTGTGTATCCACTGGTAAGAATTGCATTTACTATTTTATATATTTTTATCACCACATCTTACTACCTGCTCAGGTCATATACATATATATGATAATTACCCTGATAAGGTGGGGATAAGGCGGGAAGCATTTTATACGTAATCTACCCGCATTTGCATGAAAGGAGAGTGGGAAACCATTTAGGTAAAACCACCTTCAGTAGGCTCGACCAGGATTTGAACCCTGATCTCCTCCTCTTCAGCAGGTCAGTCTTATATGAAAATGACACCTTAGACGATTTGGCTACTGAAGTGGGTAATTTACTAAATTAAAGTGAATAGAAGAATGTCTTATTGTAACAATGACACCACTCCAGTTTCGTATGTAAGTTACATATAAAAAAAACTGACCCATTTTAAACCAACCTTTGTATAACTTTCTGTGTGATTGCGAGCAAAATATACCATGCAATCCAAGGCCAACATGCCCGGCGGAGTTTCCGTAAAGTCGAGAGCCGGATTGATGTCATACTTGAATCCGAGCTTTTTGTAATCCTTGGCAAACCCTCCCAACTGCCTTCGCGCTGTCACTTCACCCCCAAAACCCGAGCCATCAGTATCAAATGCGATGCGCCGGAGCTCCTTAATTTTATCGTGAGCATCTTGGTCTTGCGGGTCCATTTTTAAGTTCATTCTCTGTTCCAAGAGCGCCAGCATTAAATTTTGTAGGACATACAACTGATGAGCCATTTCTGCACCGACCTTGAAGAACATAAATACATTTTAAAAACAATCATCTCAATTTATGGCTTATATTAAGCCTAGATATATGACCATAGCCAAAATAAGAAAAGCCATTTGTTAATAAAAATGGCCTGATCAAGAGGTAAGGTGTACAAATGTAGGCCTACTACTTACCTGCAAATGAAATAATAACAAGATCAATGTTTAGTCCGGAATACGTCTAAAAAATTAACATCTAGTATATGTTGGCGAAGGAAAGTGAATAAACTCAATTAAATGTATTGACAGTCCAATTTTATTAACAGGATGAAGCAAAGATAAAATAAATTATTTAGGGCCCAGCCTTCACTAAAACAACTTGGTTCCTTAAAGCTAATAGGCCTATATCTTGAACAGGTTTCTGATGTATTGAATTCATGAGAGGCTAAGTATATCCATAAAAAAATAATTATATCATCAGGTTTTGTTGATTAAGCCTCTATTTGATAGTGTGTTTTAAAGAAATGATATTAAAGAGATTTACCCTGGGAAGCGCAGATAACAGAAAATGTGCAAGTGAGAGGCGAAGAATGTAAGCTATTAAAGGAGGTAATTTATTAAATTGACTCGACCACACTCTGGAAACAGTCGATAATGAGTTGACTAGCCCGTTGACCATCGTTACTGGATACTGCTAGGATATGGATGTCTCGTACATCAGGCATAATATTTCAAACAAAATGTGTGATTAAATATATTCAAGCCTAAATTAAATGTCCCTCCATAAGAAAAAAATATATATGTATATATATTTTAGTGGTAAAGTGCTCCACTTCAAGACCCAAGTCTCATGAGTTCAAACCTAGCTGGGGTTAACTGTCTTTTCTTGAGAGATACAAATTTGTAGCACAATTTCCTCCAGAGGGAAAGTAAAGCTGTCAGTCCCATGTTGATTGGGGCATGTAAAAGAACACTGGAAAGTATGTGAAAATACTGTTACCGGCAAAACTGGTAGGCCTGTCGCTTTTGTTCCTAAAAATTCTCATGAGCATCATTTGGTTCAGAAAGTGCACGTTAAATAGGTTAGGTACCTCAAATAAATGAAAAATGAAAGTGTCCAACTCCTCTAGCCTAGTTTAGATAGGTTTAAAGAGGTTTGTTTTTTAATATAAAATGAAAATATTTAGTGTTGTGTTAATAGTCCAAATAGTAGTCTAATAAATGAAGAACATAGCAATGATAAAGTACAATTAAGTTTCTAAAATAAATTGCAGATATCTCAATAAATAATATGTTAAAAGTGTACAAATAAACAGAATTTCACATTAAAAAACTAGGGGGTAAAGAATGTTTATGGTCACATTTGAGAAAATCTTTTTTTTTATGAAAACATAGCTCGCAGTTTTTTTGTTTTTTTGTTATTTTAGAACTGCATCTTACTACCTTTCCGGGTTGTGTGTTATCCTTTTGCAGTGTTATTAACTCCATAAGGGGGGGGGGGGGGGAATCAGTCTTTAAAATATTTTGATCGTTTTGTTAAATAATGAATTAGGCCTAATTAAAATATATTCATCAGAATACATTCAATTTTGCATGGGAAAATGTATTAATCAGACCAAAATTCAAGGCCTCTTGGTTACTACTTCTTGCCAAAAGAGATGTATGACAATGATGGACAGATGAAAAACAAAAGTGACCATTAATGTTCTTGACCCAAACTAAGTCTTAAAATTATACAAACTGTCAAGTTGAGAGAGAAACACAGTTAGGGAATGTTCAAGATTGTTGCTGTTTCATAAACTTTTTGCCCCTCTCACTCTTTCCCGCCCCCCCCCCCCAATTTTTTTTTTAAGCATCTTACCTGACCAGATGCCGATTGAATTATATTGCTAAGTATGACATTTCGAACTTGTTTCGAGCACAAAGTTGCAGACACCGCTTTTCTTTTCACATTATCAGCTTTCAGGAAAAGAGCATTAATAAGTGCAATTGCATTTAACTGTATCACAGGGTTGTGACTTTGTAAATGCATGACCAGATTAGGGAATGTCACTTCTTTCTCCACCAGACCATATTTCCCAGAACTATTCAAAACTATATTCTCCAAGATCGACAGAGATGCCTGAATTATTTTGGCATCCTGTGCCACAGCTTGGTTATTCACATAACTGGCTACTTTGTTGATGAATGGGACTTCTAATATATCCCAAGAAACAATTCCATGATCCATTAATTCTACAAAAGCCATCAAAGAATAAGCGAGCATGTCACCTTTACATTTCCCCCCTTCAATCATGCTTATTATTAGTGCCAATCCTTGCTTGTTTATAAATTCTAAGGCAAAAGTCATGTCAACACTGAGTTTTGAAAGTTTCTCCAAAGATTTAGTTTTTTCATCATTGGTTCCAGTGTTTAATTTCTGTAAAATATCGTGAGCCGTTGTAGATGGAGAAAGGTTTAATCTCAGCACCGAACCATTCTTAATTTCATTTCTATTTTTCTCAGTGATGTAGTTTTGGTTGTTGTTTTCTGAAAACTGCAGAGCATACTGATCAGGATCTGACAGACCCCATCCATTGCACAATTCCTGAATAGTTGCAGCTAAAGGTTGTTTCTGGTTGAACTCGATAAGCTGTGGATTTTGGCCAGTCATTTCCACCGCAATTTTCACAATATTAGCGTCCTTAATTGCCGGCATTTTTAAAACTTTAGTGTTCATATGAACATATGAAATAGACAATTTCACTACTTGTTTACGTTTGAAACTCTTGACATTTCCTTCGACTTCATTGAATTATCACAAACTCGAAAAATAATCACAGAGTCGATACAAATAATCGAGGTTCATAAGATACATAATTAATATAAAATAGATCGATATAGATATAATAAAGCATATCACTTTGACCAAGATACTTTAGTGTATGAGTGTAGAAAGATTAATTTTTAAAAATTAGAAAGAAGTGTTTGTATCCCGTATTCGAACATCTAGTGGCCATAAAATGACTTTACTTCTGGGAAATTGTAAATATTAGGCCCATAGCACATAACTTATGGAAATATACAAGAAAATTATTTTTAAAGTTACTAAAGAAACAACCAACATGTTAGATGACGATTCGTTTTATCACACACAATTGGACCAAACTCTAATTTGCAACTTATTAAACACATTCTTTTTTTTTATTATTCACACTTTTTCACTATCTCCAAAAAACTAATTTCAAGGAAGGATTTAAATAATAACTTATTTTAATTGTATTAACGATTGTTCTCTATGGTTGTGAAACATCCTTTTTTATCTTACATATCGAAAAGAAATTAAAGATGTTCAAAAACAAGGTGCTTGGGAAGGAGGTCCAAAAAGGAATGAAGAGATTGGGAAGTGGTGATGGTTACATACCCTGTACCTACCACAAGTGAGTGTTATGTTGGATTCACACGTTCACCGAAAAACTAGCGCAGAACAGAAACGTGGTCACGTGGTGATCTCTAAGCCAATCACAAGATTTCTACCTAATCGGTACCAGCTGTTCCACTCAGGCACAACTCATCTCTGTTTTGTCCGCTCTGCCTGAGATCTTCAGCACAGGAGAAACCACGGTACTTAGAATACACGGTAGGGTCCAAGCGCATTTCCCCCTCCAGTCCCACCCCTTTGATACGTCACACGGTGCCCACTAGCCACGCTAGACCATTACTATAACCTGCCTGCTAGCTACATCTCTCCTAACATTTGTTTTAAAGTAAATTGGAGTTTGATCATAACTTTCAGATTTGACAATGTTTAACCATTTCTTAATGCTTTTTTATTTAAGTTGTATGGAATAATTAGTGTAGTGTCTTCACTTAACAGTTCCCAATTTTTATTATTATTGATGCACTATGGTTCAAAAGTATAGATTTTATTATTTGCTCACACCGTTGGTAGCAGATAATCATAAAATCTATCAACGCCTCTAATCAGAGAAAAATAAGATTCAAGGACGAATTGATTACATTTTGCTGCCATAAGATATGTGCATCCTTCAGAGTGACACACTGTGTAGAACCCTTCAAGACTACGGATAGATATTAGGAAGCCCTTTTGGAAAGGTAATAACTTGTTTCTCCCAATAGCTGGCATAGATCCGCACATATCATAAAAAAATAGTTAAGGGCTGCATTCTGCTTATTTATATTAATCACATAGGCACTTTTCAACTTATTTGTTGGATGATAATGTAATCTAAGTTTAGCACATAAAAGCTATCATTTATAGTATTCAAAAATGTAGCCACATGTTCATTTTCAGTTAGAGTATATTCAATAGCAGCTGCAACAGTTCTAGATAGTAATTCTGTAGCCTTCCTGACATTTTGTCTTTCTGTTCCTGTTAAAAGGAGGTGATTAGTGTTAATTTTATAGGCAAATTTTAGATCGCCGTCTTTTTGTAACTTGACGAGATGTGCAAATATATCTATTTTGACAGTGTCACCGATAGACAGCTTATATCCTTGTCCAGTAAATGATTTATCAAACGTTTCAGAACATGAGGGACATAAAAAAGAAATTTGACGCTCTTCAGAAGAGGGTTTTTAATACTGGTACAGCCAGGTGTTATTCCCAGATTCAACATGAGCTTTTGATTTGATGGCCCCATATCATTAACAAAAGCCCGGGCACGGAATCCCGTGGCCTCAACTGTTTCAACAACACTCAAGAATATTTATTTATCAACGGGTCTGTCAAATCACTAATACATGGGCTGTTTCGATTTTCCAATTAACCTTTGGATAGCAAAAACTTGTACATATGAGTGTAGTCCTAGGATTTTGTCTTCGACCCTATCATTGCACATGGAAGATTTCATTTTCATCTCGTCAAAACAAAGCAACACGCCTTTTTCAAAATTAGTAAAAACATTGACTTGTGAGTTTAACATATTTAAACTTACAACTATAAATCCTGGCTTAACAGAATGTTTTTATTGTCGTTTAGCTAGGAAGGGGATATTTTAAAAAGGCTTTTAAATATCTAATATATATATATATATATATATATATATATTTATTATTATTTTTTAGATACATCTAAGCGTTATTGCCTTTGATACGTCTTCAGAACTCCAATTGGTACATTTTCCCCTTAAAATAATTTGATGTTGGGAGCTGGAAAAACGATATTCGATTTTTTTATAGTTCCGGTTAAACTATAAATGTATATCCTAGTAAGGGCTAACTCTGTCAAATTGTCTTTATTTTCTTTCTTTAAAATTTTATTTTCATTCTTCAATACATCATTTTCATTATTTAAAATATTTTCTTTCTTTAGCAGTTCCAACTCTAATTCTTGTGTACTTACTAAGTTGTTGGGCTAGTCCCATGCTCTTAGGATGGAAAGGGCAAATTATTACTTTCATGTGTATTTAAAATTTAAAAGAAAGTTTTTTTAATATGTTTCACGTTTATCAGCTCTTTTATACCTTTCCGAACTATTGAAAGAAGCTGTAACAGTTGGTATTTTAAAATGTGGCACAGACTTTTTTTTGACACTATTTGGTTTCAATTTGAGTAATTAAACCTTCAAGTCATGTTCAAAGTCCGTTTCACTAAAGTGAGCATAGCAAACACGAGCGTTAAAGACAAAAAATTGTCAGCTTTTTACAATTTTACAAGCGTGTGTCAATTGATTTCGTAATGTTTTGTCTGTTGGAAATCTATAAAATATTACCCAGATTCTTGAGAGTTTCTTGAGTAGTTATTGGACCCAGAAACTACACAACAAGGCATTACTACTACTAATTAATATCACATGACACAGAGGTAAACAAACATTAGAGCATACATACATCAAAACTTTAGAGCCATAGTTAAAGAAAGATTAGAGCATATAAACAACAAGAATAATTGGCGGGACCCAAGGCCATATCCAGTCAATAACTTCAGGGGGAATAGGGGGTTTGGTGACCACATTCCCCAATTGCCAGAGGCTAGAAAAAGTTCTAAATGATAAACAGTTATAGAAGCCATCTGAAGTGTTTTTATGACAACATAAACCTGTAAATACTGAAGGCTAGGACAAATTCTAAAAGCTCACTGAAGTACTTTTTATGGTAACACAGCCCCCTAATTTGTACTTATACCTTAATTATGATATTGTTTGGACTATAAATATAGTCATATATGTTTTGTTTATAAGATTTCAGGAGGGGTTTGAACCCTCAAAGTCCCCCTTGACTACGGCCTTTGTGGGAGCATACGTATGAGCGCGCAGTGGGCTACATTGACGTCACAGACACGACAGGCTACTGCGCACCTGCCTTGTTGACCCTACCGTGTATTCTAAGTACCATGAGGAGAACCAATAAAATCCCAGAGCCAATATTCTTAAATCAATGTGCACGTGCCTTTGACAACTCATGCGCTCTACAGTCAGAAGCTAGCAGACAGTTCGTCAGCCTTCTTGAGGAGAGATTTGAAATAACTCATTAATGTAAACCGTGTGTATCGATGTATTGGTTTTTGTGCCACAATATAGCACTATAATATGAAAACATCCTACGGTAGAATGATTTTAAAAATATATATCTACTATAAAATAAAGTATGTTGATAGTAAGCTTCTTAAAGTTAGCTTTGCAATGCATCATGGGTCAACATACAGCGTGTGAGTTGCTGTACCACTGAGGCAGATTCTGCCTTCTATTTTCGGTGAACGTGTGAATTAAGCTTTATGATATTCAAATCCCAAATATTATGGTGGGCAGGACATACAGCGTGAATAGCAAAATTTAGAAACGTGTTCAGAGTATTGCCTGACAAATCCAAAGGAAAGAGACCATTGGGAATATCTAGTTGCAGATGGGAATGTAACAGTAGAATGAACCTGAAAAAAATGTGGTTTAACTAGGTGTACTTGATAATCTCAAGATAAAGATATGTGGTGTATTTTTATAAGTGTGGCAATGAACTGTCAAGTTACTCATGCAAATAGAGTAAATAATTTATATAATATGGTAGTTGAGGATCACATGTCTTGTTGTAAGAATACTTGAAGTTAAGATCAAGTAGCCTAGCACTTTTAGCTGCCTAGCCTGGCAATGAGAACTCTTATGTAGATTTATTTTTAGTCTTTAACTTAAAATGTTTGCTATAATCATAGTTGAAAGAATTGTTATGAACACTTTGTGGGGGGGTCTTGAAACAGGTTCTTATTGCTCTACTAAGTGTCCTATGCAGATTATATTATTTTTCCATTTCGTAATTTAAATATGAATACTAGCCACACTTAGGTAAACATTATTTTTACTATACGCGGTAAAGGTAGTATTTAAATGAAATAAAATAAGGACCATTTTGAAATTTAAAACAAAAACAACTTCAATATTGGTTATTAATCACACAACAAATATTGTACCTGAAAATAGCAAATAGCAGCGCTCTCTACTCTCTCTCCGTGGACTATATAAACATATTCTTTCTACTCTTTGACTATATCATAGCTGAGTAAAGCAGACGACAGTGTAAATTTGTATAGTAGATTTAGTATTATTATCAACAAAAATAAATCTAAAGAAGGCATTTGTTTACTTTATTTGTTTCAAGAAAATAGCAGAACGCAGTGTAAAATATATCCCAGTCCGGGCTTAGCCCGAAGTGTTTGGGGATTTGAGCCCGCAGGACTATCTTGCAACATGGTGGCCGAACATGGCTCCATTACTGTCAGAGAAGAGAAAGAATAGCAACATTCTGTGCTGTTCTGACAGCTCAGAATTTCATGTCGAACATACCTACAAATCAATTTTCGACGTAGTTCGAAATGGGTACGTTTCTCTTCTTCTTAAAAATACACATTAAAAAACTCTTTGGACTATGTAGTGAGACTTGAAGAGGTTAAAGTTACATTTTAACTGTTGTCACACATTAAACCACCATCCTTCATTTCAAACCTAATTTACTCACACACTTAATATTTGTTGTGTAAACCTAGTTATTTATTAAATATTAAAATGTTAAATATTCTTCAATTCTAGGGAGGTGTGTGACATTGAGTCTCTTGTAGAGAAACTTGGATCAGAATGTTTAAGTTCTCGTGACGAATGGGGGTACACGCCAGCCCACTGGGCTGCCCTGGATGGGAATGTAGAGGTGATACGGTACCTTGTGGAACGCTCTGCTCCGGTGGATCTGTCATGTCTGGGTACTCAGGGGCCTCGCCCCATTCACTGGGCTTGTCGCAAGGGACACACAGCATTGTGCAAATTCTACTTCAGGTACGTTCCAAAAAGCTGTTTCAGTCTTTTAAATGTAGGTAAGCCGTTTTTTAAAATGATTACATGTACACATAAAAAAAATGGCTATCTTTTATCATAATTTTAAAATATTATTGGGTGACCTGTCGATCTAGGGGTAAGGTGCCGGACTTCTGTGCTGGGGTCCGGGGTTAAATCCTCGGTCCCGGGACAGATTTATCTGATTACCAAACCCTTCCTTCACCTCTGACAAGACATCTTGTGAATGTGGGGAATGCCAGGCCTCCACCGTGGTTCGGATTCCACGTTAAACTGTAGGTCCTCCATTTTCATCTCACAATCACCCTACCATTACACATTAGCGTAATTGAGTGTAACCCGAACGGGTAGTAAGATGCAGTGCTAATAACAACACAAAATATTATTGATCAAATCTGGTTTATTACCACATTGGTTTTCCCTAACAAAAGTATATCGAATCTATTTTATTTTATAGCTTGGTTTGAGCTCTCCATCTATTGTACTGTTACTAACGAATATACACATTTACTTAGAGGAAGGATGCAAAATAGTTTGTCATTTTCTGTGGCATGCATACCATTCTTCTGAATTTTTCCCCTGGGTTTTGTTTGATTTTTGGTTATTTCTTTATTATTTGTGACTTCGTGCTAACCTGGAATATGACACCCAAATCATATCTGGACCTGGTAAACTGGGGAAGATGTATTGAAAATTGAGGAATAGTTGGCCACCTGTTCACTCAAATTTTCATCTGCTTCTGAGAATAAATTTTTCACCATTTTCAAAACTAAGGCACAATCAGACATGGAACACAATTACAACTTTGACAATACACCAATTTTATCAGTGACACAACTGCAAACAGACTGCTCTCAGAGCAATATGGCCGCAGATGTGATGTAGATCAGCTGGTTGCCAGTTGCAGTTGCCTCAAAGGAACTGGTTAATTGGTCATATAACAAACTAATGCATCCAGTCCAGTTGCTGTGTTGAGGGAACGTTACAGGGTGTCTACCAATCTGGAAATATTTCTTGATTTTATTTTTGATTTTGGAAAATATACTTGATTTGATTTTTGATACTGGAAATACTGGAATATACTGGGATTTTGAATCGAATACTGGAAAAATATTCAGCCTTTTACATTGAGTGAAGTGTTGAATTAAGCATTTTTAGACCCCTGATATTATCTGGACTACTGATAATTCTATTTTGACCACCCCTCAATTACTCCCTCTCTGGTCTTATCTTGCTTACCACACCATTAGTTGATCTTGTATATGATCTTGCTGTGGGGATGTTTGCCTCACTTGCTGACCTTTTTATTCACAGTTCTACACTAAGCCCTCCTCCCCCTTACATACTAGAGAAAGAAACAAATAACTGTTTTGACTCCACTATAGTCAACCTCCGATTTACCCCCCCCCCCCCCCCCCCTCGCTCCTCCATTCTCGCCCTCTTTCCATCGAAAAGAAAAACTACCCTTCCTAAGCTTGTCCTGGTGTGAGTATTCTGCAGATCCCTCTTGTTTATCTTGTGACCTTTGTTTAAGAAGAAATAGTAAAATTCAGAGGATAAACCTCTTATAAAGATGATTGGTTGGACAGTACTTTAAACGTGGATTGTGATAAAAAATAAAGGTCATTTTTCTATATGTAAAATTAACGTTTATATAAGTAACTAGGGAATATATTCAATCTAATCTCATGGCAAGAAAAGAAGCATGTTGACAGAGGAAAGCTGCTAGTGGGAGCAAAAAAATATTGGACTTGGTCCCTACAGCCAAAAATGTAGTGTCATCTGTAGGCCTACATGTATATATATATTTTAGTGCTAATGACCATGAAGTAGTTTTGAAACCTGAAACTAGAGCTAGTTGTTCTACTCCAAGTCTTATAAAATGAAGTTTCTCGTGCTGAAATATTGTGGGCTATTAATCAAGTAATGACACATTCTTCTGCTAGAAGTTTTTCTACTTGTAGTGATCTTTTTAAAGTAATTTTTTCCAAAAGTTATATTGCCCAGAAATTTCAAATGCGTAAAGATAAACTTGGATATGTCATCATGTATTGACTAGATCCTTTTTTCAAAAGTGGATTTGTGAATATGGTTAAGAAATGCTCATTTTATTGTATTAAATTTAATGAGAGCATAAATACTGATGGCTCAGAAGACCCAGATGGATGTTGTTGTTCGCTTCTGGAGTGAAAATGAAATTCATATAAGATATTTAACATCTTGCTTTTTAGGTCATGCAACAGCTCAAGATATATTAATGAACTTTATATTCGCACTAAAAGATGAGCGCTTGGATTTTTTATAAAATGCTTCAAGTTTACATGGATGGACCAAATGTAAACCTCAAATTTTTAATTGATCTAGCACAGCACATTCTAACTCTAGTTGGACTACTCACCAGTTTTTGCGCTCACTATATTATTTATTTAAAGATTTTCCAACAAGATGTGCTGACTATTAAAGAATAATGGGATCATCTCTTTTCCTGATGAAGTTTTGTTCTATAAGATGAGTAGAAAACTCAAGAGTGTTACAGAGCATAATGTCAATGCTGCAGTATTTAAAACAGTATTTTTATTCTAACAAGCATCCTCCAAAATCTGATAATTTTCAAACATAAACACTTTTTGAAGGCATAACTTCTGACATCAAAGTTGGGATTCATGTGGTCAATTTCATTGAGTTGGAGCAATTTCTCACCAAATATCAGAGCAATCAACCTCTATTGCCATTTATGTTTGCAGATCTAAATAAACTACTTGAGCACTTGATGAACAGAATTGTAAAATGTGATGTAGTTAAGTTCAGCAAATACTTCCAAAAATTTGTTATTCGTTGATTTAAAGAAACAATCCAACATGAAATCACTCCCTACTGTAGATATTGGGTTTGCAGTATCAGCAGCTTTGAAAGGAATTAGACATATAAAGATACTTCAGTTCAGAGGAGATTGTCAAAAAATTCCTAGTTGAGCTCTCATCAAAGTGTCCTCTTCCTACAAAATTGTCAAGGGTGTTAGTTGTCTCCCTACCCACAGTCATGCTAATTCCATTTGTTAGGACCTATAGATAACTTTTGCATTAGAAGTCCTACTAGACAAGAAAACAACTATCTAGATGCAAGCTGATCTTTAAAAAGAACTACTTGAACTTTGTATCAAAGCAAGAAGTTATTGACTACCTTAAAAATTCACTTCAAGTGTTTACAGCTTGATAAGTTCTTTATGAATATTTTTCTAGAGTAAATGCATCCCAGGAACTACAATATTTCATTAAAAATTTCTTGTCCTCTTCCATAGCAATGTAGCCGTTGAGCGAAGTTTTTCTGTGAATAAAGAATGTCTGGTTGAAAACTACTGAGGACAGCCTTATTTCTCAATGTGTAACTTATGATGCAGTCACTGCATCCAGGGGACTTTTAAATATGACAATTTCAAAAAAGATGATATATGCTGTGAGGAATGCATCAGGAATAAGGAAAGAAGCGATTGAAAAGAAGAAAAAGATTGACGTAGACTTAAGTTAAAAAAGAAAAACAGCATCTGAAGAAATAAGAAAATTAGAAGTGAATAAAAAAATAGTTTTGCAGAAGGCAAAGGAAGAGGCAGAAGTGTTAGAACATGAAATGTAAAAATTGAAAAAGTTTTGTGGTTAAATTAATTTTAACTTTTGTCTCCATTCTAAAAATATATTTTGTTTTTGGGTTTTATCATCTTAATTTTTAATAATGTTAGTTAACAGCAATTATCTTTATTTCCAAGTAATTTTTATCAACATAATATTTGTTGGTTATTTTTCATTGAAGATTCTATATCTTTATTACCATATATTTATTAAACAAATTCATTATCAAAAATATAACTTGTGGAAAGTATCGACTGTCAAGGGGTGGTGGGATAAAAGTTAGTTTTTGTGATAGAGTAAACTCCCTGTCTGTAATCATTCGTTGAAGTTGCGCCACCAAGGCTGATAACTTGTACCTCTAAAGTTCTACGAGTGAGGTGAAATGACCTACCAATTTTGTCAAGAGAAGTATTTTCACATACCTTCCAGGGTTCTTTTACTTCCCCTTCAAAGGATATTGAGCTATGATTTTTTTTCTCACTTAAGAAAAAGCCTTTGGCTTCAGTTGGGTTTGAACCCACAAACATCGGGTCCTGAGGGCGAGCACTATACCCCAAGACCACCGAGGTCGACAGTGGTATAGCTCATTCAAAAAATATAATGTGTGTGTGTATGCACGTGTATTAAAGATGTATCGGATCCACCTTTTTTCAAATCTGAAACTTTATTTTGCCATCAAATCCATAATTAAAATTTGAATTTTAGTAAATATTTTAAGCATAAGTGTTTAAATTTCTCAATAACTAGGATTTTTTTCTTCACTTCTTATTTTGTTTACATTAAATGGTAAATTAATGATCTGGGGTTTGGTTCTTAGGTTTTTCCTATCATTATTTTGGATTTATCCACAATAAACTATTTAACTATTTTAATAACTTTAAAAAAAACTCAAACTTGGTACCTATTAAAAAAATATATTATGATTTGAGTCTCGAATCCATGAATATTCCTTGTATGTTCTGGGGTCCCATATTTAGTATATACTAGAATATATGCGTCAATACACTTGATTCTTGATGTAAAAATGTTTAAATATGACAGATCTAAGCCTACCCTAACTTTATAATATTTTATGATTTTGAAATAGTGACTGTTTGTCTCTGAGTATCTTTCATATGTACTGGATTTCTTAAAAAAAAAATACTGGAAATATACTATTGTCAGATAAACACCCTGCACTACCTTTAACTATTTCTTCTTAGTTTAAATTTCATAGACTGTTCCTTATTATTATTATTATTATTAGCACCGCGTCTTACTACCCGTTCGGGTTGTACGCACTTACGCTAATGTGTAATGGTAGGGTGATTGTGAGATGAAATGAAGGACCTACAGTTTAACGTGGAATCCGAACCACGGTGGTGGCCTGGCATTCCCACTGTTCCTTATTGCTTATTGCTTATTGCTTGTTTCTAGGCTGGGGTAGCTGTGAATGCAGCCGACTTCAAAGGCCTCACCCCCTTGATGACAGCTTGCATGTTTGGTCGCACAGCTACAGCAGCTTTCCTTCTTGGAATGGGGGCTTTGAACCACCTTACAGACATAAACGGGGACACTGCATTGCACTGGGCTGCTTATAAAGGTACAGTAGAGTTTCGGAAACTAGACCTAATGTGGACTGAGATGGTGTCGAGTTTATGAAATGTTGAACTCCATGAATGAACTTGCATAAGATGTATGTTTACTAAACAAGGATGGATCACAGTACGGTATTGAATATTATAGGTACAGTTGTACTGTAGGCCTACTGTATTATTGTATGGTACAGTAACGATAATATAAGTACATTACAATATATTACATGTTAATATAATTTGGTATATATATATATTAGGGTGTCCCAAAAAAATGATTTTTTTTTTTTTCGCATACCCTCTTATTTTTTTCCTTTTATGTCAAAACAATTGTAAATAATGTTTCATGTAATTTGGACCACGGCAACCCATGCCGACTTGCATCTAAACATGTCAGTCAGTACATGTGTACTTGAGCGAGCGAACGCTGACGACACGTGTCTGTAGCGGAGCACCCAACAGCTGCAAATGGTAAAGATAAAACAAAAAAGATAAAGGAAGGTTTTGGAATGCTTCGACAGTGAGATTGCACAACCCGTGAAACATGTCAGTAGCAGTTTACTCAGGACAGCGCACGTCTACGTGTCAATGTGCTTATAATTCCAAGTTGTTTAATTAGTAAATGTTTGTATGGTTTTTAATCAGTGAACAGAACATGGCAGTGGAATTGTGTTATTCTAAAAAAGTGATATTTTTAATAGGTAATATAAGACATCAAATAACGGGTTCAAAACTTCCGTCTAATGGACAAGTTCTCGCAGTTTTGTTTTACAATATTCGAGAAGTGAATTTAAGTGTTAATGAAAGTGCAAATCTCGCTATTCGCGAATGTATTATATTTTGGGAAAAGGCACGCATACCTACCAAATTGTTGCCAAATTGTGCGAGCAAGCTTGTTAATGTGTATCAAGTTTGGAGAGACTTACAAAAAAAATGCAAAGAAATTACAAGACGTATTCAAGCGGCGACAACAATAATTTGTAATTAATTTAGACAATTTGTTCAACATTGCACATGCTGATGCACTTCAATTAATGAAAATAGAGGAAGATAGGATGTTCTTGCAGCGCCAAAGAGAGCCGGGCTGACCCGGTCACTTAGGTGGAGTGGATAAAAAATCTGGCCAAAAAAGAGGAAAGGGCGTGACTTCGAGCTGTCAAAGAAGACAATCGGCGAATAAAATATGTTTCCGATTCAACATCCTCGGCATCAAACGAACCATTGCAAGAAGATTCCTCTTCGAATTCTAGTGAAAATATAGATTCAGAAGATTTCCCAACACTGATCGAAAGCTCAAAACCTGGGACAAGTAAATCAGTATTGAGGAAAGACTTTATTACTCCAAAGTTAGTTGCTGCTTTAGACAGGTGTCAGTTAAGTATGCGAGATTCTGTGTTTATTCTTGAAGCTACTATTGATGCACTTGGATTTAACATTGACGAATTTCCGATAAGTAAGTCTTCAATTCAAAGAATCCTAACAGAAAAACGGAAGGAACGTGCGGAAAACATAAAAATTTATTTTCAAAACGATGTACCGGATGTAGTGACCTTACATTGGGATAGCAAACTGTTGCCTGCTTTGAGTGCTCGAAAATCGAAAGAAGAATGCTTGCCTATTGTTATTTCATTTGGACTAAAATAACAACTCATTGCTGTGCTGAGACTGGATAATTCCTCAGGCAAAGAACAGGCGCAGGCTATTTGGAAGGCGATCTTAGATTGTAATCTCGAAAACAAGGTCCAAATTCTCTGTTGTGATATTACGGCTTCGAATACAGGTCGTTTTAATGGTGCTTGTACGCTCCTCGAGCAAAAATTTGATAGGGAAATGCTTTTTTTCACTTGCCGCCATCATGTATACGAACTGGTGTTAAAGGCCATGTTCGATCTGAAAATTAAACAAGTGACAACAAGCCCTGATATTCCACTCTTTAAAAAGCATAAAGAGAATTGGAAAAATATCGATTCCACTAAAATACAGTGCTATAGAGAAACAGTGGAACTGTTCAGAACCGTACCCAAAATTGAAAATTTGCTGGACTTTTACCGAGATGAACTTAAAAATGTTATGGTCAGAGAGGACTATCGAGAGTTGATTGAAATTTCTATGGTGTTTATAGGTGGAGATGCAGAAAAAAAAATTAAAATCAGACCTCCGGGTGCCATGCACCAAGCTAGATGGATGGCCCGAGCGATTTACTCCCTAAAACTATCGTTATTTAGTTCTCAGCTGAAATTAAACACCAAGGATACGAAAGAACTGTTAGATGTCTGCTTGTTTATCGTAACAATCTATGTTAAACCATGGCTTCAATGCATTTTGGCAGTTAAAGCACCCTACAAAGATTTGTGCTTTTTGAAATCTTTGAAAGCTTACGAAAATGTTAATGAAAATATCTCGAAAGCTGCTTTACAGAAATTTCTCCAGCATTTATGGTATTTGACTGATGAAATAGCAGTATTAGCACTTTTTGATGATGATGTGGACGAAGAAACAAAATTAAAAATGGTGGCAAATTTACATAGAGAAAATTTCTCGTCCCATGAGAAAAGATACATTCCATAGAAGGAAGAACTTTGTGGTTCATTGTATGGTGAGTTTGATACATTGATTTTGTAATTGTTTATTTAGTTATTTATTTATATCACGCAATTGTTACATTTTTTTTACAGAAAAAAGCATCGATGATTTCATATCAGTCAAAAGCCATTCATTGTTTTCTAGACTCAAAATTGATGATAGTTTTCTCAACGAGAGTCCCTCTTCATGGGAGAATAACGCTTCTTTTCTAGACGCAAAAAAGACGAAATCAATACTTAGAGCAGTGAACGATACAGCTGAAAGAGCAGTAAAACTAATGCAGGACTTTCATGGATTAATAACGGTTGAGGAGGAACAAAAACAATTTTTGTTTCGTTGCGTACAAGAACACACGAAGATCTATCATGACTGTAAAAAGCAAACATTGAAACGAAAATATGATCAGTAATGTTTCTTTTACTGTAATATGTTAATAAATATCTGCTTTGATTAAAATGGTGTCTTATGTACCAAAGAAACATACATTTTACAATCTTTCCATGGTATTCCCCGTACAAGATCTCACGTTCAAGTTTGAAGTAAAGTCGGCACGGGTTACCGTTATCTTATTGCAATAATACTTTTTATTTAAGTTACTGAGGTGAAATAGAAAAAAAAATAGAGGGTATGCGTATTCAACTTTGCAAAAAAAATTTTTTACCTTGTATCTTGGGACACCCTAATATATATATATATATATATATATATGTAATATACAGAAATTCAGTAAAGTACTGTACATATAATATTGTATTGATTTGAATAACATGTTGCCGAGTTGGAATACTAACAAACACAGCAGGACTGTTTCACTTGAGTTACACAAACAATTTGAGAGAGTTATACAGTTGAATGGCCTTGGATTGTGATGACTGAAGCCATCAACTGTGTGCACGTGCGTGTGTCGAGTTACACAGAATGTCGAGTTATCGAGTGTCAAGTTTCTGAGACTACTGTATAAGTTTATTGTCGAGGTTCATATTTTGCAGATTTGTTGGTTGAAACATAACAAACACAGACAGTGACAAAATAGCATGGCTATAACTTCTTTCCTCTCTTTGTTAGTTTGTATCATGCATTATTGTAAAGCTTTCTTCAACTAACTATTTTAATTTTGTTTGTTTTTACTACTTTAAGGCCATGCTGATTTAATAAGACTGCTCATGTACTCCGGAATTGATCTTCAGAAGCCAGATAACTTTGGCTCCACTCCTCTTCATCTAGCGTGTTTGTCCGGCAATGTCAACTGTGTTAAACTGTTGTGCCAGAAGGTAAGTACTGTCGGTTACAAAATATTGACACAGTGTCTGTCATTTGTTCCATCTCCCTCGCCTTCAACCATTGTAAAAAGCCACAAAATGGCTATATTCATGAAAATGTGAAAAAATGAATGGGGACAAAAACATTAACTAAACCATGGTTTGGTATGGTTCGCTAGAGCCCAATTTTCTTTGGATCTTACAGCTAGATTTAGTCTCACATATTCATACTTGACTCATGGGATTTGCAACTGTCACTTTTGATAGATATTGTCAAATAACACTAATATTTAGTCAAAATGTTATCAACGTTGATCCCAACAAGTCCAAAGTGTTACATATCAGAGTTTTATATGTATCCCGTGTGGTTTCAGAGCAAGATTGAGTTGGAGCCACAAGACAAGAATGGGAAGACCCCTCTGCTATTAGCCAAGAGTCATCGGCACAGCGAGGTGGTGCAGGTTTTGATGACGGAGCAGAAGAGGCGGGCTCGTTGGATGCCACCCATCTCTGAGATCTGGTGAGCTAGAAAATATTGACAGAACTCGAGATCTGAATTGGTGGTGGTGATCCAAAACATCACAATTTACTACTTGTTTGGGTTACATGCCTGTGTACTAATCATGCTAATAGGCTAAGTATGAGTAAGGTTAAATTTTAGAACATGTACACTCACATTTGAGACTAAAGGCTTAGACCATGCAGACATCAAAGAGGGTAAATTTTGTTTAAAGTAAAGGATGTCATAGGAATCACATCTCCACTGTTATCCTATCAGAACTAAGATACCCAATACCCCAGTCTGACCCCACAATTAACATCTAACCTAAAGGTGACCTGGCGGTCTAGGGGTAAGGTGTCAGACTTCTATGCTGGCAGCCGGGGTTCAATCCTCAGTCCCGGCACAGATTTATCTGATTACCAAACCCTTCCTTCACCTCTGACAAGACATCTTGTGAATGTGGGGAATGCCAGGCCTCCACCGTGGTTCGGATTCCACGTTAAACTGTAGGTCCTTCATTTCATCTCACAATCACCCTACTATTACACATTAGCGTAAGTGCGTACAACCCAAACGGGTAGTAAGACGCGGTGCTAATAATAATAATAATAATAATAATAACATATAACCTAGGAAGGTAATACAACTTAAACCAAATGTTGCATCATGATGCAGTTTTCTATATGCCCACCATGAAATTACCCATATCAAAATCTGTAAACTGGCAAACCTGCATAACCTTATGGGCAGTGCTCATTGGAAAACAAAAATAAAACATGAAAGGAACAGCAAACAAAGACTTAATTATAAAAAATTAAAATTTCTCTTCTGAAAATTCAAGAAATTTTATTTACAACCTCATGCATGATAAGGGACATATGGTGTGAAACATTTTTAAATTGGCACGTTTGGTTGCATTGAATTTTAAACTTGTTTGAATATTTAACAATGAGTAGGACTAAGGGCTAAATGATTAGGTTGCTTATCAGCACATGCCGAAATCCATAATTTGGACTTTAATCACCGTTACACAACCAAGGTGGTCAAATCCCTGAACAAAGAAATATGCAACCCTCTACAACTAAGAATATAGGAAATGGCTCATTAATATATCACAAGCCCCTAACCTCAACCTTAGGTACTTCCTCTCCTTCCTACCAGCACACTTATTATTACACTCAATGTAATAATAATAATAAAATAAAATAATAAAATAATAAAAAATAAAAAATAAATAATAATAATATTAATACAGTATATAACACAATGTTTAGTTTTTCTATCCATCTATTCAAAGTGCTGCCATCTATAGGGTAATACATAACTGAAAAACAGTAGGCTGTGGACAGTCAACCTTTCAGTTCAACCAAGAGCATACGTCTACTCTCTTGACCTGATAAAGCTGTCTGTGGCAGTGAAAGCTTGTCCTTAAAAGTGTGTTTTTTAGTGTTCTATCTAAACAAGTCCTACTTCAGTATCACCAAGGTAAGTGTGCTGGTTTACCCTCCTAATTTAAACCATTTTACTACTACTTGTAACTGTTAAATACTGTTTTTCCTACCAGAATCCTACTATAATTAAGTGAACTACTAAGAGTAAATTTGATGAAGAAAGCCCACTTAGGGAAAGAGGAAAAATGTGTGAAGAATCCAATCCACAAAGGTGACATTTTTTTCCTTTCTTTTGTCTTCTATAGTAGAAGTGGTCACACACACACATTTTAACACAAATATAATAATATTTCGGCATCGTTGCCTTTATCAAACACAAAGAAGAAAGAAAAGAGTACAAATAACACAAGCAATGGTTTACTCCATTTTGAATTTAAAGAAAAACTTCTAGAAACACACTGTGCCAACTGTTTTTGGGAGTAAAAATAAATTCCTTGGTTATGGTTAGTAATTATAGAGACCTATTTAAAAAAATAATAATAAAATAAATAATAATAATGATAATAATAAAAATGACATTTTTAAAATAACAATAATAATTTGAAAAAAAAAAAAAACTATCTTCTGTTGAGGCCTGGTGGTAATCTTGATTTGGTAAATTTTCTTCCAAAACAAATCCAATACTACCAGCCTTGGCAAAGCCATAGATCCATCCCTCTACAAGTTCAAGCCACTTTCAGACTGGGAACCCTCACCACTACCCTCTGAACACCCTCTGGAACAGTTCATCACTTACCTCCTTTCCAATATTGCTGATCCACTCTTCCCGAAGACACTACTGTTGAAACGGAACCTCAACACCAACAAACAAAAAGCTATCAAAACACTAAAAAATAACATTGATAACACCATCCTACCAGCTGACAAGGGCTCCACAACAGTCATCTTGATCGTATTGACTACATTACAGAGGCACAAAGTCAGCTATCTGACCATTCCATCTACAGACCACACACAGAAGACCCAACTGAAGATCACAACGCACAGATTAAAGAGTGCCTACAACATGAAGGTCCTCGGCAGAATCTCACCACTCAATTCAACTTCTCTTTCCACAAAAACCTCAAACTCCCACACTGTATCTCCTCCCTAAGATCCACAAAGAAATTAGACCTCTGCCTGGCCGTCCGATTGTATCTGGTTGCGGCTCTCCAACTGAGAGAATTTCATCTCTGGTTGATTCACACCTACAACCCTTTGTAAAACAACTTCCCTCATTCATACAGGATACAAAACACTTCTTAGACAAAATTTACAAAATTAAAAACCTTCCACCGAACAGTTTTTCTGGTCACCACTGATGTCACAGCACTCTACACTAACATTCCTCATGTGCATGGAATGTCGGCAATGGAGCATTTCTTAGAGCGCAGACCTCCTGGGTCCAAACCTAACACTTCTTTCCTGGTGGAACTGGCTAGGATGATCCTTCAATTTAACAATGTTTGTTTTCTAGACAAACACTACCTACAGATAAAGGGCACAGCTATGGGTACACGCATAGCTCCTTCATATGCCTATCTTTACATGGGACTACTAGAAGAACACTTTCTACATTCTCAGCCCATCAAACCCTATCTATGGCCTCGCTACATCGACGATATTTTCATGATCTGGCCTCACTCTGAAGAATCATTGGACATATTTCTAGATAATCTCAACAATTGCAGTCCCTTAAACTTCACCCAATTAAATCACATCAGTCTTACCTTCCTTGATGTGAATCTGTTCCTTGAAAACAACCAAATTCGCACCACTGTACATATAAAACCCACCAATCACCAACAATACCTCCACTACCATAACAACCATCCTTCATACACAAAAAGGTCTTTACCATTCATTCTTGCCATACGAGCCAAACGGATATGTTCCGAACCCGATGATTTAGCTTAATATTGTAAATAACTCTCCACAGCTTTCCAAAGCAGAGGTTACCCCAAGCCTTTATAGACAACCAAATCGCCAGAGCACTCTCCAAAAACAGTTGAGGACATCCCTCTCACAGCTCAATACCATCCTGGTCTACAACATAACACCATCCTTAAAAGTGGTTACAAATTTCTGACCAGTTACATCCAGACCCAAAACCTTCTTAGTTCACCCCCCAAGAGTCACTTTCAAATGGCCACCCAATCTCCACAATATTCTAGTCCATCCCAAACTTCCTGACCCCAAGAGAATCCGAGAAGAAAAACCGACTACCAAAGGTTCATACCCCTGTGGTAGCACCCGTTGCAGCACATGTGGAATCCACCTACCAGCTACATCCTTTAACAGCAAAGTAACCAAAATGGAATACAAAATCCCTGTTATTACAAACCAATAATCAACTACAGTGCAAATAATGTTATGCAGAATATATAGGACTAACTACAGGTTCTCTCAGACAGCGAATGAACAATAATTGTTTTGACAGAAACCACAAAGATCTGAACAAGCCTATACCCACTCATGCTGGTACCCGCAACCAGGACTTTCAAACCTGTTACACCACCAAAATATTAAGAGCATTTCCCAAACATTGCAACAGTTCTCAACTTAGACAGTGGAAACTGGCCCACCAATGGATTACCAAATCAAGATTACCACCAGACCTCGACAGTAGATAGTTTTGTTTTTTTCAAATTATTATTATTATTATTATTATTTTAAAAATATCATTTTTATTGTATCATTATTATTATATATTTTCTTATTCATTCTTATTATTATTATATTTTTAAATAGGTCTCTATAATTACTAACCATAACCAAGGAATTTATCTTTACTCCCAAAAACAGTTGGCATAATGTGTTTATAGCAGTTTTACTTTAAATTCAAAATGGAGTATTTGTAATCTTTTCTTTTTTATTTGTGTTTGATAAAGGCAACAATGTCGAAATATTACTATATTTGTGTTAAAATGTGTGTGTGTGACTACTTCTACTATGGAAGACAGAAGAAAGGAAGAAGATGTCACCTTTGTGCATTGGATTCTTCCCGCATTTTTCCTCTTTCCCTAGGTGGGCTTTCTTCATCAAATTTACTCTTAGTAGTTTATTTTTCTTTAGTTTTGTCAATTTATTTTATTATAAAATTATTTAGCCATTGGGCCACCTCATTTTTAAACATTAAAGTATAATTAAATAAAAATGGAGGGAAGAATGCTCATGGGGGAAGGAGGGGGAGGGGTGAGAATCCACTGCACAAATGTAATATGTTCTTCTTTTCTTCTGGTTCTATTGTAGAAAATGTTACACAAATATTATCTAAACATAAAGAGAGTTTTATGATTTGCTATTATTGCATTTAAGGGAAACAGGAAAGAAAATACTTAAATCTACTTGTGTTTGAATTAATGTCTCATGTTGAGGTAAAAGTAAAAAGTAAAGTCTTGCGTTTTTTTGTTGTTGTGTTATTTCAGGGCGCTGTTATTTGGAGGTGCTGGTGACTCTAAAGGTCCCCTCCTCTTGTTTATGGGCTCTGTTCTTCTCTGGGGGTATCCCATGTACCTTCTGAGGGTACTGTACGGTCATATTTAACATCTTCACTTAGTTGCTGATGCTTTTTTTTTTTAACTTTTCTTTCATCTACTGGCTTATTTTTTTTAGGAACTAAACAGGAAATATCTAGTACATAATTCACTCTTGCACTCAAAACCACCCTATAATTCAGGGATCTGTGTCAGTGGAATTTTGGGGGGCCCTTTTCACACAAAATCAACTCAATTCCTGTGTTTTACTAATATTTATTTTAGTATTATTTGCACTACGTGCACTCGGAAGGTAGCAGCCTTAGGGGCTGTTCATTAATTATGTCATGCTAATTTTTTTTTACCCCTCCCCCCCTTGTGAACACTCTTTAGAATATTACTTCACAATATCATGCACCCCCTCCCAATATTTAAATGGTATTTTTAAATGTAGAGCCTATATAACTATTTATTGAAACATGTTTGCCAAGCTCGATGATCTAAGTCGATGAGTCAACTGTTGTTTGTCTCTACGTGTACTTGATTGGTTTTTTAACATCAAATTTTTCTCTATACACTTAATTATAATGTGATTTCACACATATTATCTGACTCCTTTCTCACCCCTTGTCATGCTTGGTCAAATCGAGCAATACTACTCCCCCCTCAATATACGTACGTAGTTTATGAACAGCCCTTACCTTGAAATATTATATAATAGTTAAAGCTGCGCAATAGTTGAATCTTGCATGGTAAGCCCGCTACTTTACATGGTAAACAAAGTATATATATATTAATCAAATGTTTTCTTCGATTGTTATTATCAAGATACATTATTCTTAGCTATACTATGCTCACTGATTCTTAAAGAGCCAGGTTTGGGCACTCTTTCAACACAAACAAAAAATTAAACCTTTTATCCAAATGTGTTATGAATGCGACCAGACATTCTGCTGCAATAGAGAGATGTTTGAGTGGTTGGGGGCCCTTGAAAAAATGAAGGCGAGGTCAAACTGTCTCATTTTCTTTCCCTCGGGGGGGGGGGGGGGGTTCATACTTGCACTGTACCAAAGGTGTTATAATACTAATCAAATTTAGAAACCCCGAATAATGGGGGTAAACTTTCAAATAATTGCACAAGTGTGATTCATATCTCATCAGGAGTTATTTTCTTTGTTCATGATTATGCTAGTGAATATATTTATTATTTTTACCTCGTTTAATTCACTATGAATTTTCTTGAGATATGAAGACCGGTATTCCAGAATGTTGGCATATTTCTTTAAAATTTTGAAATTTAAAACTTATGACTTTTATTTATGTCTTTGCTAATTTTTCCAATTAGCTTTTATAACCTATGAAATTATGTGTACTGTTTTATTTATACTAGATGGAAACCTTTGCCTGAAGTTACATGCAAAGAGTAGAATCATTTAGCAGTATGGCTGCATATTTTCTCAATGCTTTTTTAAAAAATCAGATTACCATGTAATTAGTTGTGTTTGAACTCATTTTCATGCAATAATTACCCACCTTCAAATTTGGTCTTGTAAAACGCTCTTTTTTATTTTCATCAATGCACTTTTCAAAATACCTTTGTCTATTTTCAGCATGAATATTCTGAATACGTTTTGTATAGTATTGGTTTTAGTTGTTTAAACATACACTATATTTTTATTTGTCTAAAATTGTGTGTCTTATCCATTGATGTTTAGATGGACCTCTGCTTTTAAATTATCTGCTTTTTATTATTTTGTTGTATTGACTAAGGATTTGCAAATGCTATTTTTTAATTTAAGTTAATGATTAAAATCTTCTTTTATGGTCAATAACTACAGTCCACTTTTCATAGAAGGACAATTAAAAATACATTTTTTTTTTGTGATCATGTTTATAACATTTTAATATATTATTAGTGCTATTTATTTTATATCCATTACCATTTCCAGCCTGTGGCCTGGGTCAGGTTTTTCATCCAAGCCATATATTTTCTACTACCGTCTTGCTAGGCCTGTCATAGCTTCACATGCCTTATAATATAACTTAAGACTAGGATAGGCACAACATCCAGTCCCCAGCCATTAATTCATCACTTTGAAAGGTTAAACCTACATTTCACCAATGATATATTTTTCGGCCATGCTTGGAATCAAAACCGGGACTCTTATTTCAGTAGACAGATACACTACCGACCCAGCTAAGATGTCAGAGTTAGTGTTATTTGAAAAGTATTGATAATATCTATCATTATTAACATCTACAAATCACATGATTTGACTTTATATGAAAGTAGATTTAGTAAGTAACTATACTATTTGTCTTCCTTTGAAAATTGGACTGTGGATAAGCTGTATACATGGTTTATTTCAAACTATGGGTGTGCAAAGTTTTTAGAATTCTTTTAAAATACAGTACTCATAAACCTTTAATAAAAAACCAAATTAAAATCAAAAACACTAACTGTAAACTAGGTTAGAAATTTTTTACATGATTATATTTTGATATTATTAAAATTTATGTAGTTTAGTGCAGACTAGATAGATAGTTACACTGCATTTCGGTTTTGGGGAATATAAGGGTGCTGGACTTTAGTGGTGTACAAAGGTCTCGTTTTAAATGCAACAATGTCGAAATGAGCCTTGAAACATGCAAAGGAAAGTCAAACCTTAAGTCAAAATTTTTGTTATAATCACATAACACTACTTAAATTTTTTTAAATTATCTGTTAAGAATCTTAGATAAAGAGAAATTTTAGAGTAAAAACCAAAGCACTATTTATTCTTTTATGCTGACATTTCTGATTTTATTTACGCCTATGTTATAGATGTCATTGAATCACTTGTCGATGTTTAAATACTGTTTAGTAGATGTTCTAATGATTATGTGTTGAAATATTTCATATTTAATGAGATAATTCAAATCTTAAAATTACACATTGTGGCTTTCTTTTTCTTTCCGAGTTTATAAGATGCAAAGGTTATTGTGGGTGTCAAAGTTGAAGTGATATAGATTTAGACTTTGATTTTGAAGCTTTGCACACCCTTGCTGAACATTTTAAAATAAAATTAATAGTTATCTTTGATTGATTGATTGATCGATGTGGCATTATGTTTAGTGTGTACCAATCACATGGAACGCCCTGCGGGGTTCGCACTACATCTTCATCTACTGGAACTGCGTGATGTGGCTCTCATGGGTCATCGCCAACAGACGCAACCCGGGCTACCTGCCACTCAACTCTGACGGCTACCGGCGAGCAGTGCGCAACATCCCCTGCCTGGACAACAAGTGGCAGCGGCGACGAAGTGGGCTAATACTGGCACGGCTATGCCACTCCTGTCGCTGTTTGCGGCCACTCAGGGCCAAGCACTGCCGGATATGCAACAGATGTGTGGAGTACTTTGACCACCACTGCCCTTTCATCTACAATTGTGTCGGGCTCAAGAACAGGTATGTATTTTTTGTGTGTGGTTTTATTTGAGTCAAATACACTACTTTACAAATCTGGATCTTCTCTTTACCTACAAATACCGAATCTTGGAAAAATTATTCACATAAGAAGAATCAGAAAATATGAATAGTAACTATAGTTTGATATCCTTCCATTAACCATCTGAAAGACCTTTTTTCCTTACTAGTATCTCATTATATAGTAGGGTTCTGTTAGGAAAAAGGGCCTATCTAAAGTCTTTGTTAGAAAATTGGGCTATAAATTTTTGCATTTTTTGTTATTATAATGCATTTATTATACCACTAATATATTCATTTAAGTATAAATGAATGGTATGGGGCCTTGTTGTTAAGTTTTTCCTATAATTATGTTGGAGCTAGGCCATCAATAAGCAGTAAAAGAGTTTAAAAAAAATTCTATTCTGAGTTTGACTTTTTTTTAGTTAATTTATTTAATATGAATCTCGAATCCTCAAATCTTGGAGTAGGCTTAAGTATTCAAGAAGTCAAAGGTTCTATACTTAATCTATTCTTTTATACCAGTTTTTTGATAAATTTTCTTCATTGTTTTGTGTAATTCAGGGAAATATTTTGTATTTCAGGATGTGGTTTTTCCTTTTTGTGACAAGTATTGCAATAAACTGCTCCTTCACAATCTATTTTGCCTGCTACTGTATCGCTGTTGAGGGTTTCCATTTGTTGTATGGCCTGGGATTGGTCGAAGCCCTGGTGTTTTGTTTCCTTGGATGGATTCTAACATGCACTTCGGTAAGTAGGGGCAAAATATCAGGGGGTTGAACGCTCAGTTATTATAGAGATGTGCAAGAACTAGAAAATTTGAGTTTGTGTCTGGTTTTAAAAGTTGTTTAAACTTGATAATTTTTCCAAAGCTTAAAAAATTGGAGTAGATACTTGAAATTTCCAATTTTATCTGAAAAAATTTGAGTCTAATATTATTTTAGCACCAAGTACTACTACACATTCAGACTAAATGCATACATACTAATCAGGTTAATGTATTAGGGATTAGTATGGCTGAATTGAGAGCAAAAAAAATTAATTAATTTATATATCAGGATATATAAATATAATAGAATAGTAAGAAAATAAAAATAGTGATTAAATGTCAACTTTTTTTTGTGTTTAAAATTAATTGATTATAGCTTTAATACATTCAGAAGTGTTAAATTAATGGTCTGGGATCTGGTTGTTAAGCTCTTTCTATAATTATATTGGTGCTGAACAAATAAACACCACTAAGCAGTAATAAAGCTCTAAAACAAATTCCAATTAAAAATTTGAAAAAAATAATATATTTTGAATCTTGAATATCTCCAAGGACTTGGAGCTATTTGAGGATCTCATCCCTAATTTTTTTACAGTGTATACATTCAAATAGTTTGTGAAGTGTATTTTATTATTTGCATAGGTTCTTCACGCATGCATGAACCTAACCACCAACGAGATGCTCAACTATAAGCGCTACTCATATTTGCGGGATAAGCGAGGACGCTACTTCAACCCTTTCTCTCGCGGCCCCCTCTTGAATCTCCTCGAGTTCTTCGTATGTTCGCCAGACTACGCTAGCGACTTGGAACTACAAGAGGAAGATGTTATTTGAGGTGGGGGGATTCTAGGGAGGTCCAAATAAGCTTGATATACTGAACACTTTATTGTATTAACTGCATCTAAAATTTATTCAACCGTGATTAGGAATAAAAATTAAGTTTCATTCGGGACACACATTACCGAAATAGCTTTGTGCGATACTTTCAATTTGATAAAAAAAAAAAAATCCTGTGGGAATGGAAAATATTAAATTTGGTTGAATACTAACTCAATTATTCATTTATACATTATTATTATTATTATTATTATTATTATTTAGCACCGTGTCTTACTACCCATTCGGGTTATACGCTTAAGTACTTATTACGCTAATGGATTAGGAATTGGGAAGGTTGAATTAAAGGAAGTGAACCAGCATTTGTGTGGAGGGAGGGTGGAAAACCATTTAGGAAAAAACCACCCCCAGTTCACCCGACCGAGATTCGAACCTCGATCTCCCCGTCCTCAGCAGTCGGGCTCAACACGACTAGCGCGTTAGCCAACTACGTCACAGAGGCAGGTTTCATTTATACAGGTTGGGGCAGAAAGTATTGATACATTTAATAACACTTTATCTTTATCCTTTACTATTTCAACTAGTAAATGCTTATAGTCAAAAATAACAAAAGATTGACAATTTTCTTCATACCCTCGAATTATTAGTTATTTTAAAACATTGTCTTTAAGATGGCAATCAATATTTCCAATACTATTTTGTATGTGCTTCTCGAATCTTAACATTACTTTGTACATTGACTCTTTTTTGAATTTCTTAAATTTCAACTACACAAGAAAAAGTCTGGAGTTCTTGGTCTGGTGAACGTGGTGGCCAGGCAATGTCCCCAAATTGGGAAATGAGGTACCCAGGAAACATTCTGTGAAGCACCTCATTGATGTTCCAACCTTTATTATCCCTGAAATGCAACATAAGGGTATGGATGCCAACAATATATGGTTCCAGCTAGATGGGGCAATGGCCCACATTGCCCGAACATAAATAGAGATGATTCACAAAATGCTACCTGGGCACCTCGTTTCACACTTTGGGGACGTCACCTGGCCACCATACTCACCACACTTAACAGCTCCAGCCTTTTTTGTTTAATTTTTTTTAGCACCACGTCTTACTACCCTTTCGGGTCATACGCTTATATACTAATTACCCTAATGGTTTACTGAATCGGAGGGTTTAATTGATAGGAAGTGCACCCATATTTGCGCGAAAAGAGAATGGAAAATCCCCCTCATTGCACCCGACTGGGGTTGAACCCCGTTCTCCCAGTCTTCGGCAGTCTAGTTTAACACAAGAGTAGCGCATTAGACCAAGCAGCCATCTAAGTGGGTTGCTCCAGACTTTATCTTAAGGGGCATGTTAAACAGTCATGTTTACGTGACTCGCCAAACTTAAGAACTTAAAGAAAAAATGTTGGTGCAAGTTGAAGCAATTCAACAATAGACACTGCGCCAAGTCATGTCAAGATTTGAGAAGTGCATACTACAATGCATTGACTATAATGGTGGTCACCTTAAGGATATTATTTTAAAAAATTAATAATTCAGAAGTATTTAGAGGATTGTCAATCTTTTGTTGTTATTTTAATCTTAGTTTGAAGATTTAAGTAATTGAAATAGTAAATATATAGTGTTATCAAATGCAAGGCCTCCTCCCCCCCCCCCCCTCCTGAAATTTTATGAACAAAATATATATATTTGCTTTATTTATAGTTCAAACAATATCGAAATTAAGATACAGTTACGGGGCTGTGTAACCATAAAAAGCACTTCAAATAGCTTCTAGAGATGTTTAATATCTAGAATTTTTCATAGCCTCTAGTAGTTGGGTGTTTATGTTGTCATAAAAAACACTTCAAATAGCGTCTAGAACTGTTTATCATTTTTTCTAGCTTCCCGCAATTGATGGTTGTGCCCCCCTCCCCCTGAAATTATTGGCTGGCTACGGCCTTGATTAAATGTGTCCACACTTTCTGCCTCACCATATACTTCAGACACTAAATATATGAACTAAATATAGCCCTCTTTGCTGTACCTTCTTTCATATACAACAAAAGTACCTCAAGTGAAAAGAGGTTTTCCTTTAAAATAAATAAAATATCAATTAAAACATTAGCCTACCTAACTAAATTTAATTTACCAATATATTAAATGCATCCATACAAGGGTAAGGGCCGGCCTTGTAACTACTGGATAAATAATGCTATCGGGAGGTTAAATTTAGCGACTAGATAAAGGTTATCAGCCACATAAATACTATACGTGTATTATGAACTGAATTTATCTGCCGGATAGCTATCTGTAGGATAAATAAATTTTTATGCAGAAAATGCAAGGTTGTGTACCGCCCTCCTTATCCTCTAATAGATAAGGGCTGGCGCACATATACACAAAAGCAGAACAAACAATAAACAATAACAAATGATAAATTGCAGAGGAGCTGAAAGGACTGCATAAAAGTGAATAGGCCTTTCTCTCTGGCTTATACAACAATTGTGCTTCCATGAACCCTCCTTAACTATCATCCGCCATGTTGGTACTATGAGCAAAAGGGCGGAGGTCGAGAATCTTATGTTTAAAGTTATAACTTATATACCTAGAATCAGTAAATTAAAGGTTTGCATGATTATAAGAATTTTTATTTAGAAAAGATAACAATATAAATATGCAAATGTAAGTAACAACAATGAATAGATATATATTTATATATGAATCTGTAGAAGATTGGGTTATGCCCATGATAATACAGTTGTCATAATAACATAGATTATGCTCATGACAATACAGTTGTCATAACAACATAGGTTATGCTCATGATAATACAGTTGTCATAACAACATAGGTTATGCTCATGATAATACAGTTGTCATAACAACATAGTAATAATATTTAGGTTGTATTGAACCTAAGTTAAATTCATGGCCCCTTAGGGTCTCTGCGGCAATCCGCAATACAATGAATACAATATCTAGCAACCACAGACCAACCGTCCACATAACAATAGCGAAGTTCTATTAAAACTAACTTGAAAATATTATTGGCAATCTAAGTTTACCACAATATAAAGGGAGATCCTCCATGATTAAATAAATATACAACAAATATCAAAATTTACATAGCCGTATGGGCTATAACAATTCCCACATTAGGTAGGCAACACGCCTTACGTAGAATTATGGTGACCTACAAAAGGAAAAGTTCACCATAAATGACAATTATTTGCAGAGCCAGAAGGGCAAAAAAAGGGATTCTAAAAATTATTACCCACATTAATATTTTAAAGTATTTTATGCCTTGCCGGGAATACCTTTCCTCGTTATCTAACATATTTACAAAGACAATATATGATTGTACTTCCAAATAAATAATTCAAGTTCGAAAGTTAATTTTGAATTGTACCGGCCGAAATTGAATTTTGTACCTAGCATAAATTTCCATTTAAATAAATAATACAAGTTTGAAAGATAATTTTGAATAGTACAGGCCGAAATTGAATTTGTACCTTAGGATCATCCTGTCCTAACGTGTGTGTCGTATGACACGGTTGAATCAAGAAGCATTTTACAAAGCAAACGCACCAGTATATAAACGATATTTTTCTGAGAGGAGGGGGAACAAAGGGGAAGCCTCGCACGGAGTAGAACAAATACATAGAGTAGAGGGAGGGATAGTAGTTCATAAGGAATATTCCAGGTTATCGGAGATTTTACTAGAACACCACGTGTTCAACACGAGTTCACATGCGCGTCACTCACTTCCCATGATTCAATGGGCGGCTCTACGCCCATTCCGACACGCCAATTTCTTGTTCAGTTTAATACTAACACTTGACGTGGATGTAATGCTCGTGGGGGAAATTAAAGTTCGATTGATGTGACGTGAGACACTTATATGGCGAACGGGGCACTTGGTGAGTAGATTCCTTGTTTACATTTTGGTGTTGCGGAATAGTGTTTATTAGCCCATTTACTCTTCTTCGCTTGTAACGTTGATGTCAATAAACGTTACAGTTGGTATTGTTTTTAAGGTGCGCACATGCATATAAACCCTGCTGCTACCGCTACTACCTGACTAATGGCTATAATGCTCAACATTTGTTAAGTAATGGCGGCTAAACGAGTGCGAGGAAAGGGATGGCGTCGTGTGGGCGCAGAGGCTAGGTTGTCTTGCAAGTACTAATTCAATGTCTGCCAAAATGTGGTCAATAGTTGGGATAACGTTTACAAAATTTTATTTATTTTACTCACATTTTAATAATTTGTTCTTGTATAACTATAACTCTACAATAGCTTGTCAGTTTTTATAAAAGTGTGAGTTAAATTTTCTAATTTTATATATATTTAGAGCCTGGTCCGGTGCATACTAAACATATGAACCAAGATTTTAACCTAAAAACATATTCTGATAGGTGAAACCTCATGAAAAACGTGTCACTATGGTAACAACCATTTTAACTTTCAGATAAAAGGTATCAGGTACTTAAACCTCCCGATAAAAATATGATGGATTAATACATTTTATCTGGCGGTCATAAGATATACACTTTTAACTTATTGACCAGATAGAAATATTTATCGGCCAGATTAATTTTTATCCAGGAGTCATAAAACTGGCCCTTAGTCGGTTTAAAACCATTTGACTCAGATTACCTTTGGTCGCCCCTGACTAGATTAACCATCATCATGATTTTCTTCATTTCTTCCTATCTTCTTTATTCCAGGCTGAGGTTTGAATGGTATATTTAATATTTCCACCTCCTATTTTCTCTCCACCATTCCTCCACCATTCTGAGTCCATATTTCTTCTGCAAAGACTGTTCTTAATCAACTATAACCATCTCAGTCTGGGCCTTTGGAAAGGCCATCTTAATTTGATCGAAATATTGTAACTCTTGATATAACAAGTTGGTGACCTGGCAGTCTTGGAGTAAGGTATTAGACTTCTGTGCTACGAGACCGGAGTTCAATCTTCGGTCCCGGCAAGATTCATTTGATTACCAAGCCCTTCCTTCACCTCTTGACGAGACTTGTATTAATCACAACTTGTGAATGTGTGGAATACCAGGCCTCCATCGTGGTTCGGATTCCATGTTAAACTGTAGGTCCTCCATTTCATCTCACAATCACCCTACCATTACGCATTAGCATAAGTGCGTATAGCCCGAATGGGTAGTAAGATGTGGTGTTAATAATAATAATGATATAGAAAGTTGTGATATAACAATGATAGATATATTGATATATTACAGAAAATTGTCACCTCTAGTCTACATATTATATATCAATTGTTTGTTTAAAATCAATTCATGTATTCTGAAAGTCTCACTTAACTTATACTTTTAAAAAAGTGTGTCAAAGTTATTAAGTTTTTCCCACTTGTTACTGTCATAATGTCAGATCCTATTATATTCGAGACCATTTATTTTTCATTCAGAACACCTCAAAATGTTAGATTCTTATTATATTCAGGGCAATATGATATATTTACAATTTGCCGGCATTTAAGTGAAAAAGCAACACACTAATAGGAGAGTTAATCGATTTTTACCTATTTTGAATGTTGCTGTTTTGTTTAGTTGCCAGTTTTATTGAGATCTAAGAATCTTAGTAGCGAGAATTGTAATCTTAAGATCAATTCTTGATTCTTTCGATATCATTAAGAATCGAGTTTGACAGCCCTAAAAATAACTAAAATGCTCATTTTTTAATGAGGTAGAAAGGTTTAAAACTAGCAATGACTACATACTACACTTTATTGTATTTGTATAAAATGACGTTCTTACTTATCAATGTTATTATTATATTACTAACTATTAATTTAAATTCCAGAATATTTTTCTTATATGAATAGAGAAGTTTGTTTGTGGTGTGTTAACAGCTAAGATTTTGTACATATTTGTTAAATTATCAAACATAGAGAGAAACAATTAACTAATTAATTAATTAACCTTTGCGAATAGTGACTGATAATAAATACCTGGAGTGATGAGATGATAGCTGGGGCGCCCCAATCTTGTTTCTTGACCCTTATTAATTATTTCACATGAGAGAGCGTTTCATGGCGGTGTACCCCGAAAGCTAAATAGACTCTTGAACACAGTTTTTCCTGTTATACTAGAAAACCGCGGGATGAGCGAGATTAGAGCCATTAGTGGAGAAGGGTCAATGCGGTGCTGACACCTAGTGCTAATGAATATAATTGATTACACAAAGAAGAGAGCACAGCTGGCTCAGTAGATATATTCATACTAAACAGTGTTTATCCCTATCTTGACCTAACCTAACTCTCCTTTCATGTTGGCTTCCTTTTACTATCACTTACTTTACATTAATGCACATTGTATCCACACTGTCTTATAATACATTTGCAAGCCATTAGGTGCTAATTCATTTTCTTATATTATACTTATAAGCTTTCTTATATTAAACTAAACTTGATAAAAGTTTACTTCATACAAAATCACAATTCACAACTATAAAAATACTGCACACACAAACATAGTCACATTAACATTAACAGTTATACCTTTTACACACAACTTACACACTTTATGACACAACCGGATGTTCCATCTTCTAAAGTTTAAAGGTTTTGGAGAGATGTCACAATTCAACTACAGTACACTTACCAAATAATTATGTGTACTTTCTTATTTATATTTTGGTTTTAACTTGTATAAGATTATTAGTTGTTAAACAAGTACAGATCATAAAATAACGCAAAAGATCATTCCTTCTTTGATCATAAAATATTTATAATGTCCATTGTCTAACTAGTCCATGTATTCTATTTCTTAGTTCTGATTTAATAATTTTGCTACAAAGTAGTTAAGCTTTTTTTTTATCTAGACATTATTAGCTTAGCTGCCTTGATTTACAAAGGCATAAATAATGTGTCCTTATATGTTTAAAAAAATATAAATATGGTATTTTATTAAAATTATTTTAAGTGTCCATAGTACAATCATAATGTGACTATCATGTGTGTGTGTGTGTGTGTATATATATATATATATACACACACACACACCATTAATGTTATGAAGCAATAATAAACATAAAACTTACATTAAAATACAATAAATATATGTTTACTATGCATGGTTTAAATGTCTTATCTTATATAAAATATAAGTCTCTAATTGATATAATGAACTGACAGTTAATATATTTCAACACTGGCTTGACAAGACAGCTACATGAATCACATTTTTCACTGACCAACCTGTAATTTTCTTTATCATTTTGTGGAACATGAGATTTTTATTTAATTCTGTACCTTTATGTCCAAATTACTGAAATATTGCTGGCAACGGCACTTATTATCTCATAAGTATCTCCCAGTTAAGTATTATACTTATTTATTATATTTACTATTCTGTTTTAAAAATAGGTTTATTTTATTAGACTAGTTCACAAGTCTAACCCTGTTTTGCACGTCTATTTGTTTTTGTACATTGTTAAATATAACCAAATTAAATAAAGAATATAATTTTCTTAAAATAACATGTAAGTTGTTTATTTATACTCATAGTTTTTCCTTCCTTCCCTATCTATATCTTTCAGGTCAATTCCAATGTTATTTTCTCATCTGAATTTAGGTCTTCCCAATGATCTTTTCCCATTGGGTTTGCCAACACGAACACGTTTCTAGATTCTTCCATTCCTGCTGCATTCCCTGCCCAACATAATCTGTGAGATTTTACTATCCCAACTTTATATTATAATGCTGAGATTTACATTCCTTGACAGTAGGCAAAATGTCAACTTAATGACCCAATAATAGCATGTCTTTCCAGCTGTATTCTTTTCCTAAGTTATATTCTTAATATTGTCATGGGTTGTTACAATTGTCCCTAAATATTTAAACTCATTAACCGTGTCAAATGATAACTTTTTAGAAGTAATCTCTAAATTATCGTCATCAATTTGTGTTTTCTGTGTGATCATATATGTAGTCTTTTCTCTGTCCACTTAACCTATTTTTTTTACTAGCCTCTAAAAAAGTTTGAATTTCTTGTAACAGCTTTCTTAATTTTATCCATCAAAACTAAATCACTATTGCATAACAAAACATTAAGATATTTAATTTTAAGAAGTACCCTCTATTTATTCCCAGAAATACGAAATCTTTTATTTGCAGAAAGGATGTTTTTGAATTATAATATTGTTTGGATGTCACATTAATAATTTACAACAATTGCTTGTTGGTAAGCTGTGATCTCTAGGGTGGTTTATTTATTTTCATCAATGAAAAATACTATTTACACACTTACATGCTGTCAAATATTGCATGTATTTGGTGTGTAAATTTAACTATTTTGGGGATTTGGTATCTGGTGATTAAAAAACTTGAAATCTGGCACACCAAACCACTTTGATAAATTTTCTCAAATAAAGCTCAATTTTAATATAATGTTTATCTAAAGAAGAATTGAAAGTTTGCCATACCTGGAGTGGTTATTTAAAACCAGATAGGCTTTTGTTCTATTATGAAGTCTACCAGTTCCCCTTACTTTTAAAATAAATGTATCATCTGGAGATTTGATTTCAAACAAATGCTCAAGTATTTACCAGGGGAGAAGATGAGAAACCACAACCGGGTTGAGGATCAAATCTGGCCTGTCTGAATAAGATTTTGATTAAAAAAAAAAACGGACCAGGTGTCGGAACTGCTTGCCATAACTACTAGCCCTGCATAGAGGAATAAAATATCCTCAAGGCCTTAACCACCGTCCACAAGTATCACAATGTTTTACTGTGCTGGCATCATGATCACCTTGACAACACGTAGCGTAAAAGTTTCTTAATGTTTGTAAACGAATGCACTAATTGTTGATGTGGCATTAACTAAATTAAGAGTTGTCTTGGGAAGAGTAATCACATTACCGTATGTGAAAGTGTACCACGTAATAGTTACAGCCAATCATGTGAGTAACCAACCCAACTATAAAATAGGTCTACTAAATTTGTTTCTCATGGACAACCAAGGGTTGTGGTCTCATCTTTCACTTCATTTGTGTGGTGTAATAGTGAGAAACACTTAAAGAAAAAAACCACCCTCAGTACACCTGACCGAGATGAAAAAAAAACCCCTTGATTATTTATTTTATTATTATTTAGCACCGCGTCTTACTACCCGTTCGGGTTATACGCTTTAAGTACTAATTACGCTAATGGATTGGAAATTGGGAAGGTTGAATTAGAAGAAGTGAACCCGCATTTGCGTGGAGAAAGAGTGGAAAACCATTTAGGAAAAACCACCCCCAATTCACCCGACCGAGATTCGAACCTCGATCTCCCCGTCCTCGGCGGTCGAGCTCAACACGACTAGCATGTTAGCCAACTACGCCACCGAGGCGGGTTTTATTTTTATTAATCTGACACCTTTCAGTTGGTAGTGCATCTGCCTATTCAGCTAAGGGCCCTGAGTTTTATTCCTGGAATGGCAGAAAAGGGTTTAATATAAATTGGGGATTCATCTTTCAGTGATAAATTTACAGCCTGGGGCTGAATGTTGTGTCTGTTATAAAATATAGTTTATAGATTGTGTGCTGATTTAATCAGTTGGTTCAGTACGTGCACATTAAATACCCCAAGTACAGAAAAACTACGATTTGGCTTAACATTTTTATTTATTGACAAGTGCATTTTAGCACACATTTTTAGGCAAAATAATTTGTATTAAGCAAATATACATAATTTTTGTTGAATGTGGTTTTTAAGAACACTTTTACACACATCAAGATAGTGGTTTTAACTCTATCTGCAGTTTTATCTTCATTGCACACTTTTATTCTATTTTTATGCCTTGCAAAAACTATTACACATTAGAGATGAGCAAAACAGTTCAATGTTGGTAGGAACAGTTAAAAGTGATTTAGTTCGCTGAAATGAGCATTTCATCTCATCTAACTAGTTCAATAATTCACGATCTACATCTTGTAGTTCAATTGATAGCGAACTACAGTTTGAAGCTCCGGCGTTCACCAGACCAACAACTTGTGAGTACAAAAATGTTATATACTTAATTCTATACTTTTAACGATACTAACGCTTACAATAACGTTCTTTTTTTCTTAATGTGGTGAAAATAGTGAATTTCCTCACTTTTCTGAAATGTGACCCTATCAATACATATTTTAAATTTTCAATGTGGCCCTTAAATGAGTTTGACACACCGGCTATAGGCCTACTATAAATCCAAATTCATAAATACATTTTTTATGTCGATTATTACAACATTACCTAGAATAGCATTAGAATTTACAATTTTAATATAAATTTTACAATGTAATTTATAAGTTTAACAAAATAAATATAATATATTTTATATCTCTGAACTTTTTTTAGTAGGCAGGTTTTTTTCATTGTGTATACCTACTATTTTTGTGAGAATATAAACGTATTATTTAAAAAAAAATATATATATATATATATATATATAAAAGCAAAGTCCTGACTCACTGATTGATTCATCAACGACCAGCCCAAACCTTTGGACCTAGAAAGCTAAAATTTTGCACAGAGGTTCCCTTTATGATATAGACAAGGAAAAAGGCTGGATTTTTCTAAATTCCCACGGAATAGGGAATAAAAAGAATTTATATTTTCGCTTTAAAGTTGCCTTATTTCCGTAACTATAATTATTAGAGACTTCAAATTTGGCATGTAAATAGGTATTATAATCTTCTATAATAATAAAAGGAAGTGTTTGTTTGTCTGTGTGTGTTTGTGTGCGATGCCCAGCCAAATCTACGGCACGCAGAGATCTGAAATTTTTAAATGGGTGAACAGAAGGTGGTCCGAATGCACCTCAAAGCCGGATTAAAAAAAATTAATTAGGCTATTTTTAACAAATCTTTTTAAGTAAGTATGTTTTATCTGGCTTAGAATTACGTTTAAGTGATACGGGCACCATATAGGGAGGGGGCGGAGCTTATATAATTCTTATACCCCAGTGGGTCACGGGAAACGCCGTGCGGGATTGCTAGTAATAGATAAAAAGAAAATAACTTGATTATAATTTTAGAATATTTTAGTATAATGGGTTACAGAAATAGTATTCGTAACCTATATCCTAATGACCACACATACGGGCCATATCAATTATGCCATTGTTGATATTAGAACAATGTTTATTATTGAATGAGTTGTAGGGTGGATCAATGTAAATAGAATAGAAAGTAGCGCCAGATGGAGAAATACATTTGTTTTAGTGAACGTGTGATGTCATTAAGTACAAAAGCAGACACAAAGCGATAGGGAAGACAAATTGAGTTGTCAAAAATCAGGTCACATTTTGAAACCTTAAAGCATAAATAAACTTTTAAAATCTACCCAAACGTCCAATTACTTAATATGTTTATGTATGGTTTTAGTATTAAAATATAACTTATCTGTACTGGATGACGTAAGCAAGGACATAATCAAATTCGTCAAAGTGATGCTAACGTTCTATTGTCTTTACATTTGGATGGATGAAATGCGTTAGGTTTGTTGAACAAGTGAAATATATCGAACAATAAACTTTTAGCTCTCGTCACTTCGTTTCTGCGACCGAGTTCAGCCGAAGCATCCAGATTTTCTATTATCCTCCATCTTGTATTTCAATTTGAACTAGTTCGCGTTGAATGAGTGAACTAGTTCCTTTCATTGGTTCCGCTAATAAAGCTGGAGAAACAGTTCGATTTGAATTTAAAGTTCCAGAATTATGCATCTCTATTATACCATAGACTAGCCATAATTCCAAGACCATAAAAAAGACCTGGGATCTGAAACTCAATATACATAGGCCTACCAAGAGGAATCTTAAACTGTTCCCCCACATGTTATTTGATTCATCTTTGGCCAAGGCCGTAGCCAGGGGGGGTTTTGGGGGTTCAAACCCACCACGAAAATTTTTGAACAAAACATATATATGGCTTTATTTATGGTTCAAACAATAACAAAATTAAGATACAAATACATATTAGGGGGCTGTGTTACCATAAAACCCACTTCAGAGTGCTTCTAGAACTGTTTATCATTTAGAATTTTTTCTAGCTTTTAACAATTGGGGGATGTTCTCACCAAACCCCCCATGAAATTATTGGCTGGCTACGGACTTGTCTTTGGCTTATTTAAATTATTTGGTACAACATTTTATTTCTAGTCAAATTGTTCTTTATCACAAATAAAATATAAATAAACATTCTTTAATTATATCAAAATACTTTTTTAGAAGACACTTTTTTTATAATATAAAAACCAATGACATATATTTTTGAACTAATGAGTGCCTGTTGGAACTATTAATTTCCTACATAATTTTTTATGGTACTTTGGTTTTAGAATCTGATTAAAAAAACTTAATTGAATTGTATAATTCAATTTCGAAGCATATTTTAGCCTCTAATTATATTGAAAACAAATTGGTGGGCTTAATATTTACTTCAAGGGACAAATTATTATTATTATTATAACAGCCAAACCCTTCCTTCACCTCTGACAAAGACGCGTATTAATCACAACTTGTGACTGCGTGGAATGTCAGGCCTCCACCGTGGTTCGGATCCCACGTTAAACTGTAGATCCTCAATTTCATCTCACAATCACCCTATCATTACACATTAGCGTGAGTGCGTATAACCCGAATAGGTAGTAAGACGTGGTGCTAAAATAATAATAATAATAATAATAATAATAATAATAATAATATTTTGTAGTGTTTCACTATTTGTTTGGGCTATACGAATATGAGTGCTAGAGATATGGAATGTTGAATTTAGAGAAAGTATATCTGCATTTGCATGGAAAGCGAGTGTAAACCATTTAGGGTGAAACCACCCTCAATACACCTTACCGGGATTCGAACCCCGGTCTCTCCCGTCATCGGCAATCCAGTCTTTTGCGATATTAACGCCTTAGAATATCTGACCATCGAAGTGGGTTTCATACACCTTAAAAGTTTAATTTCAACCCTTAAAAAAAATTGCATGCTAAAATAAGGTAAGATAATAAAATGTAAGCCAAACATACATTAGAAATATAACATGACCTGACATTTGAATAGGCTTCATGAAAGTAGGTATAGTAGTATATTTTCTAGTTTTAATAAAAAGCTCTTTCTTCCTTTGATAATCGAACTTTTATAAAGGATAGGATAATACGTATTCAGTGCTAGCTTTTAATAAAAACAACTTATTTCACTTTTATTAATTAAATACATTATGCATTGTGTTTCTATTTCTTTTCAAATTCCGACTTTGTTACATTCACCATCAAGATGGTCATGGGATAAGTGAGGAGAAATAAATATATATACTGTATATAAAATTTTAGCACCGTGTCTTACTACTTGTTCAGGTTATACGCTGGAATTTTAGTTAGTTAGGATAAGTTAAAATAATATTTTAATACAACATTAGGAAAAAATTGTGAGTCTAATAATAATCATCAACATAATCAAAATAAACCGGATTCTAGACACTTTGCTTATCAAATTTAGTTTAGCTAGATGATTAAAAAAATACAATTTTTCAGAAAATGTAAGAAAATATACATATCAAAATTAATAAGTATACTGAATGCGGGCATAGAAAGTCTTTATACAGTCAATAATTTTGCAAACATATCTTTTTCCATACTAGCAAAATTAAAGTTGACCCAATGAAAAGTTAATATTCAAGTCAAGTTGGAATTTCCTTTTCTCCGGTGTAGTTTACAATTTGGTGCAGAAATACAAATATACACACCTTACAATCTCATTAAATTAAAAAATCAAACTAAAAGAAAATCTTAGTGTGACATGTTATAAAATATGTATATTAGGTTGAAAATAAATCTTAATTTGATTTAACTTCGAAAACTAGTGTTATAACACCACTAACATAATAATATGATACAGGTACTATTAAAAATCAACCAACATATAATAATATAGGTAGGTATAAATAGAAGATAGTTTATTCTGTCGTTGGTAGAGCGCTCTGCTCAAGATTTCTTTACGTGTGCTATCAATAAGTTGTATCTTACTAAGGTTCTCTTTCCATTGCCGTTATTACAAGAGTTGGGTGTTATTAATTTAATTGATTCTGCAACACAGTCTCGGGTAAATTCTTCTTGTAATTCTTCAGGTACATTATCCAAAAAAGGATTCACAGCATTGATAGAATCTGCAAAAAAAAAAAGAAAAGAAAAGTACAATGTCTACCGATAGAGTAGCTTTGAATTAAATATACCTACTTTGCAACCTTTAATTGCCTGGGGGTGTAACTCAGAGGTAGAGTGTCTGCTTCGCATGCAGAAAGTCCTGGGTTCAAATCCCAGCTCCTCCATTTCTTTATTTTTAAATCGATTGGTCTATGTTAATATATATGGGAAAGGGAATAATTATATTTTCACCAAAAGTTTTTTTAGACCGTGGAGTGACATTCAACACTACAAACGATTATTTAAAAAAAACCCACCTGATTTCATATTAGTATTAGGAGGTTATTTTAGTACATAGTTTGTTTGAAACCTGAAACAACAAAAAAAACTATTTGAGATATAAAATGGGACAGTAATTGCTTTCCGATCTGGGGATATTATCAATTTGAAAGTGAGTTGACGAAAGGCATTGATTTCGATGAACTGATTTACAGGTTTACACCTTTGAAGGTCAGGAAAGTTATGATTTAGGTATGAAATGCTTGTATATTTATTGCTTTATATATAATTTAATTTGTTAGTACTATATTTCATTATTCATTTGTCTACCACTTCTACATTTTTTTGGGCCATTATTTATTGTGCTGACCAAATCCATTAATGTTTCTCCTGTAACGATAAAGTTTAGTAATGTTTTAATGTGAACATAATAATGTGTTGTTATATATAGTTCTTAAACGTTTTTACTTCGAATTTTATTGTTTTCTTAACGAATTTGCACTTTAACCCCATGAAATTAAGCAAATACATTTAGGCTGTGCGTATGAAATTATTAAAGGTGTAATTTTATTTTCGCGAGTTGTTTATTTCACTACTATTGCCATTACATCCAGTGATGTACGGGAATTACGATTCACGAGTAACGTTTGTGCAAAAATCATTACTAAGTATTCTGCATGGTCTGTTACTGGAGGAAGACCATGTGGGGGACATCATGAGAGACTCAGAGCTGCATTGTACCGTTTAAGGACGTTGCCCACCCGTTACGTCACGGCCGGTTAAGATAGGATGTCCCATGTTAATGAATTTACGTTTTACTCAACGAGTTTTGATCATATAACGTTGAAACAAAAAACAAATTATTAAATAATTCTAAAAAATAGTCCTACAATGTCACATAATTATTAATTTTATCTTTAGATAGTCTTTTTTGTAAACGTATTTTTAATAAATCCTTTACAGCTTAGGTTTGTCATGCTCACCAAACTGTCCTGTAGGAATCTCTCTGTCAGTATATAAATTTAAAAAGTCCGTGGTAATATAATGTATATCTAATATAGAAAACAAGAATAAGGTACAATTAAAAATCAAGTCGATGTTTTCAAGGCGCAAATATTAAAGTGACTGTGTAAACTCGTCAGTGGAAGAGGGAATGGGTTATTAGCACTTAAACAAGAACACTCTCAGGGTGAACTGCTCATTTTCTTCCCTCTCTTTCTATTTTGTTACATTGGTGTCTAAGTATGAAAGTGCTTTAGACTGCTTAGGTGCGTCAAGTTAAAATGCAACCCTGTAATGATTGTCTCCCGCTATTGGGGATCATTTATTGTGTTTCCGGACTTTATCTATGATCTTGATGATGATTATAATAACGTGGACCCGTGTATGCCTTACGGTGAGCAGTAAGTATAATGATATCGGGTTTTATGATGATGAAGACGACGCGTGCATGCCTTACTACGCACTTGTTATCATACGACTATGACGATATGATTTTATGCAATTCTTATTTTTATGAAATGAGTAAAACTTTTAATGTTGCACACGATTTATTTAGATGATTACACTTTCGGTAATGTAGATTTGATATTAAAGTGATAACAGTTTTGGTTCATTTACGGACTGACTATGCAGTTCAAAATTATGTTTTATTGTATGATAATACTAGGTTTATGTGTGTGATACTAAGTTTTTGTCTATTAATATATTACTCTGTGGATTCATACGCACAAGCTGGTTATATATGACCTACCCCTTGCTTCTTGGACCCCTTGTCACCAGTGTTTAAACTAACTAATAGGAGAACTCCTGGCAGCCTGATGTTGTGAAGGCTAGCTTCCTATTGGATAAAGGGAGCCGGCATGTCACATGATTATTCAAATATAACGTAGTTGGGCTTGAAAACGCGTGATTCTCCATGTATGAAGTAGTAAAAGGAAAATTTACATACAGTTCTTTAAAGAAAAATACACTTCAGACATGACTTTTTGAATATGTGAGAGGGTCCAAAACAGTATACCTACAACCCGCTTCGCAAAATGGCTTCGATAGCGGCAAGAAGGTAACGTCATTAATGTCAACCCTTCTCTACTCTTTTGCATTACCTTGAAAACATAATCTAGGGCTACATTAAAAAATAAGGGAGGAAGTGCATCTCCTTATTTCAAACCACTATTTATTTCTCAAGTATCTGACTAGTGACATCAAATTTATACCCTGCCACGCGTATCAGTCAAACATACCCCAATTAACTTTACAAGTTTTTTTGGGTACTCCAAAATTAACTAAGATTTCATATAATTTGTTTCTTTAAACTGAATCGTAGGCCTTTTATTAATCTCTATGTATAACTGATGAATTGTTTTGTTATATTCTCACTTTTTTTCTAGAATTTTCCTAATCCTAAAAATCTGAGCCGTTGTTGATCTAGTTCGTCGAAATTCACACTGTTGATTCTCAATTAGACTAGTTCTTCCTCACATGGTGTTTATCTCGTTACAATTATTTTTAATACAATTTTGTAGCACGCTGCTACTAGTGAGATACCTCTATAGTTTTTATTTTTTAATTTTTTTAGCATGGTTTCTTACTACCTGTTCGGTGTATACGCCTATGTACTAATTACACTAGTAGGTTAGGGATCAGGAAACTTTAATATATAGGAAATGTACCCGAATTTGCGTGTAGGGAGAGTTGAAAACCATTAAAGGAAAATCACTCCCAGTAACCCAACCGGGATCGAGCCCCGTTCTCCCCATCTTTGGTATTCTAGTCTAACACGAGGTTAGCGCGTTATACCACGCGGCCACCGAAGCGGGTTAAAAAGTAATTTAAATATGACAAGCTACCTCGCTTAGTCACTATTTGAATTTTATTAGAAAGTTTTCATGATTATCTAACAGATGGCAGCACTAACTCAATTTGAGTTAAAATTGAACCTTCCCCCTTTCTCCCTGTACCATTAATATGGAACATAACCGTTTGTGAATATATTTCCTTTCTTTATTAACTCTGTTGGAATTGAATATATTTTATATGTTGTCAAAATTAACACGATTTATATCTTATAATATATAATTTGGTTGTGATGAGGAGGTTGGGTCTTGAATCACGTTGGGTGTAGGGAGATTTTTTTTTTTTACCCTAAATGATTTCTCAACCTCCCTTTAGGAAAATATTACTGTTTATCTTATAAATTTTACCTTTTTTACTCCGCACTCTAAAAAAAAAATATTTATCTAAAAGGGAATGCCACATAATTTACTTCAAATGTCACATAATTTACTTCAAATGCCACATAATTTACTTCTTGGGCAGTATCGGCTCGGGGTTATTTCCGTGTGTACTTAATTTTGACCTGCACTGTACCCTGTCCCTCCTCCCTAGACACTATCTATTTGACCAACCATACACTCAATAATATAGTTAGCGACTATGTTCGTGTTGACTTTAAAGAGCGAGCTAATTGCGAGGAAATAATTTAAAGGTACAGTCTAATTTGGCCTGTTTTCACCGAAAAACAATACATGAGCCGCCACTGGACTTAGCCTATGGAGACGTTAAAGCAACCTTTTTGTGCCCCGATCGACTATTTAACTAATCAACGGTCTCATGATCATACATCTTTTTATATTCTACTTTTTTTTTTGTCTATACATCTTAAATTTATTTATTAAAATCAAACTTAGTCAAATATGTACTTATGTCTTCACCCTTCAAGAAAAAAATATGTATTAAAAAAAATCTTCTAACATTTTTGATTAAGGCTATTTTGGTCACATTAAAATATTATTTGAAAGTACTCGATATATTTGCGAGTTTAAAATACTAAAATATCGACTTTTAATGACGATGTAGTTTTCTTACTTGATCGACTAAATATTGGCATCAGATCGACCGGTTGCCTACCCCTAAATTAAATTATAATCTTAGTAATGTATTACCCAACTCGGTGGTGTAGTTGTCTAACACGCTAGTTTCGTGTTGAGCTTAACTGCTGAGGACGGGGAAATCGAGGTTCGAATCTCGGTCGGGTGAACTGGGGGTGGTTTTCCTAAATGGTTTTCCACTCTCCCTCCACGCAAATGCGGGTTCACTTCCTTTAATTCAACCTTCCCAATTCCTAATCCATTAGCGTAATTAGTACTTAAGAGAATAACCCGAACGGGTAGTAAGATGCGGGGCTAAATAATAAATACATATATTGGCGATACATCTATAAAACAGCCATCACAAATCTTTTACCTCATTGTGCGTTATTATGTCTCATAGGTGACCTGGTGGTCTAGGGGTAAGGTGTCAAACTTCTATGCTGACGGCCGGGGTTCAATCCTCGGTCCCGGCAAAGATTTATCTGATTACCAAACCCTTCCTACACCTCTGACAAGACATCTTGTGAATGTGGGGAATGCCAGGCCTCCACTGTTGTTCGGATTCCACGTTAAACTGTAGGTCCTTCATTTCATCTCACAATCAGCCTACCATTACACATTAGCGTAAGTGCGTATAACCCGAACGGGTAGTAAGACGCGGTGCTAATAATAATAATAATAATATTATGTCTTGTGCACCGAGTCTTAACACCCGTTCGGATTACCCAAATATTCTCACTAATAAGGTTAGGATGATTTTTTATAAAATGTAGTGGCACTAGCGTAAAGATAGAGGAAAAAAACTATTTAGGACAGAAAAACAACACGAAAAATACATTCTGAAAAAGATTCTAAGCCCGAATTACACGTCCCTGACTACACAAGTCAAGACCTGTTTAACGCCTTAGTTCATGTGACCACCAATGCGGGTATTCAAAAGAGGAGTGTAGACCAACCTATGAGCGCCTCAGAGCTCTTGTACTCGAATGAGCGGGGTCTGCACTCGCAATGTTTGACCTTGAACCCCAAATCCTCTAGCAAATCTTCCAACTGTCGGGCGGGCTGCGTGCTGTGCTGGTAGGGTGAGACGAACCGCGACACCTCCTAGCGGACAAACGGGGTACTATGATCAGTTCAATAGTAGTCTACCCTGGGTACCTTAAGTAAAAATTATATTGGTTCCAGATTTCCTTATAGCATGGGCGTAGAAAGGTGAGGGTCAATATTGGGGGAGGGGGGGGTTCTGAATTCCCCCTGGAAATTGCTGCGCCCCCCTTTATCCTTAAGATTAAGTACATTCTCAAAGTTGGGGTTCAAACTTATACCAGCTTAAATAAAGACTGACCCTTAGAATAGTATTCAGCATTTAAATACACAATACTTTGTTTTAAAATAAAATTAGGGTAAACATATCAAGGATACCAAACTCTATTTTGATCTTATTCATTTTTATATTCAATGGTAACGTTTAATTTTTGGTAAATTCATGATATAGCTCGCGGACAAAACCACCCTTTCACATTTATGCATACATACATACATACATACATACATACATACATGCATACATACATACATACATACATACATACATACATACATACATACATACACACATACATACATACATACATACATACATACATACATACATACATACATACATACATACATACATACATACATACACACACACACACACATACAAACACACACAGACACACATACATACACAAATAATGTTATAGTAATGATATTGACATAATTACGTTCTATTTCTAGTTTACAATTCCTAGAATAATTAACTTTCTACGTGTCTACCCTCTAGCTCTAGTTTCTACAGTATTTAATGGTTTGTATGTAGAGTTGTGTAGTTGTTACACTGACCTGCATGTAGGAGCTCCAGTTAGGCTTGCTCGCCATTGACTCGAACATACTAAAGATGGGGCAGGAGGCCAATAAAACCAGAAGTGCTTCTCCACCAGGTCTAAGGATCTTCATTATATTAGCCAGGGCCAGTCTGGAACATTAAATTTAATGATAAATACTTCCTATATAATTACTGACACTTTAAAATAACATCAAATAGAATTGTAAAATGTTATTATTTTTGAACCCCCCAAAATATGTTGGTAGTCTTTAAGAGACCCCTCCTAATTAAAATTGAACTCTACATACCCATTAATGTCATTCGACAATTAGCATCACTAAGAATTCTTGAGTCTTTTAACATTTTGTCATGGAATTTAACATAGATGGTGGTGGTTAGGGAGGCAACCTTGGAAAAGATAGCAAGTAGACATGTCTCAGCCCATTCCAGCAACACGTTAAGTGATTCGTAATGGTTTCTGTTTAAAATCTAGAGGATACCTTTACGTTAAGTTATTTTGATCGCGTGATACTGGCATAAAGTGAAGTTGGTTTGGATGATTCCCCCCCGTTAGAAAAGTTATTTATTAGTATTATTAGTTGAAGTATTTAACTTGCACTTTCTGAATTGACTGATTATGTCAGCCCATGACTTATAAACCAACTTAAATTTAGAGTAGACACAACACACAAACCCGGTCGTTAATTCATCAATATTAAAGGGGAAATCCAAATTTCACCAATGAATTTTCTTTTCGGCCGTGCCTGGAATTGAAACCGTGACTCTCAACTTAGTATATAGACACGCTACCGACTGAGATAAGGTGAGCTATAAGTGTTCTTAAAACAATTTTCATTTATCTATACGTAAAGTAATTTCATATGAAACTGTCAATATCAATTTCTTTAAAATTATGCTAATAATAAAGTAAAATTGCTATCAATGTCAACCGGACAAGTTCCTGCCCGCTGTAATCCTACTGTACCTTTGATCTGGTACCCAGTGCAGACAATAGAAGCTGAACACTTTGTGGAACCCCTCTTCGTCCCCTTGCAGTAGAAGAGATCTCGTCTCTGACGTCACGTCTCTCGCGATATCGAGCTGCTCGAACACCAAGCTGTGATGAACGTACTTCTCTCTGGCGTGCCTCACCTGCAAACAGCAACGCGTTTATGGTAGCAGAACGAACACTTTTTATATTTTAATATTCTTATGTGGATCTGTCTTGAGACAAGTATCAACTAAGACGTCTTTTATTCTTCTCGGTTCTGAGCATCTTATTTTATCCTTTTGTAGCTTCTTCCTTTCTTGAAATCTGTTAGCACTCAAAACCTTCTTCTTTCTCTTTTTGACTTGAACTTCCTCTCCATTATCCTCTTCATTGAATAATCCCTACGTAATGCGTGGCCCAACCAAGACGTTTTCTCTTCCTCAACATCCTCATTAGATTTTTCTCTTCTCCTACCCTCCTCAACATTATAATATGATAATTAAAAAATATTAATTGGTCGAGTTTAGCGAAGTTCTATTTTATCTTGAACATTTTGTCTGTCTGTCTGTCCGTATTTGTGTCTGTGATATGTTCTCGTCCACTCGCTCCCCATTTCAACAAACATACATTTGCTCTACTGTACTTACGTGATATGAGAAATGTATTTCCTTTAGATACCTGACCAACGAATGTCTTACAGAGTGATGTGAACAATTCACATGGACAGTTTAAACTAACCCTGCTTACCCTAGCAAAATTCAACGACACACCACTGCCTATACGATCTAGTCGTAAATACCTACTAAGCCCCACCGCTAACGGAGAACGGAACCCTGTGAAATGGGACTCGTTATCCGAATCAAGAGTCTCTGAGAAACCTGTAGGTATTCGATCCTTCAACATAAAATAACACAAAATCACACAAAATCCGCGATACTTTCGCGGTAGACTAGAATAACGATGACGTTGAGATTGAAGTTCGAATCTCGATCGGATGTGCGGAGGTTTTTTTATCCAAAGAGGTTTTCCACTCTTCTTCCACGCAAGTTTGGGTACATTTCCTATAATATAACCTTCCTATCCCATAAAACCACTAGTGTAATTAATACATAAGCGTATAACCCAAATGGGTAGTAAGACGTGGTCCTATAAATAAAAAAAATACTTTTCTCCGTCAGTGGTAGATCGATACATGTTTCTAGCATTCATGCTCATCGGGGTAGGCCCAACTAGCATTACCCTCCTTCCTAAGTAAGCGATGGCCAGTTTCATAGATAAATACGCCTCAAGTGTGGTGCTATAATAAATGAAGGACACCTCCCTAATCCAGAATGGAATGGACTAGTTTCATATGTGAAACAGGCCCATCCCATTCGAGCTTAGGCAGGTGTCCTCTTGTATTTTGTGTATCACCTCACATGAGACGTACTCAATCTGACAATGAAACTGGCTCTTAAAAGGAGGCAAACCACCCATTGCTGTAATAACAAGAATATCAGCGCCCCTCATTAGGGAACTAACTCTCTCTCGCTTTAGCCTCGTATATACCACATCGAACGTATTCTCAAGAAAGCATCCTCTAGGCCATATGCAAGAACGAGGTTAAGCAAAATTGAAGGTGGGGAGGAGTAAAAGAGGCGTTGTGCTTCATCAAAGCAGATAGTAAATTAACTCACATTCGACTAAACTCCACTTTCTGTTTCGCCCAGCCTCTTTCTTGCATACTATCAAATTTTTAAAATTGAATTACGAACAATCGGCCATAGAATAACAAGGGCAACCCCCGCTAGCGTTAAGGTGGAAGTCCGTTACTCAGCCTCAAAGATTGTTTGGCTGAAAATCTACAGTCAATATGCAAATTTGTTCAAGGATCTCGTGTAACTCTACGCTAACGATTTGTACCGTGGTACAAACAACATAGCACCTACCTCCGCCACCTTAAAAATGCGAACATCACTTACCCCATTTTACCGAGAAATCAATGCCCTAACTACGGACACTCCACGCACGTCGTCATGAAACACTGCTCATCGGCAGAGTTCATCAAGAAAACAAGAACTAAGTCACCGAGTGGCATGTGACCCCTGTGCGCTAGTACGGTATCTCCTGAGTTCAAGACTCTGCGCAGGCGCCAAGCTTGGGGAAAAGAGAGAGAAGTGCAATCACGTGTGCCTCCCCCTGTACCTTACCCTACAATGGGGGAGTATACTCTCCTACTTTCTACGACGCTGCGCAGGCGCCAAGCTCGGGGAAAAGAGCGAGAAGTGCAATCACGTGTGCCCTCCCTCATACCTCCCTTCCACATAGGTGATACTGTCCTTACGATACTGCTGTGCGCAGGCGTCGTGAGAGACCTTTTCTGATTTGCTGTGAATGACTTCATGGGTCATGTGAGTTCTACCTACTATTTCCCCCCACTGTTCAACCGAAATATAAGCTAGTACCAAGAAAGGAACTTCACTCTTTGATGCTAATAGGAATTAGGAACCTACCATCATGTAAGTGGTCGTAATTTTAGAGAAGTTTCTTTATACTGTATATTTTTTTTTTAAATGGAAAACTAGGCAGCTTAAATCCAGTCGAAATTATGTAGGGCTTAAACTTTGTTATTTTTTGGTGTATTTATATATTTTATTTTATTTCTATTAGGCTTTGTTTTGGAAATGACGTAATATGGTCTTAAACCGTTTTGAATCCGAGTTCGGATGACTTATTCTATTTTAAATATTATTTAATCTAACCTTTGAAAGCTATCTCACATTGTAATTCTTTGTCTTTAAATTTACTGTTGTAGTAAGTCTAAGAGTAACATGGGATATTTAGTATCCTTGGATATATTATACATTAGTTATTTTTGTAATATTAGGAATATACTGTTAACTTAGCAGATAGAGTAGAAAGAACTTAATTAGTTTCATGTCATAGTTACCCCCGCCTCGAGGATTGTTGATTGGGAATAATTTTGTTCCAGATCAACTATAGATATAGGAGTATTGTTATAAGCAAAACTTTACTAGTTGCATTATATAAGTTGGTTTCATAAATATGGTTATGTTATAAGTATACATTTTCAAGACGGGCTTATTATGATACTTTTAGAGCTATCTTTTGAACGGCTTAGTCCATAGATGTAGATTATAGGTTATATTCTTTCTAGCTTACCATATTGCGCATTGTTAACTATAGTTTGCTATGTTTACATGTGGACTGATAAAGTTATCCAACTCTATAAATATGTCCTAATTAGTTAAATGCGATTCTATCTCTCTCTATTAATATTGTTTTGAATTGTTAAGAACTTATATTACTATTTCGCATGGTATACAACCTCTTGATATTGTATTGTATTTCCTTATGAGATTCATCCTATTCTCTGAAAATAAATAGGCTTCCAAGCCATTATTGATTTCATGTTATTCGTATGCATTCAAGTTTAGCGAAACCGTATCTCCCTCAATGTCTATTGCTGAATTATCGGTTCTACTATTTGTTCAGGTAGCTAGGTCTGGATACTTGGGCTGGGCTTTTTGAGTGTAGGTCAATTAAAGATCCCTGGTGATCTGCATTATTTTTATTATTAGCTGCCCTGCAACCTTTTCACTATGGCTGGTTTCTTGGGCATGCGTGGCGTGCTTTTTTTTTTTCAAGTTACCTAAGAGTCTAGTGAGAAAGGTTGACCTGGTCGAGATTAGGTACTCATCACCAACCAATTAGCGTATTGCGGACAAAGGGATCACCTACCTACCTTCGTGTTGGAGTAGATAACCACACAGAGATTCCAGATGTCCATATGGGTGAGCAGTTCTCACAATCTTTGTAGCCTGGTCGGTGACCTGGTGGTCTAGGGGTAAGGTGTCAGACTTCTATGCTGGCGGCCGGGGTTCAATCCTCGGTCCCGGCAAAGATTAATCTGATTACCAAACCCTTCCTTCACCTCTGACAAGACATCTTATGAATGTGGGGAATGCCAGGCCTCCACCGTGGTTCGGATTCCACGTTAAACTGTAGGTCCTCCATTTCATCTCACAATCACCCTACCATTACACATTAGCGTAAGTGCGTATAACCCGAATGGGTAGTAAGACGCGGTGTAATAACAATAATAATAATAATTTGTAGCCTGGATAAATCATAATACGAAGTTGATAGGATTAGCTCTTTCGAGTAAGCATATCAACAACACCCACCTATCGGGAATGCATCGGAGCCCATGTGGGGAGCCATATGGATACATCTTATCCCAATGAGTGCCAGAACATCAGCTCCCTTCTCTTTTTATATAATAGTAAGATAAGTAGTGGCGTGGCGTGGCATGGATTGTTGTCAGGGTAAGCAGAGTTTGTTTAAACTTCAACTGTAAGTACTGATCTCATCCCTCGGTAGAAAATATATTGGTTTGATATCAACGAACGGACATTCCCATTTGAAATATGTAGACCAGATCTTATGTATATTGGTCAAATGGGGATCAAGTTGGTAAGAGTATATCACAGGGACAGTTTTAACAAGCTCTGGCCCGTTTGGATGGTTGAATGGGCTAAACCTCTAAAGAATCACTCTTGCAATAGACTGGACTGCTATTGATGGAGTGATCGAGGTTCGAATTCCGGCCGAGTGTACTTAGGACTCCTTTTTCCTTAAAGGGGTTTCCACTCTCCTTCCACGCAAACGCGGGTACACTCTCTCTAAACTCAAAATTTCTCATCCCCTATCATAGAACATGTGAGTATTACCCAAATGTGTAGTAAGTAGTTATGATCACCCTGACAACCCTCCAACAAATACACCAGAGACTGTGAATTCGGTCAGTTACAAACTTGAAATAGATTCGGTTCGTAAAAGAGGTCCAAACGTATGAAGAGGATTGCCGATATTGTCCGAGGGTTATAAGGGGATTCTCACCATGTGCGGGGATATATCGACGCCCACAAGGTACTTGAGACCAGCGGTAGCAGTCTGGGTAAGAGTACATGAGCTGTGACGTAGCCAGGTCCACAACCAACGTCCAAAACCTTCTCTCCTGGACTCGAACTCAGCGCCCCCACGAACTCATCCAGCACGGCGATGGCATCTCTTATCTGCAGAGAGTGGGCTGTGGAGTAGAGTTCTGCCTTGTTCATACCTGCACATGTATTTATAAAACCATAACAAGATATTGACAAGCACCTTTGCCCGCTTAAGTGGCCAAATGGTCTAAGACATCAGTCTCGTGTTTGACCAAACTGCTGAAGACGGGGAAATCGTGGTTAGAGGCCCGGTCGGGTTTACTGAGGGTGGTTTTTCCTAAAATGGTTTCCCATTCTCACTCTCTCCATGCAAATTAGGATAGATCACATCCAAAATGTTCCCTTCTTAATCCCTTCTCGATTAGAGTAATTATCATATATGTGTATAGCTTAAACAGGTAATAAAACACGTTTATGAAATAAAGCTACTTGAGTGTGTGCCGTCTACGTCACACCTTGTGGTCTGATTGTCTCCTCGCTCGCTCTGTGGAGAGGTGGTGTGGGGAAGTAAGGGACAGTGAATTCTGTTCTGAGGTACGAGACACGACGAGAAACCAGGCAATGATTGTACTGTGCAAAGTGTTAAGATAGGATGACAGATAAGTGGATTCGAGTGTACTTGTCCAGACTAGGTTAAAAATAAATTATCGGTGAATTATGACGGAGCTTACTTTCCTTTGTTTGATTTCCAAGTGAAACGTTACCCAATCACGTAAAATAAGGAATAGGACATGTTCGGCGGTGACGCATTGGTACTCGGGATATCGTGAAAAATGTACCCAGTGGTAGTAAAAAAAAAAGGTACACTTGACTTTTATTGAATACTACTTTGATGATCATTGCATTTAAAATATTTATAAATATTCTTTACGCTTGACCGAAAAGATCCAAAGATTTTGCATCTATAAATTGAGAAAGTAAATCGATTCCTATCGTCAAAAATTTCAATTTTACCTAACCAATTTTCATAATTAAAAAAATAAATTATATAGACCTATCCCCTTAATCTGTCATATATATATATATATATATATATATATATATATATATATATATATATATATATGTGTGTGCTTAAAAATGTTTAATTTCAAAAATACTAATTGGGTAAGCCAGAGTTTCTTAAAACCACAATTTATTTCGTCTGCATTTTCTTGAGTTCTACCAAACATATTTAATTTAAAAAAAATAAAATAATCTACTTCGAGGATTATAAAATCAAAGTTTACAAACTTACAATAACGAAGCCGCAATCTATGTATAATTTACCTTAGTTGGTGAATGTAACTATGTAGAACAATTAAGACCAGACTCCCGATGTTATATAAAAAAAGTGTGATTGAAGTCTCTTAAAAAGCGGATTTGAGGCATAGATTAACACATATATCCCAAAACTTCTTAACTGAAGCTTTGTGTTACAAACCTTGTAGCTTAGACAAGCAAGAAAATTGACTTGAGCGATTATTCGCCTGGGTATGACTCATTTATTCTCTAAATACTTAGCTCCTACAAAGCGTAAATAAGGTAATGATAAGATAAATATTGTGATTTCGTAGAGTGGCGTGTACTTTCTCAAAATCACAGCATGTAATTTATATATTCTACATTTGTTTGGGGTTAGTTTCATTCAAGCCACTTCGATGGTCGCATGGCCTAAGGCGTCACTCTCGTACTATACTAGACTACTGATGACGTGGAGATTGGTCTTAAATGGTTTTCCACTCTCCCTCGGCGCAAATGCGGTAAACTTAATCTAAATTCAATCTGGTTCATTCTTAACTCATTAGTATAATTGGTAAATATGAGTATAACCTTAATAGGTAATAGTCGGTGACCTGGTGGTCTAGGGGTAAGGTGTCAGACTTCTGTGATGGCGGCCGGGGTTCAATCCTCGGGCCCGCCTCAGATTTATCTGATTTCCAAACCCTTCCTTCACCTCTGACAAGACATCTTGTGAATGTGGGGAATGCCAGGCCGCTACCGTGGTTCGGATTCCACGTTAAACTGTAGGTCCTTCATTTCATCTCATAATCACCCTACCATTACACATTAGCGTAAGTGTGTATAACCCGAACGGGTAGTAAGACGCGGTGCTAATAATAATAATAATAGGTAATATATGAGACAGTGGAAAAAAAAATCAATTAGCTGAACCTCACACACTTTATAAAATAATTGATGTCATGAAAATGATCAATATTATTTATTCCATTGCTAATTATATTGTTAATTACAGTTTCAAAAACTAACTAAAGCTTAAGTTGTTGATTTTACTGTTTATATGTGCCTCCAGAACCTCTAAATAGGCCTATTCGTTATGAACTAAAATCCCTACCTTGTCATCTTTTTTTTTACTGAACACTTCTTAGATCTAAATTTTGAAACAAACAAATCAAAACTTATATTTAGCATTTAAATTATTTACTAAAATAAATTTGTTCAATATACTGATGTGAACAGTGCAGCATTTTTTCAAATTAATTTGTGTTTGAAAATCATTGGATTCGGCTGAAATCCATATTGCTTTAATTTTATATCGTTTTATAAACAAAATACATTTTAAGGATTGCGTTATAGATTACAAATATCTGAATAATATCTAATATTAGTTTGGAATAAGCTGTCCAAAACTTAAACTAACAGGGGAATTACAGACTGCATTGGGGATTGTGGATTTACATTTTATCTTCAATCGAAAGCTTGTGGAATTATTTTAAATAAACTTTAATTTACTCACCTTACTCTCTTAAATTTAAATATAACTGACACTAAACACACGAAAAATAGTAATAATACATTTTGTATAAACAATTTTTTTTTTCAGTAAGTTTTAAATAATTTTTTTTAAATTTTCTGTAAAATTATTTTTAAAATTTTCTTGCGATATCTTTATCACTTTGATAAAAAATTAATTGGTTATATCTATATTATAAATTAATCATCGAAGAGTTTTAACTATTACTAGTCTTAGTTTGTTTACTATTTTCTTAACATCGCGTCTTACTACCCGTTTGGTTTATACATTTATGTACTGATTACGCTAATGGTTTTAGGAATTAAGAAGGTAATATTTAGAAGATGTGTACCTGCATTTGCGTGGAGATATAGTGAAAAACAATTTTGTAAAAAAAAAACTAAGTACACCCGACCGAGATTCGAACCTCGATATCCCCTTCATTGACAATATAGTTTACCTCAAGAGTGACGCCTTAGACCATTCGTTTGTATTTATTATGATCGATGGTTTCATAATGGGAAGTAAAATTAAAGAGAATGACAATAATTGTATGAACATAAAATTATTATGTGTCGAATTTAGTTTGCTTTATGTCTACTTTTTAGTTCCTATCTATTTTACATGCGATAGAAGTAGTTGGTTTTATTTTTATAAAAAATAGAAGGTTGTACAATAACATTAAAAAGGGACTAAAACCTAATAAGTAATTACAATGTTCACTCATTCCTCTCCAGTATAATATTTAACTTACACATTTCTGCAATGTTAAAATCACACACAATATTATAGATCAAAACACTCTCTTAAATATTTTAAAATCAATTAAGCGACAAAGCAAATTATTTATATTTTTATATTTAGTTAAAACATGTTAATATTATGTAACACAGATGATTTTATATTAAATTAAATAATTAGCTAAAAAGAAAATGATTGATATATTTAAAAAGTCAATAAAAACATGAACATGTAACATGAATAATTTCATTTTAAAATAAAACACATTTGCTTGGTTTGGATAATTTTCTATATTATTTAATTAGTTATTATATCTATTATTTTATTATACATCTATTTTGTATTATTTAATTATAATATGAATGTTTCCCGCTTAAGTGAAGTTTTGAAATCAAATTAAAACGTATTATTGTTAATTTAATAATATTATTTTTGTTTTATATTTTATTTAAAGGCTAGTTATAATTTTTTTTCATAAAATATAAAACTAGCTTAAAACACTACATATTTTTATTGAATGTAAATACATATTAAATATCAATAATAATGTTATTCCTTGACTGAAAATCTCTGCAGTATTATTTGACTGACCATCCATTCATTACCTGTGCAGTCGTATTGCCGTCAGGATAATTGTCCCCAAGAGTCCAAACAATTTAAACTTGTCGACAAGTCCGGCCACAACTCGTTGCGACGGAGGTAGACAAATGACTTCCATAGCGCCTTCCGTATGACTATTTATCTCCACAGCCATACGCTCACAAACTGTCTTCTTTTGGATGTTCCTACAGATCCTCCTTGTCTACTCTTTTGTTTCCTCTCTCACTCCTCCTCTGAAATATGTTAAATATTTATATTTTTAGTCTTATCCATCTAAGCTGGACTCTTTTTAAAAAAACAAAACCAATTGTTTTCTTTTGTATTTTTCTTCCAGGACCAGATTCAACGATAATTTTTAATATATAATATTTTGGTTAAGTACTTTACTAGTAATCCAGGATTTTATCATTTAACTACATTAATAAAATGGGGCAAGAAGTGGAATGTGGACAAATATTGACGGTAAAAACACCTTGAGTACGTACACCCGAAAGGGATTCGAACTTCGAACTAGATCAAACTTTACATCTCTGTTTGCGTATTCAGTGATGCGAGTTTTTTTAATTTTTGTTATATTTCATAATATCTAAAGATACTAAGCCATATTTTTCCTTCTTCCAAACGTCAATTAAAATTATTATAGTTCTAGCGCAATAATTTTATTCCATAAACTATAATTAATTAATTAATAATTCAATAAAAAATTAAATTCAAACAAAAATGCTTATCAGTCATGCTATTTTATACATTTATGAAAACTTAGAAATCCATATTTAAATTAATTTAAATAATAATGTTTAATCCTAATAATTCATAGATAAGTTCAGATTATTGAAATCTTAAATAAGTAAGATCTTTGTTGAATTTTGGCTGAAGGGTTTTAAACGTCTTCTGTAACCAAATCAATATTTTAAAATATAGTTCTTTGTATAACAAACATATTATAGAAGTAAAGATAATTTGAAAAATACTAACTACTCACTATGTTATTTAAATAAAATATGTAGTAATACAGTAATAACCTTTCAAATCGTCAATTACACAATTATTATAAGTTCCTTTTTTGTACAAATAATCAAAATTCAGTTAAGTTTCCACATGATGGCTTAGTTTTTGGACAGTTGATTTTAAAAGAATCCAATTCACTACCTAACCCTTTCGGTGGCCGCATTGTCTAAGGTCTTAACACATGAAAATGTGGGTACATTTCCTATTAATATAACCTTCCTCATCCCTAATAACAAATTAGTGTAATTAGTACATAAGCGAGTAAACGGAACGTGTAGTAAAACCCTGTGCTAAAACAAAAGCTGTAAATTTAGTAATCACTTTGATGTAACATGAACAAGCCGTAATCTGTTGGCAAACAATAATTGTTGACGTTTTAAAATACATATTTTGCTAATATTGATTTCTTATTCTAGATCTTCATCAACATAATACATAATTGTATTTTTTAGTAAACGATCATTGTGGTGAACACTTAAGGCTATGGGAAATTATTGTGATCGCTAAGATCCAATGAGATTATGTGGACAGCCCACAACCTTACTAAATCCAAAACATATTCTAAATATATGTAAGCCTATATTTTAAGGGGGGGGGGGTTTATTACCCTGTCATATTTTTACTTCGTTATTTCAAAGAAAAGAAAATTGTTAATATTTCATTTATTATTTCCCTTCACTTATTCTTTTTCATGTATTTATGAACTTTACTGATAACCTTTCGCGTGTGTGTGTGTGTGTGTGAGGCATTTCCATTTTTTGGTTATTGACAATACAAACCTGTCTACAGTTTGTATTAAAAAGAGCTTCACGCCTTAACCTAAAGTCAATTCCAATACTCTAGTCTCATCAACTTGACTACAATCCAATTTTCAAATGAAATGGCCTTTTATAAAATACAAATAATTTTATTTGTTTGCGGTTAACATTGATAACATATTACTATTTTATTAGTATTTTTTCTGGGTATTGATAATATTTCCTAACAGTACCAGCTGCAGCTGACATGACTTGACGTATGAATACGTGAAAGTATATATAAGAGCCTGATTTTCAAAGGAAGCCCGTTATTTGAAAAACTGGAAACTCATATTGGCACAATGGCGTAAATAAAAATATTACAATTGTATCTATATTCTTGGTTCGTTTAATAAATAATACCCGTTTCGGTGGCCGCATGGTTTAAGGCGTTCCCCCTTTTTCTTTTTTTTTAGAATAGACTGCCAATGAGGGGGGAAACGGAGTTTGAATTTCGGTCGGGCGTACTGAGGGTATTTTTCCAAAATAATTTGACTCTCTCCCCTACACACAAATGTGGGCACACTTCCTCTAAATTAAACCTTTATAATCCCGAACACATTAGTATAATTAGTAGACATGCTTATAGCCCGGACAAGTAGTAAGACATGCTGATAAAAACTAATAATGTGAATACAAACTTTACAGAACTCCATACGCAAGTTTTATTGTAAGTTTTTGATAACCTTTTAAATATTGAATTAAATAAAAAAATAATCAGCATTGGTGGTCACGTGTTCTAAAGTGCTTCTCCCGCAAAAGAATAAACTGCCGTTGAAGGGTAAATCAAGGTTTGAATCTCGGGTAGGGTGTACTGTGGGTGGTTTCTCCTAAATTGTTTTCCACTCTCCCTCCACGTGAATATAGGTACACTTCCTGTAAGCATAATCTTCCTCATTCCTAAAACTATTAGAGTAATTAGTACATAAGAGTATATTCCAAACGGATAGTAAAACGCGGTGATAAAAAAATAAATAAAAATAAAACATATGCCAAATTTGAGTGACTTTCAATCGATGTAGTTGATTGAAACCAGGGCTGAGTAACATTTCTAGCTGTCAGATTAGGCCTTTCCTATGAAAATTGGACTATTATCAATTTTATAGCATAGTAAATACCTAATGTTGTGATGATGAAATTTATATGTGTGTTAGTCTCTCATAACGAATTTAAATTATTATTTCTTTAAATTGAAAAATGACATTATGACACGGGGATTGAACCCGAGAACTTTGTCTAGGTACGCCAATCCTCTTACCACTAAGACATCCAGAGGTCTTCCCGTGTCATTATTCACTCATATTTAAGGCAAAGTCTGTGATGGATGTGCAAACTCTACCTAAAATACAATGACACCTGCGCACGGGATGACTCCTGGATATTTCATTGGTAGAGCAATGGCGTGCCAAGAAAAGAGTCCCGGATTTGAATGCAGTACCCAGATGTCATTTTTAAATTTAAATAATATAATAATATTTAGCACCACGTCTTACTACCCGTTCGGGTTATACGCTTTAAGTACTAATTACGCTAATGGATTAGGAATTGGGAAGGTTGAATTAGAGGAAGTGAACCCGCATTTGCGTGGAGGGAGAGTGGAAAACCATTTAGGAACAGGCCCCCCTACCCAGTTCACCCGACCGAGATTTGAACCTCGATCTCCTCGTCCTCAGCAGTCGAGCTCAACACGACAAGCGTGTTAGCCAACTACGCCACCGAGGCGGGTTTAAATTTAAAGAAATTATATTTATCAGTAAACACGTGTGAATCTTTCGCACATTCAACCTTCCCATCCCACTCCCCCCCCCAAAAAAAATGATTTCATCTTTTGTTGGTTTGTTGATATTAAATACTCAGCGAAGTGTATACACAAAATAGCAAAGAGAGTTTATTTTCGGTAATTGATACAAAAATATTGTTAGATTTTTCTTTTAACTTACATTTTAGACAAACAATGTGTTTTAACATAAACTGAGTATGCTATGTCAGAAGTCGGTAAAAAAAATCCCATCCACTGATACCTTATTCATCGCTGTAGGCTTTGTATTAGTTGATAAAAAGGGTTGTTGACAACATAAATAATATATGGGATATGCGGCTAAAACCTGACTTTACAACTATAATAGCCTGGCTATTTCATTAATCATGTGCGTATAACCCGAACGGGTAGTAAGACGCGGTGCTAATAATAATAATAATAATAATAATAATTCATTAATCATGATGATTTTGTTAAGATAAATTGGAAACCATTTAAAACTCAGTACATCTAACCTAAATTAGAGTTCCTACCCTCGCACCACGTGAAAACAAAATAAAACTATACTAGCTTCTCTATCCGCGTATCCATCGGTGTGACTAACACACGTTTATAAAAGACATCGGACCTGTCGAAAGATAGAACACCTAATAATAATACTTATGATTGATTGTTTGCGCCAACTATGTGCACTACACTCTACAGGAACGCTATATAGTCTATAAATATAAGCAAAGGCCCCTTAAACCCCCCACTAAACTAAGCTAGACAACATTAATAAACGGTTTATTCCTGTATTATAATGACATTTAATCTCCTAACATTATTTTGTTATGTATTAAAAACTCGCATACTTATATTTGCCTATGTGCCGATACTTTATGGCCACCTTGTAGAATCAAGTAGTTCAACTAGAGATACACATTTTATTGATGTAGTAGACTCTCTATAGTTCAAGGGGTCCATATAGCTTGAGGGATATGCCTGGTGACAGTACTTTTCACATGGGTTGGAACGATGCGTGGCTACTAGCCAAAACAACGAGCACAAGTAAAAAAAACAACACACACAACAGAAAATATTGGTTTGTTTTAATCAAATTTTAATAATACGCATTGTATATATTTTTATATTTACAAATTTATTGTTATATTATTCAATTTAAAAATAATTTTTAAAATTTTTATAATAAAAAACATGTACATATTTTCATTATTCCTAGCTATTTCGTATTTCTATATTCCAAGATGGGGCTGGTCCCGTTAAAGTCGAGCTATTGTGACAATTTGATCTAAAATTTGAATATTACTTATATATATATTAAAAATTATTTTGATCAAAATATGTAGCCATATACTACTCAACACTTTCTACATACATTACGGTTTGGTAGTTGTTTTTTAATTCGTTGGTTACATTTTTTGGCACAAAATAAAATTGAAACCCCCCTAAAACTCATATTTACCTAAGTATTGAAACTACCAATGTGAAACCTTGAGATCCGCTGACATTTAATTAACTACACCCATGTTTAATTTTTGATTGTGTTCAAGAAATGCAAATTTGTTCGTTGGTTCGGTTCGGTAGTTCGGTGGTCTCACAACGATCATTGGGAACATATTCAGTCCTCATTATGTTAATGACTGTAAATAGTATACATACATACTTGAATGGCTATGTTAACTATCTATTCTTCTTTTACTTTGAAAGGTAGCAAACCCACTTACCACTATGGTGCAGTTTATAAAATAGGGCCGTAGTTAGATCCGTCAAAATAATGCTACCTTTTCAAGGTAAGCCTTTACTATACTGTTATTATCTTAAAAAAAAATATTGTATACTTATTTCAACACCTTGATTTAGGGCCATATTTATGAAAGTCTAGTCTTGGAAGTCAACCAATCTTTAAAGGGTCAGTTTCAGTCTGACTTAGTACGCCTCAAGTGCGCCGTTATACTTAATACATGACATCTACCTAAACTCGAATAGAAAGTTAGTTTCATAGTCATACTTAGTACACCTCAAATGTGGTGCTATACTAAATACAGGACGGCACCTACCTAAACTTGAAACTATTCCATTCCTCTCTGGTCTAAGTAGGTGTCGTATTGTATTCAGTACACCGACGCACTTAAGGCGTACTAAGTCTGACTATGAAACAAGCCCTTAGTATACAAATAACATCAGTTCTAATTGAAAGGTAATTGCCTGACCACCGAATTTTGACTATAATAGCTCGTGATCTTAATACAATCACATATTTTTGCCGACGATTTCCGCACGTCCATCATAGACTCTGCCTTAAAATATGAGTGATGAATGACCCTGTATGTGAAACGATTCCTGGATAACTCAGTGGCTAAACGTTGGCGTACAACCCCAAAGATCCCGAGTTCAATTACCGTGTCCAGGAATCATTTTCAATTTTCATAATGTGATATATATATATATATATATATATATATATATATATATATATATATATATAATGCTATACTTTAAATTCACTTGATGTTCAAACGGTGGTTTGAAGGAAGATAAACAATTCTAGCCGCATATATCCTTGTGGAACTTATGTGTGCTCCAAGTGTTTTTAAAAATTTACAAATTAATTTAAAAACTATTAATAACACAAATACCACCAAATATTCACAAGTAATTTATTTTTGGCTTTATAAAAGTTGTAAAAAAAACAACGATGCTTGGACTATTTTAGCGAATGTTTTGACAAAACGTATTTTCATCGCATATAAGTGACGTGGAGGGTAGTTAAATTATTTATGAAGTTAGATAAACTGTAGATGTTGACTTGTACAGAAATAATCTCCCGACGATACTTTATAGGCATGTTGTACATGTAATCAGTTATCTAAGGGTTATCGTTCAGTAAGGGTGTAGAAGGGTCTACCATAACCAAGGACAACATGAAGCACAGTGTCTGGACCCCCTGAGGTTACTTCGGGTTGATGGCCTGAGCCAATTAGAAAAAAAAAAGATATGATATATTAAATGGAATAAAATAAAAAAGATGTCTTTAAACTGGAAGGATGAGAGATCTTGATTCCATCAATTTTTCTTTCTATTCTAAATCCAACCAATCATTGGAGATGTAGAAAAAAATATAAAATGTAGATACAATGTGCAGTACAATGAACTCACGTTATTACACATACTAAATTATGGATGTAAAATTATATAAAAATAAACAATATAGTAGTGGGGTTAATGTAACTAACTAATAGTAATATCATTGCGTGTCTGGGCTACATAATTTGTAGCCCAGTTTGTGGAAAGATTAGCCATTACTTAAAGTACATTCACCACCCGAGCTTACTTGGACGACAGCTCAAAAAGTTACTAGAAATAGTCCCTAATGTAACCTTACGCCAACATCTGATCTTTCACTTTGGATAGCTATAATAATGAATTATTATTATTATTATTAGCACCGCGTCTTACTACCCGTTCGGTTTACGCACTTACGCTAATGTGTAAGGGTAGGGTGATTGTGAGATGAAATGAAGGACCTACAGTTTAACGTGGAATCCGAACCACGGTGGCGGCCTGGCAATAATGAATTGAAATCGCACATTATGAATAAAATCTACTTTTTTATTATTGTTGTGTTGTTTTAGGTAACGTATCCTTATTTGTTTTTGTTTATAATGTATTTATAGGTAATGCAAGACTTGATTAAAGGCGGCTTCTAAAAGTAAAAAAAAAAATTATATAAAATTTAGGACCACATCTGATTTTTGGGAACATATGTTATTAAAGTATATTCGTCTCCCACTTTTGAAAAAAATTTATAAATATGTGTTAGTTTGATTTCTGTGTGCACAAGATATGCTTATTTTAATTTTTCTTGCTAAATTAATTGCAGTATATTTAGATAAAAAAAAATTACATGTTCATAATTTGAAGACAGTGGAGGTAAAAAAAAATAACTTTGTTTCCCAGATAAGCATATGCATTTTTATTCTATTACTCTAAACACTAGGGTCTACCTTAATTTTTGCTATTTTTATTTAAAATTATATTTAATTAAATGTAAGGTGACCCGGTGGTCTCGGGGTAAAGTGTCAGACTTCTGTGCTGGAGGTCCGGGGTTCAATCCTCGGTCCTGGCACAAATTTATCTGATTGCTAAACCCTTCCTTCACCTCTGACAAGACATCTTGTGAACTTAGGGAATGCCAGGCCTCCATCGTGGTTCGGATTCCACGTTAAACTGTAGGTCCTCCATTTCATCTCACAATCACCCTATCATTACACATTAGCGTAAGTGCGTATTGCCCGAACGGGTAGTATGACGCAGTGCTAATAATAATAATAATAATAATAATAATAATAATAATAATAATAAAATAATAATTAAATACATATATTTAATTAAACAAAATAATTAATTACCTTTACTCTTCTTTGAAAGACAGGATTGTGAAAAAAATAAGAACTACAATAAATAGGTCTACATTAAACATGTTTGCAGCTCTTTCTCTAGAAACGAACTACTGCATTTTTCTAACAGTTCTCTATTTCCTCCCCCACCTTACCTCATACAAACCAAACTAACCGTTATTCAATCCAAAGGGCTCAGAGGCTAAATAGACGTAGCCACCATTTGTGTTTTGTTATCGCTTGCAGGTAGCATTTCAAAGTCCACACGATAAGGATGCTGACTATTATACATCTTCAGGCAAAACACCTATATAAATTACGGTAATGTGCTAGTGGCGAAGAATGTTGAGTCTCGAGAAAGTGCAACTGCATTTGCGTGGAGTAAGATTGGAAACCCATCTAGGAAAACAACCCTCAGTGCACCCCGACCAAGATCGAACTCTGATCTGTCTGTCATTGGTAGCGAGTCTATCGCGAGAGTGACGCCTTCGTCCATGCGGCCACACAAGTGGGTGGCACGTCAGTTGATCACTGTAATTAAAATTTAGTTGTTTTTTTTATTAACTACATCACATAATTACTTGTCATAAACTTAGCTCTGGCCACTATAATCTTAGAGACAACTGACAACAAAACTAAATATAACTTTTAGTGCTAAGTTATTGTTGCCAACTAAACATAAGTGCTTTCATGGGCGAGGCCAAGTTTATGAACCTGGTGGTCAGGGTGTATTGTAATGAGGTGATTTTTCCTGAATGTATTTTCTTGTTTAAATTCCTTTTAGCTCTCGAATATTTACACTATAATATACTACTGTTAAATTAGTTTTAGCACCTGAATGAAGACAACGTATTATTGTTTTAATTATTCTTAGTGCTAGAATACCTAAACTGTATTAGAATATAAATATGGTTTTATTAATTTATTTACTGAAATATCTATATTTTATTATTAATATTTTTTCATTAGTTCTAGCACTCTCTGTATAGCTTATATATATACACACCCACTCGCACACACACACACACACAACACATTGAGTCTCTCTACCCGATCAGATATATACATTGTATTTATACATCTTCTATGAAGTTATTTAATGCTCTCAGTCTTCTGACCCCCCCCCCCCCCCCCCACCGACAGTTTAGGGGATGGAGCTCCATGGCAACATAAATGCCCTAGGACAACATCCTTTAGCTTGTCGCTCCACAAATATCTGATGTCAAAGTTGAAGAGTCCGGTTAATTCTTGATAACGATATCAACTCTAGGAAGTGAATGATACTCCTCTTCGTACTCTCCCGGGGTTGGAGGGGGTATCACTGATATATTAATATCAATAAATAGTATAACAGAGCACTTTTGTGATGGCTTGTCATGTTAGTTGTCCACTTGCCTGTCATTTGTAAGCGTTGGATTACTATTTTATGCCCCCCCTCCCCTAATATTCTTGAATATCATAATCTTTAAATAAGTCTAATACAGTTCTTGTACTGCTATTGGTTACATTTGTATAAGTTACATTACAATTACCAACAGGGCCACGTCGAGACGAGGAGGGGGGTTTCAAAGGGAGCAATTGCCCTGGGCCTCACATTCCAGGGGGCCACATTCCCCCCCAAAAATTAATAAATAAATAGATTATAGTTATTATTTAAAACTCGCATCAAATATTGTACAGATAATTAACATCAATAAGTATTCGCTAAATGATAGGATTCCATTCCAGATTTCTGAAAACTCTAACTTTATGTATTTAAGATTTTCGTTTTTTGTGCTGCAATAGAATACGCCACCATTGTGCTACCACTGGCAGTCTACAGACAACTAACAGTGCAATGGTGCAAAGAGGTATTTACTTTGGTTAACTTATTTGTTTGCATTTAATAATCAATCAATTGATCAATATTTATAAAACATGATAAATTATTATGTAACATAAGTACAGAATATGTATCAATATATAATAACGATTAATACTAAAACTGAAAAACTGCCGTACAAAAGGGGGATTGGGGAGTGGGGGCCCTCAGATTTTTTTTATGCCCCGGGCCTCACGTTTTCTTAAAACGGCCCTGAATACCAATTTACGGTTTTAGGAACACACTAATCAATTGTATCCATATATTTTTGTAGACATTTATTTTAACTTAACGAATTCATCTAGGGCTATATTTATCAAACTGTGGTACGAGAGCCCTTAACGTGAAATATTTCAAGGGGTACGCGACATACTACTGTGTTTTAAAATGTATTTTTGCTATCATTGTGTCTTACTACCCGTTAGGATTATACTCATATGAACTAATTACTCAAATCTGTTAAGGATGAGGAAGGGTGAATTTAAAGGAAGTATACCAAAATTATCGGGAAATGAGAGCGGAAAACCATTTATAAAAAAAATACCCTCATTACATCCGACTGTGATCCGAACTCCCACATTCCTGTCATCTACGCTCCATTCTATTGCGAGAGTAATGCGTGAAGAGCATTCGACCGTCGAAGCGAGTTTATGATAATTAGGTTATTATTATTATTATTATTATTATTATTAACACAGCGTCTTACTACCCGTTCGGGCTGTACGCACTTACGCTAATGTGTAATGGTAGGGTGATTATAAGATGAAATGGAGGACCTACAGTTTAACGTGGAATCCGAACCACGGTGGAGTCCTGGCATTCCCCACATTCACAAGATGTCTTGTCAGAGGTGATGGAAGGGTTTGGTAATCAGATAAATATGTGCCGGGACCGAGGATTGAACCCCGGACCCTCAGTACAGAGGTCTGACACCTTACCTCTAGACCACCAGCTCACCCGGCTTTAGAACAAGTGCAGCAGCATTAGCTTGCATTGAAGGTAGTAAATACCACAAGCACAAATCACAATTATAATAGTATTCATACACGCTTCATTGGCTGAATAGTTTGAGGCGTCATTCTCGTATTATACTAGCTTGACGACGGGAAGATCGAGGTTCGAATCCCAGTTGAGTCGACTGAGGATGGTTTTCCCACTCTTCTTCCACGTAAATGCAGCTAGATCACCTTTCAAATGCTTCCTTCCTCATCTCTGTTCCATTAGAGTTACTATCATATATGCGTATAACCGAAACAGTTAGAAAAGCGTGGTGATAAAAAAAAAGTCGGATTCTGTCAGAAAGGAACTGTTAGAAAATGCGGACACATCTTAAAAGAAACACTAGTTAAACTAAATAAGTTAGTAGTTTTATAACAAAAAAACCTTTTTGGCTAAAAGAATCCTAAATTTAGTTTAATGTTCTACCTATAATAATCAGCATTTTTTTTAAATTTGTGTTATGGGCATCGCAGAGTTTGAACAGGATTTTTTATTTTCATCCAAACAAATTTCTGTTTAAATGCCCTAATGCTATTGGCAAATATTAAATATCTTCATCCACTTAATTTAAAAAACAAACAAAAAAAAACACGGTGTCAGCCCTGAAGAGAGTCACACCGACCGAGCGACCGCTGCATGTCGGAAAAATAATATAAAACCTATATTTGCGGATAGAGGGTGTCATGTGGTCACCACAATAAACCTTCTGCCCTTTTACTCTCAGTTTTCTTGACCGGAGCCGCTACTTATTTAATCAAGTAGCTCCTCACTTGTCCTAACGAGACTGAGTTGACCCCGTTCCAGACCCACTGATTCACAGATAGCACCGGGGTTCAGATCCGGGACTTCTGGATTTGTTGCCAGGAACTCTGACCACTAGACCACAGAGGTGGTGTCTATTAGATCAATATTTTACCAATTTTTTTTTCTATGAAAATACATACTTTAACTCTCTTTCTCTTTAACTAATTATTAGGTAAAAACATGTAAGCCTATCCAAATGACCAGTTTAGCGATAATTACGTGATGAATATTTTTTTACTAGAAATCTCCCACGTGGCGTTGCCGTAACCCATCTACAGATTCAAAATGAAACGTTATCTCTGAAACGTTTTGTTTTTCTCTGTTTTCTCCTTGTAGATTTCGTACCCTTTGTTTTTTTCCGAAGAGGATACGGCATATTTTTATAACAGTTATCTCTGAAACGTAATTCTAAAACAAATTAACAATATTTTCTTAGAAAAATTTATTAAAAATAACTTGATTAAAAATGTAAAAAAATATGACTTTGAGGCATTAGGACCCCCTTCCTTCCACCTATGTTAAATTTCTGCGTGCCGTAGATTTGGCCGGGCATCGCACACAAACAAACAAACACAAACACTTCCTTTTATTAGTATAGAAGATTATTTTGGCACATATAATATTTGAATCATGCCCTCATGTGCAACAAATAAAAAAATCAACCTTAAGGGAAGCTTAATTATAGGTCACTTTTAAGGTAAGACATATACCTATATCAATATACGGATGGATAGACATAACAGAAGAACACAGAAGGCGTTATTTTAAACTAACCTTTTCCTTTTTTGGTTATATTAATATACATTATGGGGTGGGGGGGGGGGGGGGTGGGGGGTGAAATGGGACATGAGCTAAGGGCAATATTTTTGCAGTTTTTTTTTATCAAAACTGCTTTTGGTCAAAATAAATAAATAATGTCTCCAGCAGAAACAAAGAGTTTTATTTTCTTCGCACGGTGATATCAGCGCGTCTTGTTGAATACCTGTCAAGGGTGTCCTGGGATTTAATGACAACTTTTTCTCTTCATTTAAAAAGTTTTTTTTTATCTTATGCTGCTATGCTCATGAAAGATATTCAACTGTTGATATCACCATGTGAAGAAAATTAAACTATGTTTCTACTGGTGGAATATTTGATTTATTTTGACAAAAAAAAATGTATATTATAAAAACTGCAAATATACTGGACTTTTCTTGCGTCCTCTACATTCATACCTTAAGCTACGGAAATATTCCATTTAGAGATGAAAATCAAATTATCCATGCGCTTTAATACTATTCGCTCATTTATTTTAAAATCTGAATCCAACCGATTGTTATAACGCATTTTTTTTAGTGTACTTGTTAAATATTTTTTATGTCACCCGAACAGTTTGTGTGTCTATCTATTTATATCTTTCTCCTTCACCATATCTTTCTTCTTCTATTTCCTCAATCGATTTTACCTTTTTTTTTTTTTTTTTTGCCCCTCGAGTGCCGAGAGTCTACTTTATGTTTCGTTTTCCCCTCCCCTCCAAACCAGGGTTCTCTCCCTCTTCCTCGTTCAAATAAAAGTGTATGCGGGCGCGGAAGGACCGAAGAAAGCTGGAAATCCGAGAAGCGATATCTGCACTCATTCTGGCCACACCCTTCTCTAGAGCTTTCTCTGGCCGTCCTTCTCAAGGGTATGGATGAGGAAGAAAGCATTTTGCGTGGAAGGAGAGTGGAAAACCATATAGGAAAACCACCCTCAGTAGACCCTAGCGTGACTCGAACCCCAAACTCCTCGTCATAAGCAGGCTAATCTAACACGAGAGTGTTGCCTTAAACCATTCAAACACTCAAGTGGGAGATAATGTCTAATCTCATGAATAATATTTTAATCACTGTGAAGATAATTTTCAAATTATTTTTATAAATGGCTTTGTTTTATGCACATGTGTGCTGCTTAGTTTTAAAATACCTCTTAATTTATTGTTTGTTAATGTTAAATGGGGAAAAATGAAACTCATCTGCTGAAGAGTAATCTTCAAGGACACATATTCAATATAGAATGTAAACTTTAGGCCTATGACACTCGGCCCAATATATTATTTATTCACATGGTATCTTTTGTCTCGATACAAAATGGTTATAATACAATAATCTTTTTCAATATGTAGTGGATAGGTTATACACGAGAATAAAGCGGATAATTCATTTGTCTAACCGAACTCCTTACACAAACGTTATTGTTTTTTTTTTCACCCCAAAAGACACTAACGTTTTCTATAATACGGTTTAAAAAATAATTTTTAAAGATGGAAAGTAAAAATAAAAGTTACAAGAGCTATCTTCATTTCTTTTAAAGGACAATCTTTGGAATGACGCAGTTATTTCTCCATGACCCTGTTCGTGTTTCTTTGTCTGATCTCTATGATTTGCACGTGATCAGAAGGAAAGTATGTATTGGGTGGCACAATGGATGCCTCTCCAGTACTTCTTTTGTCTATGGAGAAGATTTGAAGAGGAACTATTGTTTCAGATGTTCACTGCGATATACGAATGAAGGTTCAAGTGTTAACGAAGATATTCTAGATACCAGCTGTGATGAAATAGGCCTCAAGTGTTTCACAAATTATACAGGGTGACTCAGAATATTTACATAATCATTTCATTACAATAGTAAATAGGTTTTAGTATTTCATCGTATCATGATTTAAAAATTAATGGTAGGGAACACCGCACAGACTTTCTCTTTTTATCTTAAAATATGGACATTCTTACTAAAAAAATCGTAAGATTATGTGAAACGAAATAATATATATATATATATATATTTTTCAGAAACACTCCACCAAAAACAATAATTGAATTAATTTATACAGTTACAGAAACAATTTCCACCAAAGAGCCTAACAATCTATTTCACTTTCCAAAGAGATAAATATATAAAATAATATATTTGATTATAGCTAAGAAAATATTGGTTTTTATAAAAAATACTATTATTACTTCTAGGTGTTCTATCTCGCAACAGGTCAATTTATTTTGTCAGTGAACTTAAGACCGCCAAAGCGTTATGTCCTTTGCCTTCAGCTCAACATTTTCTTTCCTTTAAGTGATCTAATATTGGAATCTTCCTTCCTAAAACTATATTCCAAATTTTAATTTGATAGTACAAGAACTTTAAAAGACAAGTTAATACTAGAGACACCGACTTTTCACGAAAGGTTTTAAAAATTCTTTTTTTTATAAGCATCAAAACTTGTTCCAAGCTCAAATAAATAATGATTACCTATTTTTGATTTCTCTAAATTTAAGTTTACTCGAGAATTCTTAGTAATACTCGTATTTTAAAAGGAAATTCATGTTTTACAACCTATTACACATCTGAAATAGTTGAGATATGATCAAAATTGGACATATTTGCTTATGTAAAGTACCCTCAAAGTCATTTTCAGGGGAAAATCACAATTTCCATTTAGATTTTAACGTTAAACAATACCTAGATCTAAAATCTAATCTAAATTTTTAAAAGAGTTATAAGAAAGTTTTTTGCTTTCTTTTTTCTATTAGTAAACTACTCTTTATTCTAGGGTTAGACATATAATTCCAAAAACTCCTCAATGGAACCTTATGAAAACTTTAGATATCAAATTTTAGCCCAGTAGGTAAAATGGTTTCGGCTCTAGTCCGAGATATAGACGGAAAGACAGACAGACGGGATCGTGAAAACCACCTTTTTGGTTTCAGAGGGTCCCGAAATGTTGACATTTATAAAAATCTTGAGTTTGATTTTTCTTCTTCTTTACGATCACAATATTTCTCTCTACGAGGGGTTGAGATAAAGTAACACCTATGATTATTTCTGTACTTGTAACAGTTGTAACGCATTCTAAAATTCAATCCAATCTAATTTGGTTTGCTAGCGACAGGAGATTTGGGTTCGAATTCTTGCTGGGTGTACTGACAGTGGTTTTATTTAAATGGTCTTCCACTCTCACTTAACGTATATGTGGTATATTTGACCTAACCTCCACCTTACCCCTTCTCTAATCAATTTGAGTGGTAACATTCATGTAACCATAGTAGGACAATATTAAAGATGAAGAAAAGAAAAATAGAGACTAACAATCTAATATACCTTGGCTCCACCTTCCACTTACACATACAGTATACATCCCATCTACCTTAGGAGAGGTGGTGACAAAGAGCAGAAGGCTCTTTATTGCAAACATTGGTGGAAAATAGCTTATGTCAACCCATTCAGAAATAGTTATTGAGAATACAGTATTATTAAGAAAATAATCATTATTTCCGAATAGGTTGAGATTAGTTATTTTCGGCCAATTGTTAACAATATATTATTTAGCACCGCGTCTTACTACCCGTTCAGGTTATACGCTTTAAGTACTAATTACGTTAATGGATTAGGAATTGGGAAGGTTGAATTAGAGGAAGTGAACCCGCATTTACGTGGAGGGAGAGTGGAAACCCATTTAGGAAAACCTCCCCCCAGTTCACCCGACTGAGATTCGAACCTCGATCTCCCCGTCCTCAGCTTAACACGACTAGCGCGTTAGCCAACTACGCCACCGAGGTGGTTTTTACAATAAAGAACCTTCTACTAGCTGTCATTTACCACATCTCTTACCGTAGATAGGGTTTATACTATACCCCATTAGTGAAATTGCCCATTTCAATGATAGGGCAAATTTTAGTCGATTTTCTTGAACTGACCTATTCTATTGACCATTTCATGAGCTGGGTAAAAACTGCATGAGTGAGCTCTTGCCAATTTCATGAACTGAAAATTATTGTTCTACCTACTATAAGCATAAGTGAAATTAATTTTCAATTTTTTTTAACTAACCCAACCTATCTTAACCTAACCTTCGTTTCCAAAACTATTAAAGGTTTAGACAAAACCTTTTCTTTACTTGTACGTTTCAAGTATTGGGCAAAAACTCATCTATTTCATAAATTGGGTATCCTTGGAGCTTCCCAGTTCATTAACTAGCCAGTCCATGGATTGGGAAGCCCAAACCATAAATGGGACGTGTTTCTGCCCGGTACTTTGAAATGAACAAGCGAAGAAACCAGTTCCCAGACTGGGCAGGGTTTTGCCCAGTTCATTGAATGGCCAAATTCACTTTTGGGGTGTACCATGTATAGGTCTATATATACACCTCAATTTTCTTACGAATGGACATATTTGAAACCTAAAATAACTAACTTGATCTACTTTTAGTATTTATACGTCAAGTCATGTAAACCACAACTGTCACGTTTTAATGGTCTAAGTAGTCACTCTCGCAATAGTCTAGATTGTCGATTATAGGGAGATCGGAGTTTGAATCCTGGTCGGGTCTAGTAATGGTGGATTTCCCCTTTTTATCCACGCAATTATGAGTACGGTTTCTCTAAATTCAATCTTCCTTATCTTAACACACTAACGTAATATAACCTAGTGCGTGTAGCCTGAGTGGGTAGTAATATGCAGTGACAATTTTTTTTATCAGTACATATAAATTATTATTATTATTATTAGCACCGCGTCTTACTACCCGTTTGGGTTATACGCACTTACGCTAATGTGTAATGGTAGGGTGATTGTGAGATGAAAATGGAGGACCTACAGTTTAACGTGGAATCCGAACCACGGTGGCGGCCTGGATTCCCCACATTCACAAGATGTCTTGTCTAGGTGAAGGAAGGTTTGGTAATCAGATAAATCTTTGCCGGGACCGAGGATTGAACCCCGGCCGCCAGCACAGAAGTCTGACACCTTACCCCTAGCACCAGGTCATCCCAGACCTATAAAATAATGTAGTAAAATTTAGTCTATATTGACAACACACAAATGTTTTATTATTTTCTAAAAAAACAAAAACAAAAAAACTCATCTTATAAGTATGGTATGTGTTCGCTAGAGAAAGCTATATCTATATAAGAGCTGCAGAGAAATATAAAACGAGCCTATCTCAAACGTCTGAGGCCCTGGAAATGCGAGCGAGATAGAAAACATTCCGACTTCTGCGTACTGAGTGGGAACTACCCTATTCCCTGCCTTTCCCGTCTCCTACCCCTATAGCACAAACAACCAGTCGTACAGTCCAACTGGGGCGGGAATATCTGCGACTGAAGTCCCGGACCAATCCCATCTCTACCCTCCTAGAGTCCCGGCTCGAGCTAGATATATATACGTATATAAATATATATCTGTGCAGACACACAGACAGAAAACGATTCCATGGGTGAGGGTGGTGGGAGACTTTGGGAAACGTATTCGATTCGATGGTTGGGAGGTCCGTAACGCCCAAACAGAAATAACCTGAGCCAACCCTTGTATTTGTAGAGTTTAAGGAAACACCCCCTATCGAATGATGAACCCCGCCCATCCAATAGGAATAAAACAATTTATTTGTAATTCTTTCTTTATTCTTAGGCTAAGTGAGATTTTCTTAGAATTTCGTGGGAACCAAGTTTCGTATGGGATAAGATAATCCTTGGAACAAAATGTGGTATACGTCATAGTCATATTTGTTTTTCACCGTGTCTTAACATAGCGGTCGGCAACCTACGACCCATGGACCGGACACGGCTCACCTACTGATTTGATCTGGCCCGCAAAATATTTAGCAAACAAACAGTTGAGTTCATAAAATTAAACAAATAACGCAATACTATATGAGAAATAAAAAGTTGACTTTTTAAAAAAAAAAAAATTTCCCCCAAACCGGTACACTATTTTCAAATCTCTTCTGTCAGCGATATCAATAAAGTTGCTGATCCCTGACACATAAATTATGCAAATGACCCGCCTCGGTGGCGTAGTTGGCTAACGCGCTTGTCGTGTTGAGCTCGACTGCTGAGGACGGGGAGATCGAAGTTCGAATCTTGGTCGGGTGAACTGGGGGTGGTTTTTCCTAAATGGTTTTCCACTCTCCCTCCACGGAAAAGCGAGTACACTTAATATAAATTCAACCCTCTACATCTATAACACATTAACGTAGTTGATACACACACAGGCAAATCTGGGTGCACTTCTTAAATTAGTAGGCCTACGTATGCTTACAACCCGAATGGGTAGTAAGATGTAGTAGTTAAAAAAAAGTGTCTTAAGCGTTCCTATTTACTGCCGAGGCCTTTCGACCTTTTCTAACTCAGAATATCCGTTTTATTTGCAGCTTGTCAAAGTTATTAATCCCAAAATAGTATTTGATTAATACATGCAATTTTACTGTTATTATTATTATTATTATTATTATTATTATTAGCACCGCGTCTTACTACCCGTTCGGGTTATACGCACTTACGCTAATGTGTAATGGTAGGGTGATTGTGAGAAGAAATGAAGGACCTACAGTTTAACGTGGAATCCGAACCACGGTGGTGACCTGGCATTCCACACATTCACAAGATGTCTTGTCAGAGGTGAAGGAAGGGTTTGGTAATCAGATAAATCTGTGCCGGGACCGAGGATTGAACTCCGGCCGCCAGCACAGAAGTCTGACACCTTACCCCCTAGACCACCAGGTCACCGAACACTTCTATAAAAGTGGTCGAAAACAAGTATAAAGAAACACGATTCACATCTTGATGATGATTTTTTAATATAGCAGGAATTAGGACGTGTAATAAATATATTTTGTTTGGAAAGGGAACATTAAAAATATGGACATTTGTATACTCCGTTTATTCTACTACACTATACACTTATAAACCATACCATATGTGGAATAATACAAGGTAAGCTTGCTACCTTACAGGGCAAACGAAAGGTACATGTATTGTTTTGTTATATGCAACATTTATATCAGCACACGACTTACATCTAGATGATTTCAGCTCATTTTGTTTAGTAAATTACCTCTCCCCAATGTGAAACTCAACATTTAAGGTGCGGCAGAAGGGAGCGCGAGTAATTTAATAGTTTTTATAATATTACAATTTTTGGCCCAAATAAATCAAATATTTCTCCAGTAGAAACATAGAGTTTAGTTTTCTGCACATGCTGATATCAACAGATCATGAATATCTGTCGAAGGGTGTCCTGGAATTTTGTCAAAACTTTTTAAATGAAAAGAAAAAGTTATGACAAAATTCCAAGACACCCTTCACAGATATTCATGATCTGTTGATATCAGCATGTGTAGAAAACTAAACTCTATGTTGCTACTGGAAGAAATATTTGATTTATTTTTGCCAAAAATTTCAATTTTATAAAGACTTCAAATATACTTGCTCTCCCTTCGGCCGCACCTTAAACTAAAACCTTGGCTCAGTATAAATTCTGCCTATTTGACTAAAAATATCAGGTTCAATTTCAGACATGGTAGAAAAATATATTTTTGGTGACACTTAGGTTTTCCACTTCAGGTGACTGGGTGCGGTGACTGTTCAAAAACCATACTGTTTGTAAGTTACTTACTGATTCAATCGGTTATTTACAAAGTAAACGTTAAATATCATAAATTGAATTAAATGTTTAAAAACACAAGCACCGGATCGCCTTTCAAGCGAAACTGTATGGCGTTAATTATTTCTCTACATCACTTCTATTTCATTCCTCTTTCTATCTGTTAGTCATTCTCTCTTTCTACATCTTCTCCGTTATTGATGTTACTCTTTTGAAACACTTCTCACATCTTCTCAAATTCGTTCTGGCTTCCACCCTTCACTCTCCCACCCACCAACACAGTTTTGTGAAACCAACAACGCTAAAAACCAGTCAAAGAGATGTTAGTTTGTATCTTTGGTTGTTATAGCAAGTATGCACAGTGTGATTTTTATAGGATGCCTGTCTTTTGGAAACTGTAAACTCATGTTGACACAGTGGTGAAAATTATTATTATTATTAGCACTGCGTCTTACTACCCATTCGGGTTATACGCACTTACGCTAATGTGTAATGGTAGGGTGATTGTGAGATGAAATGAAGGACCTACAGTTTAACGTGGAATCCGAACCACGGTGGAAGCCTGGCATTCCCCACATTCACAAGATGTCTTGTCAGAGGTGAAGGAAGGGCTTGGTAATCAGATAAATCAGTGCCGGGACCGAGGATTGAACCCCGGCCGCCAGCACAGAAGTCTGACACCTTACCCCTAGACCACCAGGTCACCAGTGTTGAAAACAAAATGATTACAAATACATTTATATTCTTAGTCCGTTTAGCTGGTAATGAAAAAAAAAAATCTATAAGGAAGTATTATAGAAAACTTTTTATAACATTTAATTGATACATTTTAAAAAATCTATAAAATGACAAATTTGAGTGACTTTTAATCAATTTTGGTGGTTGAAAGTGAGCTTCCTACAAAAATCAAGGCTTAGTTGGGAGGAGAAAAAGTGTTAGAACTTTATATCACGTGGGGGAGAAAGAGGTGTGAAGGGAGGAAGGTTGTGAATAGTTGGAACTGGCCATCAAGATGGAGGTTTGCTTCTGATTACATTAAATAAGTCAGTTATTAACACCCGTATCGGTAGTCGTATGGTTTAAAGAGTCACTGCCGGTGATGGGGAAAAGAATAATTCAAGACACCTCACAAAGTTTTCATCCACGCTTTACCAGTCACCTAAAATCCAGTATAACATGGGTGGGACGTTTTAAACCATGTGGCCATTGAGGCGTGCTGGCACAGTAATTATATTTATAGTACTAGTTTTTAGGCCTGTCTACCACAGACTTATGATATTAACCAGTACAAAAAAAGCTAACCTTCAATTGATAAGCACATGAAAGTTGGGGGGCTTTGTTTGTAATATATATATATATATATATATATGTGTGTGTGTGTGTGTGTGTGTGTGTGTGTACGTTATTACGAAAGAATCGGTAAAGTGAAAGTGAGCTAAATTAAATCTATTTTTATTAAATAAAAAATATAGGAAAGAAAAATTACAGCTCCGTTTGGTTCTGTTCCGTGATCTATGCTAAATGTGCGTAAACTCTCAGTTTTCTTGGTCATTTAGAGGCATCTGAAGGCTGTTGAAAGACTCATACGCTTTAGGAAATTATACATAGGTCTATCAATCGATATCATAAATCAAAGTATTTATGCTTCTATATAAATACCACATCCTTATGCTTGATTCATAATTTATAAATAATATTCCTTTTGGGGCCATATTTACCGTATGGTCAAAGTAAAACTGCTTTTTACACACTAGTCTGGTGCACCTAGGCACTTGGTATTAGAAAGAGATGCTTTACCTTCCTTGTGCTTTATCTTAGGATACTAGGACACTAGGACATGAGGGAATATTCTATGAGAGAGAGAGAGAAAGATTGACAAAACGAGAGAGGGACCATGAATTTGGGTGGGAGGGATAGTAAGAAAGAGATAAATAGAACCATATAGAGAGAAACTTAAGAGCGAGAAGGTAAAGAGAGGAGCAATCAAGAAAGGAAAAGGGACCCAGGAATAGAGAAAGAGAGCAAATAATTTTCGAAGTAAACAGAAAGAGAAATCTGTAGGGAAATGGGGGTAAGACTGGTTGAGAGGGGAAGTGGGGTTGGTGTGGAACTGGTGCGGGGGTTGCCTATACTCAGGCGCGCGCAAACACACACACACACTCACACAGAGCTCACTTCGCCTTGCCAGGGTTTTCTTATTCACAGTATTGATTGTCTCTTCAAGGGATGTTGGATACACGTGCAACTGCTTTGCCATGACAGTACCTACTGACCTCAGAGGGAATGGGTTTAAAAGCCTGCACGCCAATATTATGACATTTTATATTTTATAAACTAAAACGAAACTTATTATACAGACATTACTTACAATTAATATTTGTGCACCTATAATCATTAACTGTACTAGTCAGTGACCTGGTGGTAAGGTGTCAGACTTCTGTGTTGAGGGTCCGTGGTTCAATCCTCGGTCCCGACACAGATTTATCTGATTGCCAAACCCTTCCTTCACCTCTGACAAGACGTGTATTAATCACAATTTGTGACTGTGTGGAATTCCAGGCCTCCACCGTGGTTCGGATTCCACGTTAAACTGTAGGCACTCCATTTCACCTTACAATCACCCAACCAATACACATTATCGTAGGTGCTTATAACCCGAACGGGTAGTAAGACGCGGTGCTAACAATAATAATAATAATAAACTGTACCCCCATGAATGGCACAACAACGTAAGGGGAAAATAAACGCAATACACACTACACCTGTGTATGACTGGTTGGAACATAGAAAGAGACCATTAAAAACTATTAAATAATAAAACATTAATATATTCCATGGTATTTTATTATCAAGAATAATTTGCTGGAATACCCTGAAAAGGTAATAGATAAATTTTTTAAGATGGGATTGTAGGAGATGCGAGCTAAGGTCAATATTCTTGCAGTTTTTGTATCAAAACATTTTTTGTTAAAAGAAATCAAATAAATATCCAGTAGAAACAAAACGTTTAGTTTTATTCTACATGTTGATATCAACAGTTATTGAATATCTGTCAAGGGTCCTGGAATTTAATGACAACTTTTTCTCTTAATTTAAACAATTTCTTATTTAATACTGCTATGCTCATGATGGATATTAAAGAACTGTTGATTTCACCATGTGAAGAAAATAAAACTATATGTTTCTACTGGAGAAATATTTGATTTATTTTGGATAACAAAATGTTTGGCAATAAAACCTGCAAAAAACACTGCCCTTAGTTTGTGTTCCTTACATTCTAACCTTAACTGATAACAATATGTCCCTATATTTTGGCCCTCGACGTAGTGGCGGTACCAAGCTCAAGAGTAAACTTAAGGTGTATTCAATGATATATTTTCAAAATATTTAATCAATTTTAAGACAAGCTATAATATTTAAATATTGTTTGTGTATGATAGAATAAATATTAAAATAAAGTTAGTAAACATATGTTAGTAGATAATATGCATCGTATTAGTTTAAAAAATAATTTAGATTAGATATTAAAATACGTTTAAGATCTAGCTGAATTGCATTACATTAAAGCTGTTTTTTTTTCACTTTCTCATATAAAGAGAAAGTATTGTATTTGTGAAAACTTTTGACCTCGAGAATGTGATAAATGTTTCCGCTTAATGTAACTCCATACCCACAAAAATTGGATTTTGATCGATTTTATTCAAAACTTGATTTTTAAATTTTATAGAGCAGTACCTATAAACAGTTTGTTTATGTTTAACTATAACTTTTAAATTAATGGTAGTTTACTAAAGAGTGTTTTTTAAACATTCCAAATTTTTTTGAAACGCTTTTAAGGATTTTCGTTAAAATTGATATGGGAAGTATTTGAACAGACAAAAAAAGCCTATATAGATCCACTTCTTTTATGAGTACAAATTCGTATAAGAGTTACAAATGAGGGATTTTTGGAAAAAAAGAAAATCTAAAATTTCTCTAGATTTGTGTCTAAAATGTTTACCTGGGGAGTGTTTGAAACGTCAAATACAATTTTATATTTGATTTTCATGTAAAATTTGTTTAAGGGTAACTTACTGATGACTGATACAAAACACGTTTAGATTATTTTAAAAACCGTTCTAACATCTTGATTCTTAGTGGGTATCTGCTAGGGTTTTTACAATATAATTTTCAAATATTTTTTCTTAAAAATCACTTAGACCTAATAATATTTTTTTGAAAACTGAATTTTGAAAAAATTTAAATTTATTGAAAATAATGAATCAGTAGCCGAAGCTATCATCTATGCATTTTGGTGAGGATAACACCTCTAGATATCATATCGATCCCGTGTCCAGTGTCATTTTTCAATTTTCAGGTTATTGAAAATAGTTTAAACATTTTTGTTTAAAATGTATTTCTGAAAACTAGTAAGATACATTAAAATAATAATATATTATGGTTATTTTGTTAAAATACATTAATTTAAGTGTAGTCTGCTTGAAACAAATTTGATTTTTTTTAAATTAGTCTTTAAGAAATGGTTCAAATTGCATATCTGGATTTATTTTAATAATATAAAGAATATATTTTTATTTTACAAATATAGATGTTTGAGAATAGCTTACATGCAACTGATTCTTTAAAACCATAAATTTTGTAAAAAGGGTTTTACCAATTTGGTTTAAACTGATTGTATGAAGATGGTTTATTGTTGTTAACAAAATGAGGATTTATTTTTTCTGAGTAAGACTTACTAGATGGTTATTTACCGAAACTATATTCTTGAATATTTATTCCAAGCAATAGTGTGAATATGAAAAGTTTGCATGATTGTGCTGTACAGTGTACATTGTATTTTGAATGTGAGAAATGCCAGGCATCCACAGTGGTTCGGATTCCACGTTAAACTGTAGGTCCTCCATTTCATATCAAAATCACCCTACCATTACAGATTAGCGTAAGTGATAATAATAATAATAATAATAATAATAATAATAATACATTGTGTTTAACTGTTTATTGCAATATCACCCTTCGAAGGATATTAAGCTACTGCACTGTTCATACACAAGTATCACTAAAATTATACATCACGGGCTATATCTTCTAGTTTGTTATCTTATTCTGGCCTCGTGTGTACGTTTCAAAATCTCATTCGGTTATCTGGATATGAGTCCAGCACACCATCAGCGTGACTAACCCTTATCGCTGACAGGTTTTTAATACAAACTGTACCGTGGGAAACTTATATCCTTAATTCACTGCCAGTTGAGATAATAAAAGTCACGCTATTTAATGTACTAGTTAGCACTATCTTGTGTAAGCTTAGAACCACACGGAGAATAATATTGGTCAAACAGAAACAAACTTTTCACTTTAACACCCCCTTTAATACTTTGACAAACAAAACTTAACGACGGTTTAAGTACTCAACTTTGCAAAGCTGCATACGATCTAACCAAACTAATTTTTGTAAGAAACTTTCGGTATGATCTCATACTCGCTTTTTTGAACTTCCTGTAATTTCCTTACTCATCATATTTCAATTAAATTAGCCGTAGTTGGCTGACGCTCTAGTTTTGTGTTGAGCTATACTGCCAAGGACGGGGAGATCGAGGTTAGAATCTCACTCAGGTGAACTAAGGGTGGTTTTTACTAAATGTTTTTCCACTTACCCTACATGCAAATGTGAGTTCATTTCCTCTATATTCAACCTTACTAATTCCTAACACATTAGCGTAATTAATAATTAAGCGTATAACCTGAACGGGTAGTAAGACGTGGTGCTAAGTATTATTATTATTAATCTAATTACAGTCCAATTTTAACAGGAAAAGCCTTAGCTGATAGCTAGAAAAGTCACTTGATCTACTTTTATAGTCATACGTCAAGTTATGTGATCTGAAACTATCGCTTTTGATAGAAATAATTATCAATAGCAATCAAATAAAAACATTAAAATATGGAAATATTATCAATTTTGATCCAAAAAATGTTGCAATTTTTAAATTTTCATTCTAACATCGCATCTTACTACAGATTATGCGCATATGTAATAATTAAGCTAGCCAGCTAGAGATGAGGCAGGTTTAATTTAGGTTAAGTGTACCCGCATTTACGTGGAGGAAGAGTGGAAAACGATTTAGGAGGAAACACACTCAGAACACTGTAAATTAAACCAGAAATTTAGCGAATGCGCACATTAAATACTTTTAGAATATTATTCTTTTTAAACTACTTTGAACTTTTAAATATGTATGATTTTTATTAGCTCAAATATTAGGTTGTATCGTCGTGTTTGCATGGTTTAAAACGTAAATCTCGTGTTATACGGTATTTCCTATGCCGCATAACTCCCATTGTTACCCCCCCCCCTTCCCTACGAAATAAAAGGCTGCCCCCACGGTATTATTGAAAAAATATTTACAATATTATTAAAATGTAAGTTTTTATTAAATTAATTGAAAAAATTCACTAAAAATGAAATTATTTACATCCATTAATTACAAATATATGTTACGATGAGCACCAAATTTGATCTAAGAGGATACAAATAAATGTTTGTGTAATGCCCTTCATTCTGTTTGTTACTCTAACAATATTTTATTACTCGCATTGGTGGTCGCATACTCTAAAACCATCCTCTCATTAAAACTGCACTGTCGGGGAAGTGGAGATTGGAATTCGAATCCCGGTCGTCTGTATAGAAGATGGTTTTCATTAAAATGATTTAACACTATCTTTCCACGTAAAATGTGGGTGTATTTCTTTTAAATTTTACCTCTCTCATCCCTACCGCATTAGGGGTAAATATGTGTGTATCTCTAACACGTTAAGGTGGGAGTGTAGCGAACGCGGGAAAAGGTACTGTAAGTGTTTTTGTATATTTTTGTATAGTAACACTTTTTTTTTTGTCAAAATAAATCAAATATCGCTTCTCTACAAACATATAGTCTAATGTTCTTTACATGGTGATATAATCATTTCTTCAATATCTGTCAAGGGTGTTTTGGAAATTAATGATAACTTTTTATCTTAATTTAAAAAGTCTTTCATCTAATGCCGCTATACTCATGACAGTTATTCAACAACTGTTGATATCACCATGTGAAGAACATTAAACTATGTTTCTACTGGAGCAATATTTGATTTATTTTGATCAGAAAAAGTTTTGCTTAAAAAAAAACCCTGTAAATAACTGACCTTTTCTCGCGTTCTGTTTATACCCACCTTAATAAGACGTGGCACAAAAAAGTGCTGTATATTATTTAAAGAACCTATATGTCTTAAATTTAACTGTTTCTTTAGGAATAGGATGTAGTGTCTCCTCTTAACAAAACAGGATTGGAATCCCGAAGAGCAAGCGCGTTTGGTTGACGACTCAACGTCTTGAAGAGTAGACCCTTCCTTCCCTGTTTGGGTCGTTTAAGTTCTCCGGGCACGAAGTCTGACGCCATCGATCGGAGTCCGCCACGAGGTGCGGGTGGCAAAGAAAGAGGGATAGGGGGTGGTGGTGGTGGGGGTACGACTGTGACACGCCCAGGATTTTGGTGTTCCGGGTGGGCTCTCGGTGAAAAAGGAGTTGGGGGAGAGAGGGATAGGTAGAGGAGAGATTGATGAATGGAAGGTAGAGGGAGCCAGTCTTCTCAGGAAGATGGATTTACGGAATAGCCCGGTTCTGCTCAGCCACGTGTGTACCTATATAGAGCGACTGCCGCGCCCAAATCTATACCTTCATTTTTATTACGAATGGACACTTGGAAAAGTCTTTTATAAAACACAAATACACTTCTTTTTTTTTTTGCGGCTGAAATTGATAACATTTGACCATATTAAATAAATATTGATTATATTTAAACCTACCGGCCCCGTGGTGTAGTGGTCAGTCTACCTGGCTACGAGTCTAGATGTCTCGGGTTAGATTCCCGGGAATATATATATATATTTTTTCCAAAAGGGGAACCACCCCAATGATAACCAGGGTTTGCTTGATTAGGCTTATGTTTAGTTGTGGTTCCACACCCTCATACTCACTATAACCATCATATCATCTAGACATGGAAAAGGTGACCTGGTGGTCTAGGGGTAAGGTGTCGGACTTCTATGCTGGCGGCCGGGTTCAATCCTCGGTCCCGGCACAGATTTATCTGATTACCAAACCCTTCCTTCACCTCTGACAAGACGTGTATTAATCACAACTTGTGAATGTGAGGAATGCCAGGCCTCCACCGTGGTTCGGATTCCACGTTAAACTGTAGGTCCTTCATTTCATCTCACAATCACCCTACCATTACACATTAGCGTAAGTGCGTATATCCCGAACGGGTAGTAAGACGCGGTGCTAATAATAATAATAATAATAATAGACATGGAAAGAGCCTTCACGGGAAAGATGTACGATTAGCACATTCGGTATTCCCCTAGGACCAGGTACATTAGTACTAGCTGGGTTACGAGTGCAGTAATATAGACGTGCGGTGCGATATTATAATATCTTAACCCACTTCGGTGGTTGAATGGTCTAACTTAAGGTATTACACTCTCGCAATGAACTGCATTGAAGATGACTGGGTGCTCGGGGTTCGTATACCGCTCAGTTGTACTAAATATACCTTTTACTAAATCGTTTCCCACTTTCCCTACACACTAAACGATTTCAATTCCTCTAGATTAAAACTTATCATCCCTATATATATAAAAAAAAGCGTGATTATTGTATATGCATGCAACCCGAACGGGTAATGAAACTCAGGGGAAATAATAAATCTGAAGCAGAGTTTAAATACTAACATAGTTACAATCTTATACTTTTTATAAAGTGAAATTTGAAACATAATATATTAAAGTATCTGGGTTTTTTTACACCCCGTCTCATAATCCTTTCGGGTTGTATGCATTTGTACTAATTAGACTAATGTGTCAGAGATGGATGAGTAAGGTTAAATTTAGAGAAAGTGTATTTGCATTTGCGTGGGGGGGGGGGGGTGGTGTGTGACTATTTAGGAAAACGAACCTTCAATTCACCCGACCAGGATTCAAACCCTGAACTCACTGTCGTTGGTTGTCCAATCTATTGCGAGAATGGTGCCTTGAATAATTCTACTATCGAAGTGGATAGTACCGAATATAGTTAATAATATGGTTTTTCATAGAACAATTCACGGTATTTTATTTAAATTTATTGTTTACTTTTTAAAGTATTTTATTGTAATTTATAAATAACAAGCTATCTACAGAAATATTGTAAATATCTCGTTGGAGATAAAATATTTGGTTAGTTAAGGAATAATTAAACATGCAAGCTATACAATATTTGGTTTCGTTCACATTACCATATTCTCTCAGTGTGAATAATGTGGTTATTATTATGTACAGTACATCTTTTGATAAACACCCTTAAAACCTACAACAATAACCCTACAAGGTGTTGATGTATTCAAGAAGTGATGCTTTACCCGTCTTAAAACATCAGAGAAATTATTCAACGACCGACATTACCACTGATAAGCGGTGGTTTATTTTGTTCTTTACCTTCACGTAGGATAAAAGTTAACGCTGAAGTCTTGACGCTAGTAGCGCTGCTCTGATGCTTGCGGTCAGTTTATGAATTCCGTTGCATCGTGTGTAAGTAACGGACGCCTTTTGTGACGTCACTGTTGCGAAATATTTCATAGGAAGGACACAATGTGTTATTTAATATGCGCGTGCGAGTATACAGAGGTTTGAAGTATTTCGTCTTACGGTATCGGTTGACTATGACAGGAACTTTAATATGATATGCTCTTTAACAACCTTTCGGAAAGAAAAAAAAAAGGGGTTCGGCAACACGTGGGAATATGGATCCAAGTCAGGGTTGACCAAAGTTATGTATTATTGGTAGGAAAGATTTATTTTGGGATCCCACCGTGGTTGAGTGTATCAAAACATTGATGGTTCATATTTTTAATAACTGTTAGTAAATACTTTGGTTAAACAAGTTAAGATAGACAAGGCAAGCTTTGGTTAACCCAAGAGTTCAATAGTATAGTTCAATATTATAATTTTCTTATACTAATTGTATAACCGTAGTATTTGGTACAGCCGTTACCAATTCTAAATACATTACTAAATTCATATTTCATGGATTTATAGAACAGAATATTGTAATATTTATATAAATGTTATATAATTAACTAATTAATATTATTAATTAATTTATTACTTAATAATAATGTAAGAAATCTATTAAATACATTTTAAATTATGAATAAAACATTAGTTATGTTTTAATAATAAATTAGACCAATAATTATCATATAATGAAAATATTACTAAACAAATAAACTATAATAATACTAGTAATAAGCTATTTTTAAATAAATAAACTAATTTTTTAATGCGTTTTATTTTCCTCTTTGCTTTTACCATGACTTGTGTGGAGTAAAAGTCATTAATGTTTTATAATGTGGATATGCCTTTGTAAATTATATATTATTTATTTAAAAAAATTCTATTTGGCTACGGATAAGCTAGGTGGAGGAAATCAACTCTCAGTTGTGTGTAAAGAGTGGGAGATCATTTAGAGGTAAAAGACATTGTCAAAACACCGGGTGGGGATTCAAACCCCAACCTTATATTCACCTGAGAACCAAACTAGAAGATCTCGAAATTATTGTTAAGGTACCTACCAGGGAGAGTAGTTTTTAAAATTGTTATTAGATATGAAAATTGTATTCGTTTCCTTCCACTCTACATTCCTTCTTACCAATTTAGTATTTACATTATTTAATATATATTTTTAATCGCGTCTTACTACCCATACGAGCTATACACACTTAATTACAATGTTTTACTAGGGACGGAGAAGATATAATTTAAAATAAATTTACTCTCATTTTCGTTGAAGGAAAATATTAAGCCATAGGGGAATAAGCATCGTTTGTACACCCATCCAGGGTTTGAAACAAGAACTCTCATACCAGACAAAACACAACTGGATGAGCTTAGCGTCTTAATCCACATGGCTATTGGTGCGAGTAATGTCTTTAAAATATAACTAGATATGCAAATTTTGTTTGCCAAGTTTTTTTCTCTCCAACTACTTACCACCCTTTTTGATTTTTGATTATTTATTTTTGTTATCGGTGATATGGAGTAGGAGGCTTGCAATTGACTTAATTTCTGGGGACTAAGAGTTTGAGGTTTGAATCTCGACTGATCTTGATTGAACTCAATAGGGAGGGAGAATAGTAAGATGCAGTGCTAAAAAATAAATAAAAAGAGAGGGCTTAAAAATATTATTCACTACTGATGTTTACCAATACTCTCTCCATGATAATGACTGTAGTTGCACTATCTTTGGTTTAAACCACAAATTCCTATTCCATAGATTAAGGCAGTGTGATACAACTTAAGGCCTACACTCACTGAAAATGTGACACTCTCAAGATCCTGGAAGAAAATTAAAGAAAAAACCTCGGTGGTAGATGGGAAATAGATATTAATTCAAATAAACACCATTATTTAAAAGTCTTGATTACATTTTAATAATAATTTATTTGATTTATAAACAGAGCCTAAACTATTTTACTGATCGGGCTAAAATTTGGTATCTAGAGTTTTTATAAGGTCCTCACTAGGGATTTTTTGAATTAGATATTAAACCCTAAAATTAAGTGTAGTTTACTGATGGACAAAAAGAGGTAACATCGACTTTCTCTAAATCTGCACTAACAATTTTGATTGAATTTTGTATCTATATACTGTTAAGATTACAAACAAAATGATCATTTTAATTTTTTCATGAAAATGACTTTGAAGATACTATAAATAAGCAGAAATGTCCAGTTTTGAATATATCTCTGCAACTATTTGAGATACAAAATAATTTATCTTTGTATTATTATTATTATTATTATTTTTATTATTATTATTAATATTATTAGCACCGCGTCTTACTACCCATTCGGGTTATACGCACTTACGCTAATGTGTAATGGTAGGGTGATTGTGAGATTAAATGAAGGACCTACAGTTTAACGTGGAATCCGAACCACGGTGGAGGCCTGGCATTCCCCACATTCACAAGATGTCTTGTCAGAGGTGAAGGAAGGGTTTGGTAATCAGATAAATCTGTTTACCTTTGTAAAGATTTAGTACTATTAAATATTAAACTCTTTTGTTTAAAATATATTTTTATAAAATCATTATATTCTGATCTATAAGCGAATAAATATTTTTTTATTCAAATCTTTGAAAATTAAACTGATTGCTGTGTTCTTTGGTGGATGGATAGGCCCCTCTTTTTTCAATGTTTCTGTAACAGTTATATTAGTATATTTATGCTCTTTGGTGGAGTGTTTATTCAACAGCATAATATTATTTAATTTCACAAATTTTATAAGTTTTTAGTTAGTGTCTCTTTTTAAAATCAAAGAGAGAGAAAATCCGTGCGGTGCACCTTAAAATTTATTTTACATTCAATATGTACCCAGTAGAGCTAATATAAACGTTTTAAAGATTATGCCACTCGGTCAGATTGTGGATAAATATTATTATTCACTTAAATTACAAATAAATAAACCTTTGTTTATATTTAATTTATTTAAATTCATTACTAATAAGACAAACTATTTCATTGTTTTAACTATTTAGATTTTTATTTTGGAAATATATATTTTTGCATATAGCTAAAATGGTATGGATTAAAAATCGTGTATTTTTAGCCTATAAATTAAAATTTATACTTGTCAACTTTACTTTAAACTTTAAACATTGTTTCATTATAAATGGTGTATTCTCAAGTCGTTGTATGGCAATTCTCAATTATTTCGTTTTAACCTATTTTGCAGATGTTAACCTCTTAACTCAAATTTCATAATTTGATTTTTCAACTTACTTGAACTTAATTTTTTTTTAATCCAACATACTAAATTAACTGTCAGCTTTACAACAACCTTTTAACGTGTTTCTATGTATTTTAGATATATCATTACCTTGTATAAAACTAAATTGATGAATCATTCATTTTATGTTTAATGTTCATAATTTTATAATATGTTTATACCATAATTAAACCTAATTATACATTTCGATTTACAATTTCAATTGATTACATCAAATATGGTAACTAATTTATTAATTAACTCTTTTTATATAGTTTTTGAACAATATTTGTAAGTTTTAACTTTTAATTTATAACCACTCCTTACTTTTAAATTGTTTGGAATATTTTCTAAAATGCTTTATTGAAGGGGATTAAATACGTCGTATTAACTCTATAGTCCATTATGAAGGATCTCAAAATGCCCTAAAACACTTTAGGTGAACTTGTACTCTAGAATCTAAATTTGATGTTTTGAAAACACATTGTTTTAACTGATGACCTAAAACGATAACGTAAAAGGTCGCAGGTTACATAAGACAAGAAAACAAACTTACTTACAGAACCAATACATCTTTTGTGTATGACCTACTTATTTTTATCTTTGTTATTTAGATGGCATCGTGTAGGTCAGCCATTACGCCTACCACATAATTGAACAAATAAAACTATAACCCATACAGGACTATTATTTATATGGCTCTTGGCCTAACACAAGAAAGGTTAATATTTAATTGGAATAAAATTCAGTCAACCCTGCGTGATGTTAAAGTTATTAATTTATTAAAGGCATTAATTTACATACATACATACATACATACATACATACATACATACATACATACATACATACATACATACATACATACATACATACATACATACATACAAACATACATAAATACATACACACATACATACCTACTTAATTACGCCGTTCCCTTACGCAGTAAGCAATAAACTGTACATATAGCTCAAAATATAACAACTCCATACTTAATCCATACTCACTAACGTTCTCCAAACTGCCCTATCCTTGCACACTCCCTTCGCTTCAAAAAATCCATAAACCGAGTCATACATGCTCTTTTATTATTAAAACTGTTTATGTTTATTTTTTCCACACATTCAACTGCAACATTTAGCCACCTCTAACATGACCTACCCCTTTCTTTTGATCCACACACTCTAACTTTCTTATTCGCTGCTTCATTCGATTCACACTAATCCTCTCAACATACCTGAACCAACGTAAGACGCTTCTAATTATTTTTTTATTGGATTAAAAACTACAATAAAAATGAAAAATTATGTAAAAATAAAATGCAATAGAAGTAAAAGAAGTTACCAAGATTATATTTCTGCTCTCAGCTCAAATTATACAATAGCTCTAACGCTACATACCCCTGAGATGTAGACCATCCTTTCTTCACACGTTCACAAACTTAGAGACGGTACGATAAGTTGAAGTATATTTAAACAATAAATGGCATATTATTTGATGACGTTGCCTACTTGGTGAATTCGAAGCTAGTTTGTAAAAAGATTGCATCTTAAATTGATGTACCTAGGCACTCTAAACACTATCATATGGAGACGCCAATATATGAAATAGAAAGAGAAGGTAGAAATCGAGAAGTTCAACCTTCAAGGTCTCTTTCTGCCGACGTGTATAAACACCTACTACAAGCTCCTGAATAACGTTGATTTAAATTTAAAAATAACTGTTTTCTTCTTTCTTTTCTTAGATAGACATAGTTTACGCGGACCTTTTAAATATTCATCTTGACAAGACAAATTCCTACCGGCCATTTTTGTGAATAGACTAACTAGGGTGTAGATGATTTAAAAAAAATTGGGTTTACGAAAAAAATCAGGAATATACATTTTCGACAATGTAAGAATATTTTTATAATTATTTAAGAACCTGTGGTTTTTGTTTTAATGTTTCTATCTTTAAAATATGAGAAATTATATTTCGACTTGCCGTTACGTCACAGGTAGAGAACCTCGCTAGTAAAGAAACCTCTTACTATAAAAATGCTATGGAAGAAAGCAACGATATACAATTAAGTTTGTGTGTAAAGCGAAGCTGGTGGAAGGAATGATTATAATAAAATTATCACAGAACTCAGCCTTAGCTGAGTCATATTCGAATCAATTAAAAAGTACACATGGACACTGGAATAGAACCCAGGACCTTTAGCTTAACTCTTCTATGCACTAAACCAAAGCTCCCGGGTTAGATTCCCGTGTCCATGTGTCATTTTTCAATTTATTTGAATAAAAATTGTAGTCGAGATATACTGTACGATTGTTGTAAAAAAAACACGAACATTTTGGGTTTGAATCTCGATGTTGTTTAAAATTAGTCATCTACGTAGCATAAAAGTAGACGAGTTTTTTAGTACTGCGTCTTACTACCCGTCCGGGTCATTTGTATATTTTAGCACTAAAGGGGTAGGAATTAAAAATATACAATTTGATATAACTTTATTTCAACTACGTGGAGTGTGAAACTATCTAGAAAAAAATAGTCAATATATCCAACTGGGATTTGAACCCTGAACAGTCTACTCTCACCATCATCGTCAAAGTAAATTAAAAAATACAACAAGAACGGGTTAAAATAATTTAGCTACCTAGATAAAAATTAATAATTTATTTTGCTCATATTTAAATTTATTGATACATAATATTTATTTGTAAAATATTAATTATTAAAAACTAGCTTATACCTCACATTCCCCTACCTAGCGGATTTCCACACAGTTGGCAGCGCCGGGGTGTGAGGTGTATCGCGCTTGCTGTATAATTCAGAAGCAGTAACAAAGGCGAGGTAAAGTGACTGGAAGCCATGTATATTTTTTTATTATTATTATTTCTTTATTAAAAGTAAGAAGAACGGTGTAGGGGGGAGGGGGTTTGTCGGCTGTTTAAAGAGCCGAGTGTTGTTTATTCATCTCCTTCAGCCACCTAGTTCCCCTCGCAACCGACCGTGTGACCTCAGGGTAGAACTCACACCTTGCCACACTAGTTCTCCTGCCTGCCACCCACGCCTCCACCTCCTTACTAGCCTCTTTTTGTCTTCAAAGGTGGGCGGAAGTGAGCTCGGCAACAAAGAAACCAAGAGAAACGTTCATGGTGTCTCTTTTTTTTTTTCATCGTTTAGCGAACAATCTAAGCTCCGTTTGACCCGCTTCGATGGTCGAATGGTCTAGTGAGTGTCTCTATCACAATAGACTGGACTGCCGATGACGAGGAGATCGGTGTTCAAACTCCAGTTGGGTGTGATTATGGTGGTTTTTCTCTTAAATATTTTCACACTCTCCTTCCACGTAAATGCGGGTACACTTCCTCTAAATTCAAATTTACACCACCTTAACACATTATCCTAATTAATTCATAAGCGTATAACCCGAACGGTTAGTAGGACATAGTGCTATAAAAGAGAAAAACTATGGTAATATTTAAATAACAATCGTATGATTTGATATTTGTAGATTTAAACCCAGTCAAGACAGATTTTTTTTTAACCGTACGATTAAAATTCGTAGCACAACTTCCTTTGGAAGGGAAGTAAAGCCGTCCGTCCCATACGTATTGTGGCATGTAAAAGATCTACGGAAGTGTTATAAGATACCTTTTCAGCCAAATGTGTGGGAAACACTCAGTGTCAGGACTTTACTAATGTATGTGTTTTCTACCAGATCGAGGAGGGCGTCACTAACCTTCCTATGGTCTGAGTGCGCAAGCTGCTTCGGATGGATGAGATAGCACATTAGCACCAAACTTCGGTTTGTATACTAACTTTTAATTAATATTTACATTACACTTTTAAAAATAAAAAAAATCCATCCTTGTTACGTAACAGCCAAACTACACATTTTGTTATATATATATATATAATATATATATATATATATATATATATATACACGCATTGAATTAAACCCTTAGGAAGTGGTTTTGAAACTATATAGACCTACGATTTCAAAATTTAACTTCAATTTGATTATTAACTTTTCATTTGTATGTGGTCTAGTAGTTCCTAGCTACAGACCCAGTGGTCCCGGGCTCAAAACCCCGGCGCTTCCAGATTTTACGTGAAGCAGTGGGATGTCTTGTGTTGATAAATGAGGAACTACTTGAATAAAAAAGTAGAGGTTCTGGTCTATAAAACTGAGATTAACGGCTGCAGGTTTTGGTTGTTCTGACCACATTACACCCTCTAGCCGCAGAAGTTGGCACTATCTTCGCCAACAGATTGCAGCCACTAGCTCGGTATGGTTAGATTGCAGGCTGAAGTCATGGAGTTTTTTTAATTGTATAAAAAAAACAATCCATATGATAAGATAAACCCAAAGGCAGTATCATGAATAAAATCAAGTTTTTATTAAAAAAATAAGTCTAACCATTATTAATTTAGATAACCCGCCCCATGGTGTGCACCTGGCCAGTGCACCCGGATAAGGATCTCGGGTTTGATTCCCGGCTGGTAACTTGGGTATTTTTTTACCGAAAGGGGAATCACCCCAACGGTCACCAGGGTTTGTTTAGTTAGGCTTAAGTCAGGTTTTAGTGTTTCCACTGGTTCACCACTCATACATCACATTATACTATCATCATTATTATCATTTCATCATCATCATCATAAGTTAATCACATCGAAAGACATTTACGGAAATTATGAAACGATTAGAATAGACCTCGCACCCCCGGACGCCCATGTTCTTATCGTTACTACAGTCTACTAGTAGTTTCTGTGAACAGTAGACCTCATCATCCATGTTACTATAGTTATTACAGTCTTACATAGTAGTTCTGTGAACAGTAGACTCCCTCCTCCATGTTATTATCGTTACTACGTCTTATACTTGTAGTTGTGAACAGTAGACCTCCGTACTCCATGTTCTTATAGTTATTACAGTCTTACTAGTAGTTCTGTGAACAGTAGACCTCCTCCCTCATGTTATTACGTTACTACAGTCTTATTATCTTGAACAGTAGACCTCCCCATGTTTATCGTTACTACAGTTTACTGGTTAATCTGTGAACAGTAGACCTCCTCCCTCCATGTTATTACGTTACTACAGTCTTACTAGTAGTTCTGTGAACAGTAGACCTCCTCCTCCATGTTATTATCGTTATACAGTCTTACTAGTAGTCTGTGAACAGTAGACCTCCCTCCATGTTATTATCGTTACTACAGTCTTACTGTAGTTCTGTGAACAGTAGACCTCTCTCCCTCCATGTTATTACGTTACTACAGTCTTACTAGTAGTTCTGTGAACAGTAGACCTCCCTCCCTCCATGTTATTATCGTTACTACACAGTCTTACTAGTAGTCTGTGAAAGTAGACTTCCTCCATGTTATATCGTTATACGTCTTACTGTGTTGTGAACAGACCTCTCTCCGTTATTACGTATACAGTGTAGTTCTGTGAACAGTAGACCTCCTCCTCCATTTTATCGTACTCAGTCTCTATATCGTGATGTGACTCCATGTATTATCGTTACTCTACTAGTTTCTTAACTAGTAGTATTATCGTGATACAGTAAGTATCTTCTACTCTCCCTCCGTGTTATTATCGTTACTACAGTCTTACTAGTAGTTATGTGAACAGTAGACCTCGCTACCTCCGTGTTATTATCGTTACTACAGTCTTACTAGTAGTTCTGTGAACAGTAGATCTCTCTCCCTCCATGTTATTATCGTTACTACAGTCTTACTAGTGGTTCTGTGAACAGTAGACCTCCCTCCATGTTATTATCGTTACTACAGTCTTACTAGTAGTTCTGTGAACAGTAGACCTCCCTCCCTCCATGTTATTATCGTTACTACAGTCTTACTAGTAGTTCTGTGAACAGTAGACCTCGCTACCTCCATGTTATTATCATTAGTGCAGTCTTACTAGTAGTTATATGAACAGTAGACCTCACTCCCTCCATGTTATTATCGTTACTACAGTCTTACTAGTAGTTCTGTGAACAGTAGACCTCCCTCCATGTTATTATCGTTACTACAGTCTTACTAGTAGTTCTGTGAACAGTAGACCTCCCTTCTCCATGTTATTATCGTTACTACAGTCTTACTAGTAGTTCTGTGAACAGTAGACCTCACTCCCTCCATGTTATTATCGTTACTACAGTCTTACTAGTAGTTCTGTGAACAGTAGATCTCTCTCCCTCCATGTTATTATCGTTACTACAGTCTTACTAGTGGTTCTGTGAACAGTAGACCTCCCTCCATGTTATTATCGTTACTACAGTCTTACTAGTAGTTCTGTGAACAGTAGACCTCCCTCCATGTTATTATCGTTACTACAGTCTTACTAGTAGTTCTGTGAACAGTAGACCTCCCTCTCTCCATGTTATTATCGTTACTACAGTCTTACTAGTAGTTCTGTGAACAGTAGACCTCACTCCCTCCATGTTATTATCGTTACTACAGTCTTACTAGTAGTTCTGTGAACAGTAGATCTCTCTCCCTCCATGTTATTATCGTTACTACAGTCTTACTAGTGGTTCTGTGAACAGTAGACCTCCCTCCATGTTATTATCGTTACTACAGTCTTACTAGTAGTTCTGTGAACAGTAGACCTCCCTCCCTCCATGTTATTATCGTTACTACAGTCTTACTAGTAGTTCTGTGAACAGTAGACCTCGCTACCTCCATGTTATTATCATTAGTGCAGTCTTACTAGTAGTTATATGAACAGTAGACCTCACTCCCTCCATGTTATTATCGTTACTACAGTCTTACTAGTAGTTCTGTGAACAGTAGACCTCCCTCCATGTTATTATCGTTACTACAGTCTTACTAGTAGTTCTGTGAACAGTAGACCTCCCTCTCTCCATGTTATTATCGTTACTACAGTCTTACTAGTAGTTCTGTGAACAGTAGACCTCACTCCCTCCATGTTATTATCGTTACTACAGTCTTACTAGTAGTTCTGTGAACAGTAGACCTCCCTCCCTCCATGTTATTATCGTTACTACAGTATTACTAGTAGTTCTGTGAACAGTAGATCTCTCTCCCTCCATGTTATTATCGTTGCTACAATCTTACCAGTAGCTCTGTGAACAGTAGACCTCACTCCGTCCAGATTATTATTGTTATTACAATCTTACCAGTGGTTCACTGATCAGTAGATCTCGCGAGACTGCGGTAACGATAAAAACATGGAGGATGCTAAGTCTACTGTTCACAAAGCTACTAGTGATTCTCTAGTACGATAGTAACATGGAGGGAGCGTTGTCTAGTGCTCTCAGAACTAAAAGTGGTGAGTAAGTAAGTTAGTGATGTTCATATATACCCACATATTTAAATGTAGTCCATATAAAACTTATATTATTGATGGCCTAATTTGAGTTATTAGGGATTAGGAATGTTAAGCTAACAATAAATATTAGCGCTGACATTATGTGATGCATATCTTAAATAGTTCTAAATCTTCGGTTTTTATAATAATTAATTTAACATGAAAATAAATGATTAAAAAAGTAATAATAATAAATTTAACATAATAAATATTTATTGAGTATCATACAAATATATTTATATTCTATGTAGACGTTCTACTCATCTCTGAAACCATTTTTAAAGCAGAAAGTTTTACGTGTCACAGTGAAATGTTAAAAAAAACTTCCACTTTTTTAACTACAAGACGGTAACGCATATATAAAATAGAAGACAATCTTGTTAAAAAAATTCTTGATTTCATCCATGTGTTAAAAAAAAAAAGAGGAGAGTGGAAGAGTTTTCATTTAATCCTTTCCTCTCATTTTTTTCGCTACCCCTAGGAGAAATTTATAATAGTAAAGTCTTTAGAAAGAAGAAGGCTACAGGAAGTCAAAAAGGAAAGAGGGTTGTAACGGAAGGAAAATATTTCCCTCCTTTCACAACTTACCATCCGACTGAAAATATTATAACAGTCCAGCCCGGCACTTTAATACTTATTGACCGCTTTATAAAGTTACCTTTTATATTGCTGAGTTTGTAACTAGGACTTCTAGGTACAGTTCACCTTTCATAGGAATAGAAATACTATTAGAGCTAGTTTTAAATACTCATTCTTCAGGTCATGTGATCTGCTGCTTTCAATTTTGATAGAAAGCTATTTAGTTTTAAATACCTATAAAATACCACCAATAATATAGTAAAATACTATCAATGTTGACCGTTAGAGATACTCGGATATTTGTATTTTCAAAAGATAACCTTCTTATGAAAATTGGACCATGCTAATAGCACGGCTCAGGGGTTCCCAAACCCTTCACATGTCATATTTTCTGTACGACGACCCAATATTTTTTTAAAAATGCCCAAATTTGATTGGGTGCAATTAAAAAAAAAAAGAAAATTATAATTTACATTACTAGATTGAATTCTTTTGTATGTAAAAATATAAACTAGAACAAAACTACAGGACTGAATAGGAATGAATTAGAGTAAACATATTTTTGATGTACATGATCTCATGTGTACAATGTGTTCATAATAGTGAAATATCTCAGCTTTTATTTTATGATTTCTGTTTCAATGTTCACTAACATTAAAAATTAATACTATACTTTATTAGTTTTTCTTTATAGCTAGTCGTGACGCCCCGGATCAAGACCGTCAACACCCCAAGGCGTCGCGACGCACATTTTGGGAGCCCCTGGTCTATCTTATTAACTTACAGTCGTTTCGCCACTGGAGTGGAGGTAACTGACAGCTATTATAAGGTTTTTATTGCAAAAGTATGATGAAATGATTATTATTTTCTTAGTAATACTAGATTATCAATCAAAGGTGTTAATAAACGTTTATAATCATACTCCCCTAAGGATAACTGTATAACGCATTGAAAGAACAAAATATATTTAAAAAAACTGTTTTTACGCAGTTTTGGCAACGGGAGATATTATAGTAACTTATATTAAATATTACATTTTAAACTATTATTTTCAGTCTTTTATCTTCTTATAACTGACCACCAAAATAAATAAAAATGTTTTTATAACTTAGATTGAGATATATATAAAATGTATTAGTTTCTTAATAAACTGTTTTATTTATTAAACAGATGTTGATTAAAACAATTAAACACAGTTTGTAGACATCATCAATGGCCTTCCTTTCGTATGATTCGCCATTTTAATTTGTGAAGAGAATGCAGTCTTTTTTAATCTCTCGTCGTAAAGTATTTTTAAGTGAATCACAGACACATCTTTAAAAAAAAAAAAAAAAAAAAAAAAAAAAAAATCCACATGGTTAGTTTTATAAGTTCGTGTTTCAACCGTGTGAAAACGGTTAAAAGAGAAACTATATAGTTGTAAAAGTTTTGATTTTCTAAAAGTGACAGAAACTCAACATATGTTCTTACAGTTCATATGGTTTGGCGAATGAATATGAAAGTAGACTAGTAGCTTTTGCTAGCTGTCACCACTCTTCCAGTGGTGAAACTACTTTATTATGTTGCTTCTAATGGCTACGTGTTTGTTGCGTCCGTGTGTGTCTGCGTCCTGGAAAATATAGCTGTGTGTGTTTGTGCCCACTTAAAATTCGTTTAAAAAAATACTATTTACATTCGAAAACATTTAGACTTAGAGTAGAGGTCAATGAGCAACCTAATCCAACCAAACCAAACCTAGCCTAACCTAGCTTAACCTAACCTAACTTAACCTAGCCTACGAACATTCCTTCATACTAGTAGTTCTGAAATTGGACTGAGCGAAAAGTAAACGTAAACATCCTCTTAATGACTTCCAGTTGCTAGAATCGAGACTTTGATACGCCGACAGGCACGAATACTTAAGGTCGATTTTTGAAAGGGCGCAACCAACACGCCACTGCTCTCTAATATATGTCGATTTATTTCACTTGATCCCTTGCCGGGTTAGATAATTCTGTATTACTTCCAACAAATATTTACTTCATTATGTCTAGTTCTAGACTAATAATATTTGTCTCATGGTATGGCAAACATTTTACAACATTTTACACGTTTTATCTAGGCCCTTTTAATTTTTTTTTTTAGCGCCACGTATTACTATCCGTTCGGGTTATACGCTATCCCTTTTAGATTAAAATGAAATTGACTTCAAAATAATATATTTTATAATTTAATATATAACAGGCCTGAATATTATGTGTTACAAATAAACATAGAGTATGTTCGAGTTTGAACTAAATATATTATTTTTCTAATTACAATTTTAATAAATCCGAAATTCTCTATATGATAATTCAAAAGCGCCTTTAAAATTCAAGGGTATTATTTTTCAATGTATTCTAAAATACATTAAATATTTATCATATAGGTCTGAGAATTATTTATGGTTACAGTTGCTTGCAAGATTTTATATCTAAAAAAAAAATCACATCATTTAATGCAGCATTATGGATAACGATTTTATTTTATTTTACTAGAATACACTTTTTTCAAAAAGTAAAGTGACCAATAAAAATCACAGTCGCTCTTTATATTCACCATTTAAGTGTTATTTTAAATATTTAATAAAACGCTTTATTTTTAATATGTGCTGTGAGATAAATGAAGTTATATAATTACCTAGTTTATAATTTACACAATTGAGAAAATGGTACTTCATCGGGTTTAGACAAAAAAAACTGATAATTGAAGTTTAGAACTAAACTTACTATTCTTTAAATTATTCAAATCCTAAAATAAAACACCTGTAAAAAAATATTTGTATCGCTAATCGATTTCCCTATACCGAGCCACAGTGGCCCGTTTCATATAGTTACTTTGTTTGCCGAAAGATGCCAGTAGCATGACGAGGCGAGGCGCAATTTACGAACATCCATCAAGTAACTCATGTTGAAACAATTTTTTTTTTCCGTCTCCTTTTCGAAACGCTATTTCCTTTTCAGTATGCAGTATGTTATCTAGGGACTCTTTTTTTTTTCAGGGGGTTCCGGGCGAAGGATTTGGGATATGGTTGGGGGTTGGGGGGGTGTACGGCTACAATAGAACTAAAAACATAGAATCGTTAGCCAATGGAAATCGTGAGACACATCACGCAAGTGTGGTCTTTGAACCAATCGTAGAGCAAGGAATGGGTAATAGGAGGCGCGCCGACTCCATGCTAACTGTTCCAAATATTTTATTTCAACTGTGCGTTTCTCCCCCTTTCCAACACCCCCACCCCAACCCCCAATGTCACCCCCCCACGCTCTTATTTTACTCCACTTTTTATTTGCGACACCAACAGGCTTGAGTCCTGTTTTTGTGTCTACTATTTACGGCGAACACAAGAGTTTTTAAAGTTTGTCTAAGACATTAAATATTTCCTAAGGTATTATATTGTATATTTTATAAATGTTACAGATTTTAATTTTTTAGCTTAGTGGCGTGGGAAATCACCTAAATACTCTATAGTAATACGACGAATTTATCACAGTAAATCTTGGTGTATTTTTCTTTTGTGCTGTTATATCCTTTAATACTATATATATATATATATATATATATATATATATATATATATATATTATTTATTTTATTCCCCAAAACAGTTTAAGGTGATTGGCCCTTTTCATTTGGCGTGGAATTGCAGAGCCATGTGAACAAACGGTTATATTTAAGAATTTTTATTGTTTTGCAATTTTTTTCTGAAATGGTTTATTCAAGAATAGAAGCATGTTGATTAAGTTATACTTTTTATATGAACACCTCCTCTATAATTTTAACAGTAATCAAATATCGATAAAATTTACATCTTTCAAAAGAAAACTACCGTTTCATAACAAAAAATAAGAAAATGTAACAATTAAGAAACATCGATACATTATCCTAGAAGGTGTGTTGAAAATATTAATATAAAAATTTCACTAGTTCTCGAGAAAACTGATATTTCCAAACGTATGATTTTTCCGCAAGACCTGTCCGGTAGCTAACGCCATCTATAGTTTCCGTGATCCATCTGTTCTTGTTGGTGCGGAAGGATACTTTAGTAGGTTGTGAAGCCATGCTACGCCTTTTACCCTCCCACCCACGATCCCACCAAATAGGTTTTAGACTTGCACTCGACAGGGCCAAGTGCCTTAAGTAGATACCAAAATGGTTAAGTGGAGTGGGTACTGGTGTCTGAGAGGTAGGATACCTATAATTGTAATTTTGTATCGTGCTCCCAGAAGAAAATATTGATTAAAATAAGTAGGTGGGCATTTTTAACAAATGAAGAAGATATTGCTGATTAGATTAGATTCAATGGGGAGGATGTATACATTTAATATAACCACTATTAATCTAATACATTATTTTAATCTAATTACCAGTATATCTATAGTTATATCACTCCCCAATTAATATAATCTAATCACCAATATCTTCTTCATTTGTTAAAATTGCTCACTTACTTATTTTTGCTAGCATAAAGCGCACATTTTCACCTGGGAGCATGATAATAAAAATACAACTATTAGGAATCCCACCCCTCGAACACCAGTACTCTGCGCTAACCATTTCGGTATCTACTTAAACTGTTTTTGGGAATAAATAAATGATGTATTCGACTCTTCCAAAATATTGAAATAATAATAATTAATAATCAATTTTTCAGAGGTAGTATACATTCTATAATGATTTTATGGCAGAACGACGTGGCTCAATGTTCAAACAACTAAACTAATAATTTAACTGAGGAACATCGATGGCTTATTGAGCAACAGGCTAATTTAACTAATGAACGTCGGTGGCTCAGTAGGCAGCAGGCTAGGACAGTAATTTGACTGAGGAACGTCGGTGGCTCGGTAGGCAGCAGGCTAGGACAGTAATTTGACTGAGGAACGTCGGTGGCTCAGTAGGCAGCAGGCTAGGACAGTAATTTGACTGAGGAACGTCGGTGGCTCAGTAAGCAACATGATAGGATAGTAGTTTGACTGAGGAACGTTGGTTGCTTAGTAGTAAACAGGCTAGGATAGTAATTTGACTGAGGAATGTCGGTGGCTCAGTAGGCAGCAGGCTAGGACAGTAATTTGACTGAGGAACGTCGGTGGCTCAGTAAGCAACATGATAGGATAGTAGTTTGACTGAGGAACGTTGGTTGCTCAGTAGGAAACAGGCTAGGATAGTAATTTGACTGAGGAACGTTGGTTGCTTAGTAGTAAACAGGCTAGGATAGTAATTTGACTGAGGAATGTCGGTGGCTCAGTAGGCAGCAGGCTAGGACAGTAATTTGACTGAGGAACGTCGGTGGCTCAGTAGGCAACAGGATAGGATAGTAGTTTGACTGAGGAACGTTGGTTGCTTAGTAGTAAACAGGCTAGGATAGTAATTTGACTGAGGAATGTCGGTGGCTCAGTAGGCAACAGGCTAGGATAGTATTTGACTGAGGAACGTCGGTGGCTCAGTAAGCAACATGATAGGATAGTAGTTTGACTGAGGAACGTTGGTTGCTCAGTAGGAAACAGGCTAGGACAGTAATTTGACTGAGGAACGTCGGTGGCTCAGTAGGCAACAGGATAGGATAGTAGTTTGACTGAGGAACGTTGGTTGCTTAGTAGTAAACAGGCTAGGATAGTAATTTGACTGAGGAATGTCGGTGGCTCAGTTGGCAACAGGCTAGGATAGTAGTTTGACTGAGGAACGTTGGTTGCTCAGTAGTAAACAAGCTAGGATTGTAATTTGACTGAGGAATGTCGGTGGCTCAGTAGGCAACAGGCTAGGATAGTAGTTTGACTGAGGAACGTTGGTTGCTCAGTAGTAAACAAGCTAGGATTGTAATTTGACTGAGGAATGTCGGTGGCTCAGTTGGCAGCAGGCTAGGACAGTAATTTGACTGAGGAACGTCGGTGGCTCAGTAGGCAACAAGATAGAATGGTATTTTGACCCAGGAACGTCGGAAGATCAGTAGGCAACAGGCCAGAGCAGTAATTTGACTAAGGAGCGTCGGTGGTTCAATAGGCAACATAGTAGAACAGTAATTTGATGACTGGGTACGTTGGCAGCAAAATGTGAATATGTGGTATTTAGTTAAACATGAAGTATTTATCACGTTTGACATTTTATGACACAACAGGACCGAACGTTAAAACCAACCAAATCTATGTCAGTGCTAAGTGGAGAAATCTTGGCTGTTTATTTACTGATATTATTGATATCATTATTATAAATTTTGTAACTAAGGGTGATGAATTATTATAAGGTGAGATGATTTGTATATTAGATTAATTTTTGAGATCAGATAGCATATTGTCAAAATATTCACGTTAACTATCTCGACTTAAAAATTTGTTTGCTTGTACGTCTTGTTTTATTTTAAACAGATGGTTTGTATAGGCCCTTATAATCTAATCCATAATATTTATCAGCGTTTAAGGCCTGAAATTATAGAACCAACCGATAAAATTTAACTCTACTTACATTATTAACTGGTAGAATTATATTGGTTAGTAGTTATTGGAATTCGCAACAAAGTCTATGATAGATGGATCGCCATCGTCCAGGAGTACTACGACTTGGCGCTCTCGTTTATGGCTGAGGACAGTGTGGGGTTGAGTTCCTTGGGGGTGTTGTTCAATCTGTGAAAATGTCGCGACGCTCACGTTTATCGATCCGAGTCTGCCTCTACCACGCAAGTACTACACCGATTGTACACCAGGTGGTCGAAACCCGCTCCTAAAATATTTATTTTCCTCATTATTTTTCCTCTCATCGCTCTTTATATATATATACATATATATATATATATATATAATAACTCAATTACCAGCTTCACTCGCTGCGTGGTCTAAGGCGTCACTCTCGTGTTAGACTAGACAGCCGATGACAGGAAGATCGGGGTTTTATTTAATCCCGTTCGGATGTATTGAGGTTTTTTCCCGAAATAATTTTTCAATCTATCTCCATGCAAATGCGGGTAAACTTATTCTAAATTTAACCTTTTTCATCTCTAACTCATTATCGTAACTAGAATATATGCGTGTGAACAGGTAGTAAGAAGAGATGACGATGATGATAATAATAACAATCATAATACTATAATATAATGGTGAATTAAGGTCACCTCCTTATGTTATCTTATATATAAGATATTGGTCGAATCCTAATCTTTATTTTATATACAATATCTGAATCACGAGTAATAATCAGCATTTTAAATACAACACCTGACTCATGAATTCTATTTTTCATTTTAAATACGATAGCTGAATTTAAAATCCTAGTCTTGATTTTGGATACGATAACTGTGATGTCGAATCCTTTTCAATTATTCTCTCCATCTTAAATACGATACCTGAATCTCGAATATAAATCAAAATCCCATAAATAAAATATGGTAAATATGATCTGTATTAATTTATTACATTAATTCTTAAGCTGCTATAGAATATAGAAATATTAACAAAATATTTACATTTTTGGTTCTAATATTCTCATCATAACCTTCATATATTCAACTAAACGGTAAATTAATAGTTTGGTATTTGGTTAAGTTGGGGTTAACTGCCAATAGACAGTATAAAATCTTTAAATTAAATTCCAATGTTAAATTTAAATATAGAGATATACATGTTTTTCAAATTTGAGATCTGATATTTTCTCGAATCCTCGAATCTCGAATAATCTTAAGGACTTGAGGTATTCTAAGATTCTAAGTTCTCATCCCTCGTCTTAATATTCATTGAGGGAGAGTGGAATTTTTTTAAAGATAAAAAAAATACCTTAATTAATCCAGCCAGGACATAAACTCTGACCTCATAATTGGTGAATCAGATAAGACAAAGCTAGAACCTTTGATAACGTGCTTACGCATGAAGAATTTTTTTCAATCAGTGACTTACTCTAATTTGGATTAAATAAATATTAGTAGCAATTAAGATGATCCCCCCCCCCTCTTTGTATTGGTTCTCCGCCCACTACTTCTTAGTACCAGAACAAAGTCTCTAAGTCCATTAATTTCAACTCTTGACTCAATCCCCTATAAGTACCTCAAACAAGTCGAGAGCACATTCTTAGGCTTCGGTGCCCACGAGTGATGGGCGTCATCTTTACAGTCGCGTCTCGTGACGCTGCGTCTCAGCAATACTTTGATCCGAACGATGGCGTTCACACGGGACGCGAGGTCTGGCGTCAAGTTGGCGTCATTGTTGCGTCTAAAATAGTGACTCAAGTTTCTGCAAAACGTGGCGGTGACGCTACCAATCAGCGTTCTGTCAATACCTGTGAAGACATAGAGCAGTGGACATGAACTGCGCGCGTCATTGTGACATCAATCAGTGTACAGTCAAAATGGAGGATGAAATAGACGGATAACTTTTTTATCAATGAGGTGTCGGATAGACCTGTCATTTGGAGTCATCCCTAGAAGATTATCACGACATAAAAAAAAGCAGCATTGATAGAGATATACAAGACGCAATATCCAAATACTGATGAAATGGAAGCCACACTGCTAAAGCAACTTGGAGAGTTTTATCTAATTTTTTCCTAGTAATTTTTATGAATTGGGATTTTTTTTTTTACATATTCAGTGGAACTTCGTTTATAAGGACTAACTGGAACCATATATCGTTTGTATTAACCGAGTATTCCACAAATTATAGTAAAAGTGCATTAAAACTATTACTACCTACCATTTATTTTCACAATAACAATTTATATAATACTTGAAACATATCACAGCCACTGTTCATTTATAAAATAATGAGTAGAGACCTAATGTTAGGCAAAACGCCTATACATTATTGTTACAGATATCATAAAGATGACTTATAAGTTCATGTCAGGGTATTAGAGTTGTGTACAGCAAATATAGGTTTGACTATTTTTTCCGCTCCCGGAGTGTACTTATCACGGCCATGGCTTCAAACCGACTGAGGCCTAGAATTGCTTCCAAATGGACGCAAGTCGCTAGTGCGCACTGCTCAGGGTGCTGTGACGTGGCAGCAACTTAGCGTCACCAGACGCTAGGTCGCTTGTGTGAACTGCTTTTTTAACAGCGTAGACGCAGCGTCACATGAGGGTGACTGCAAAGATGACGCACGTCGCTCGTGGGCATTGGGCTCTAAGTTATTCATTTTCAATCTCGAATAAATCCTCTCAACAAAGTCAAGAGTACCCTCTTAAGGTGGGATGGAAGGGGACGCGAGAAAAGGCTAGTGTTTTTGCAGTTTTTATGGCAAACATTTTTTTTTTTTTTGGATAAAATAAATAAAATATGGCTTAAGTACAAACACAGAGTTTAATTTTCTTCACATGGTGATATCGACATTTATAGAATATCTGTTAAGAGTGCCCTGAAATTTACTGACAACTTTTACTCTTCATTTAAAAAGTTTGTCAACAAATACCACTATGTTCATGACAGATATTCAACAACTGCTTATATCACCATGTGAAGAAAATTAAACTCTATGTTTGTACTGGAACAATATTTTATTTATTTTAGCTTAAAACATGTTTTGCCATAAAAAAAAATGCAAAAAAAAACTGGCCTTTTCTTGCGTACCTTTACATACCACCTTAAGTACCCTCATTTTCACTCTCAAATCAATGCCCTCTAAGTAACTCAATGAAGTCAAAAGCACATTATAAGTAATTAAATATAAGGAACGTACTTAGGTGTTACATTTACATAAATTGATTGGTATAACTTCTTGGTTAGTTAAATCAAGATATAAATAAAAATAAGAAAAATGACATACAAGATGATTTAATTTAAAGAAAGACCTAAATTATTACGAATTATTAAGACAATTAAAACAGGTACAGCAACACTTTTAAAAATGTCATCAGTAAGATTGTTCAATAATAATGTTGTGGAATTATTAAATTAACAGATAAACAAGGAAACAATAATAATCTGTGTTATACCAATTAATTTAAGTAAATTTAACATATAAGTACGTTCATTATATTATATTTTTATATTTTTCCTTAGTACAACTACAATGAATATGACTAAAAACTTTATAAGTAAACTTACACTCATTTTTACTCTCAAATAAATCACTTCTAAGAACCTCAACAAAGCTAAGAGCGCTCTCACAAATTAATTCAGTTTCATCTCAAATCAATATAAAACTTCAAAAGTACGATCAAAACAATGTACGAACTTCAAGTGGACATTATAGATTATCGCAAATAGTAGTGATTCACAAGTGAAAAGTTTAATATGATCTTATTATTCAAGGCATAATATAGAATAACATCCATACTATTAACTTAACCCAGATTCTAACCTTTATATCACAGTCACTAGAAAACCGAAACAAACGAGAATGAAGCCTTAGTCCTCGTGTCCACCGATACGATAAATTAATTGTAGGCCTATACACACGTTGATATATTGGTCATTTTTAAGTTATATCCAATTTTACGTTCAGAAGAGTAGATGATCGTGAACCCTTTCATATCTCAACAAGTGCCTACACAGTATATTGCTAAGAGTGGAGTAGATGGTCACATATCCTTTATACATCAGCAAGAGTGTCCACATAGTAAGTATGTGATAAGAGTAGAGTAAACGCTCGAACATCTTTATACATCAGCAGAGTGTCCACATAGTAAGTATGTGATAAGAGTAGAGTAAACGCTCGAACATCCTTTATACATCAGCAAGATTGTCCACATAGTAAGTATGTGATAAGAGTAGAGTAAACGCTCGAACATCCTTTATACATCAGCAAGAGTGTCCACATAGTAAGTATGTGATAAGAGTAGAGTAAACGCTCGAACATCCTTTATACATCAGCAAGATTGTCCACATAGTAAGTATGTGATAAGAGTAGAGTAAACGCTCGAACATCCTTTATACATCAGCAAGATTGTCCACATAGTAAGTATGTGATAAGAGTAGAGTAAACGCTCGAACATCCTTTATACATCAGCAAGATGTCCACAGAGTAAGTATCTGATAAGAGTAAAATAAACGCTCGAACATCCTTTATACATCAGCAAGATTGTCCACAGAGTAAGTATCTGATAAGAGTAAAATAAACGCTCGAACATCCTTTATACATCAGCAAGATTGTCCACAGAGTAAGTATGTGATCAAAGTAGAGTAAACGCTCGAACATCCTTTATACATCAGCAAGATTGTCCACAGAGTAAGTATCTGATAAGAGTAAAATAAACGCTCGAACATCCTTTATACATCAGCAAGATTGTCCACATAGTAAGTATGTAATAAGAGTGGACACACTCGTTTCTCGGCAAGAGTGTCCACAAGTAAATATGTAAATTAGAGTAGTCGACACATTTCATAGCTTAGCAAGAGTGTCCACACAAGTATGTGATAAAGTGGAGTAGACGCTCGCACACACTTCATAGCTTAGCAAGAGTGTCCACACAGTAAGTATATGATAAAAGTGGAGTAGACGCTCGCACACACTTCTTAGCTTAGCAAGAGTGTCCACATAGTAAGTATATAGTTAAGAGTGAAGTGAAGTGCTCGCACACCCTTCATACCCCAGCACTTCCTGTCGCAAACCAAAATAGAGGTTGGGAAGGCTATAACACCATCTGGTCTAACCGAACCAATCCATCCGTCTTCATTAATTCACGGTGCTAAGTAAACCTTGCCGCTTCCACTGGACGAGGTAAAGTTTAGCTCCAAAGGTTGGTTGCACTGGCGTGAATATTGGCTCTAAAAAGTGGAAGGTGGAGAAGATATTCTTGGGCTGCTAATGGGCATTCACTTAAGGGTAGTCCTACAATTTCTTTTTAGTAAAACATCCAAGCTGTATTAGTCAAATCATTTTATAAATAAAAGAAATATTAAATGTGTACACCACGTATTTTTGTTCATCCCCTTTACATTGATTGGGTGGCTATCATAAAGGTAGAATTTAGAGGAAGTGTACCAGCATTTTCCTAAAGGGAGGGATTTGGAAATTCTTGAAGATAAACTAGACTTGATACGAACTGCTGTTATTCCAACCTTGATCTCTCTGTCACCGGCAAACAACACCAGATTAGATTGACACCTACAGCCAACGTCAACGTGCCTAACGATTAGGGGTTGTGCCTTAAACGTGGAAAAAATCAGCTCCAGTTCAACCAAGCTTGGACTAGAAACCTGACCTTCCATTAGATGTTGTCCAGGTGTGGAGAACATCCAAGGCACACCAGAGGTGACCTTGTATAAAAAGTGCACCTATAACTTATATCTAAAATACACCTAGACCTTGTATGAAGTGCACCTAGACTTTGTATCCAAAGCGTACTGATACTATTTTACAGGCATTGATAATATAACGTCAAAAATGACACGTGAAGATCACATGACCTTACGTATGAGCATATTAAAATTGTTTTAGTAGCTTTTACAATAGCCAAAAAGTGTCTTCCTATCTAAAACAGACTGTTCATAGTAATAATGATTTTATCTGTGTATTTAACCTGATACGTTATAGACGCACAAAATATATTAGCACACGACTTACAAATGATCTTAACCTAAAAAAGAACGTTTAATACTACACTTCCATCCCTAGTCCTTAACTATTAACCAATATGAAAGCACCCACTTCGGTGGCCTCGTGGTCTGACGCGCTACTCCCGCAGTAGACTATACTGTTGATGATGGGGGCATCGAGGTTCGAAACTCGGTCGGGTGTAGGCCTTACTGAAGGTGGTATTTTCTTAAACGGTTCTCCGCTCTCTCTCTCTACGTGAAATGTAGATACACTTTTATTTTCTCTCTATCTTACAGGTAGAGAAAGTATGGTGATCGTAAAAAAAAAAATCGAAATCATGTTTTTGATGAATCTTGACGTTTCATGACTCCCTGAATCCGAAAAAGTGGTTTTTGAATTTCCGTCTGTCTGTACCTCCAACTAGAGCCTAAACTATTTTACCGATTGAGCTAAAACTTGATATCTAGGGTTTTCATAGGGTTGCCCCGAGGGTTTTTTGGAATTGGGTATCCACCCATAAAATTAAGGGTAGTTTACCAAAGGGCAAAAAGAGAAAAAGTTGATTTTCTCAAAATCTGCTCTAACGATTTTGATTAAATTTCATTTATAAACATGAATAAATATTACAAACAAAATGGCTACTCTCAATATTTCGGCAAAATGGCTTTAAGGGCTCCGGTCTGATGCGTAAATTAATATTTTTTATAATATCTCCGGTACTATTTGAGATATGAAATTACTTAGCATTGCAAATATGTATATATATTTATAATACAAATATTTTATTCGAAACATATTTTTATAAAATCAATAACTTTCAATCTATACGCAATTATATATATTTTTTAACTTTTTGGACATTAAAAGTTTAAGTATTGCGACCGTAAAAAATATCTAACCTGAAATGTTGATGGATGTCGACGTCTCATGACCCCCCGAACCCTAAAAAATAGTCTTTGCAATGCCGTCTGTCTCTGTGTCTATTAAAACTTAAAATTAAGAGTAGTTTTAAAGGGGCGAAAAGAGAAAAAATAGGTTTTCTCAAACTCTGCTCCAACGATTTTGTTTAAAATTCGTATCTAGGCGTTGATTAAGATTATAAATAAACTGGCTATTTTCATTTTCCCATGAAAATGATTTTAGGGTACTTTACAGAAGCGTTAATTTCCGTATCTCCACAACTATTTGAGATACTAAACAACTTATCATTGCAAACTTGTAGGACTATTAGAAATAAAAAACTTTTATTTTACATATATTTTTATAAAAGCAATAGTTTCTGAGATATTTGCAAATAAATTAATACAATTTTGTGAGCTTTAGTTGTAAACATATACTACTTAAGTCTTAACACAATAATTCTCCAATGCCATAGAGTAATTAAATATAAGTAAGTATCTAAAAAATGTATGTTATTTTTCCTTAGGTGGACAAAGATGCGCCTCTTTTCTCATTGATTCCATATCATTGTATATTATTTTATTCGTGTTCTTATGTGGAGTGGTGATGATACATGTACATTATTCCGATCAGAAATTTTACCAGTTTATAGAAATAAAGAGAAAGTCTGTGCGGTGCGGGTAGTAAGACGCGGTGCTAAAACTATTATAGCATAAAATAACCCGTAAAAAGTAATATTTATATATTTATCGACATCTATGGGTATCAAACTAGGATTCCCTATAATCCCAATCAACTTATTTAACCACTTAAACACACTGAAGTGCTAGTAATAATAATAATTGTTGTAAGAAATTTAAAATCAAATTAATTTGTACATCTCATTTTATTCATTAGAAAACAGATCTATGATTTATCAATCAGTCAACTCTAGTGTAGAGTAAGAATAAGAACAGAAGAGAAATAGAAAATTCAAAAGAAACGTTTCAATAAATAAAAAAAAAGTACCAAGAGTGAAGATTTATCAGGAAAGTGAAGTCGAGAGCAGGGAAAATATATATATACATAAAGAAGCTAGGTAAAGTAGTGAAATGTGTAAAGAAAAGAGGACAGAAAAGCTACCAACCAGCAAGGGGTAGGTGGCGTTGTGAAGGGAGGGGTTTGAAGGATTTGGGTGCCGTGACAAAGATAGATGAGCTGCTTTGAAGCGAGCAAATACAATATACCACATTACTACTATAGAGTAGAGTGGGGGTATTTAGGTGCCGTGGTTTGTTCAAGACATACGAGCGACAGCTTTTTTAACAGAAGCTATATCAGACAGGAATAGTAATATCTTATCCTTATAAAGAGAAAAAAAAGGTATAGTTGTTTCCTTGGTCATTATGTAGCTATTTACCCTTTTTATTGATAGGGGGTAGGGTGTTCGGAAAATTCCAGAATTTGGAAAATATATAGGGGACCAAAACGCTTTATTTTATTAAAAAGTATTGAAAAATATTTTTAAATGAAAATTATAAATACGACTCCTTCTTAAAGTGGGATGGAAGGAGACGCTAGAAAAGTAATTGATTTTGCAGTTTTAATAAGATATTTTTTTTGTTGTCCAAAATAAATAAAATATTGCTCCAGTAGCATCGTTTAAATTATTTTTATTCATATGGTGATATCAAAATTTCTTCAATATCAGTCGAAGATTTCCTGGAATTAAATAATAGCTCTTCCTCTTCATTAAAAAAAAGTGTATCATCTAATACCACTATGCTCATGACAAATATTCAACAACTGTTGATATCACAATGTGAATAAAATTAAACTCTATGTTTCTACTGAAGCAATTTTTTATTTATTTTGTCCAAAAATTTTTGCTATACCGAAAGAAAATTGCAAAAACACCTTTTCTCGCGTCTTCTATATCCTCAAAATATAGTTATTCTAAAGTCCAAAGTGAAGAAAATATGTTGCTAATATTTTTATTTGTGTATTTTTTCAATCAAATTTCCATTTTTCAAACACATTTTATGTTACCCAAATTATTGATTGATAGTAAAGATTCAAAGTAATAATGTAGAGAAAAAACTAAACTTTTAAATAAATTCCTTTGTTTTATGTAAATCCTATAAATGTTTTATAGTTTTGAATACAATTAACTTAATTTTTGCGATTGACCATTGGTTTGAGTATACAAATTAAAAACATATAATTATATAATTCCGGTATTGTTGGTTACTTAACATAATATCTCTCACATAGCCCAGTAGATTGATACACTTTGCCAAAAACATTTAATGAAATTCCAATTAATTATACATGCTTTATTAAAATATCTTGACACACCAAATGAGTTATTATATTTTAATAACCACTCAAATTGGCTTAAAACCTTATATTTCAAATTAATAATTGAAGCCTTGTGTCTTATGTGCTGTACAGATCTAAACTGGTTGGTTAAAAATGAGGAAGGTAGAATTTATGGAAAATATACCATCATTTTCTTAGAGGAAGAGTGAGAAACAATTAAAAAAAAACTTCATTGTACACAGTAGAGAATCGATTCCCAAATTATCAGCTTCCGGGAAACCAGTTTAAACGAGCGTTATGCTTTGCCCACTACCCACCGATGCTTGTTAAAATAACGATATTTATGTGTTTATTTTAATTGCCCTTGTTTCACAACTAACTACTTACAATCCATTGAACTTAAATTATTCCTGACGATATCTTCAAGATTTTTGGTAGTGTTCCATACCTTCTAGAACTTCTTAATCTCTATTTTTGCAGGACTTACAAACATGAGAAATGTGAACTCCTCTTAGCTCTAATTTAAATTTTAAAATATTCGTATGTTTAAAATGTTTCTTAATTTAGCTCAACTTCCATGAATGATAAAAGCTAGTATTTACGTATTTATAGTTTAGAATATTTTTAAGCCTAAAATGTTTTCAATATTAACCACAAAAAAAAAGTTTTTTTTTTCTAAAAAACTCATTCGTATCATACCATTCTCTCAATTATGAATTTACTACTGACATGTCATCACAGAGATTCAAACCTTGACCTCCCCAACAC
>JBCFYV010001001.1:8559841-8570600 GCA_039000515.1 Timema cristinae | reverse complement strand
CCCCCGTCCCCTCTTCCAAAACTCTCAAGAGAACTCGCATCTCAACCTAGGGGAAAATTCAATTTACTCTCTCGCCAAGACCTGTGCGGCTTCAGTCGGTGTAGGTTGGCTGAAGAGTTAACTATGTTGGTATCATTGTAAAAGGTTTTTTTTTTGAACGTACAAGAAAGTAAGTATTATACCATCAAGTAAAAAAAATAATCTCTAGTTACACATGGCTTTATGGGTAGGGCGCATCGGTGGGTCGAGATTTTACTTTGGACAAGTCAAGGTAAACTTTCAACAATTCTAGTTACCCAACCACTCCTGTTATTTTTTACTAAGTATTTGTCAATATAATCAGTTAATGGAATTTTTAAAATATTCATTTGGCAATTGATGAGTTAAATAAAAAAAACACTGTATTTTCTCAATTTTTTATTTCAAAACAAAAATAAAAATTGCTACACCTTACACCCAAAGTTTTTTTTTTATCTGTAAACATATTCACAATCGTCACTGGAGAGTGACATAGTACTATTTTAATAAATGTGTTGACAAATATTGAGATATATTTTTTAAACGGCTAGTGTAATAGTCGGTCCTGGTTTGTTTCCCATCAGGATGGCTACAGGAGAAACGATTAAAAATACATTTTGAAGGTGTTTTATGAAACGCGTGAAAGTCACCACAGATTCACTCTAGTTTAGAGGCTACTCATTTAGATTACGACTAAGAAATGCGAGTTAATGACACAGGAATTCACAATTCACGAGAAACCGCCTGCCATTAACCCGCGAAGGATGTACCCAGCCTTAAAGAAGCCTGTTTGTATCTTGGCTCTTCAGCAAACGCACCATAAGATACGTCATTCATTCAGAGGCATCGACAGAGTCCTCAAATCGCCATCCTGAAGAAGTTAGCTTCCCCTCAATAAATCACTTAAACCAGTGGTTCCCAACCTGGGGGCGATCGCCCCCAAGTGGGCGATTTGGGTTATCAGGGGGGCAATAAGTAAGTGGGGGGCGATTTGGGGCGTTGAGTATTCAAAGGGGGGAAAATTAAAATAGTACTGTACAGTAGAATTTGCCGGGTAGCACGAGTCACTGGCTATTCTCAGCCGGCGAGTTCACTGCACTCACCCCTCTTCACAGTCCCCACCTGTTGTTGTTCAGCGCGGCCGACTGGTGACTCAACCCCGTTCCCCTCCTGCCAACACAACACACTTGCCATTGACCTACATTCGTCTTCAGTCTTCACTAGCCTTTGTGTGCCTCACCATCAATTTTTGTGCGTGTCTTTTCTGTTTTTGTGCGTTTGTTTTGAAGTGTAGAAGTTCAATCACAATGGATTCAAAAAAGAAGAAGTGTCGTCAATACTCAGCTGAGTATTTAAAATTCTGTTTTATCACGTCACCGCAAAATGTGCAGTTTCCACATTGTCTTTTGTGTGATAAAACATTTACTAGTAATGAAGCCATGAAGCCTTCGCGAATGACAGATCATTTATCAAGAGTGCACAGTGATAAAGTGAGTAAAGAACTTAGTTATTTTCAAAACCTCAAAACTAAAGCTGTTAAACGGCCAAATGTGAGTGAATTATTTAAAAAAACGAGCAACCGATCTTGACAAAGGTCTTCTTGCTTCTTACGAGGTGTCTTTATATATCGCTAAATGTGGTAAACCTCACACAATTGGCGAAACTCTTGTTTTACCGGCTACCAAAAAAATTGTTGAAATCATGCTAGGCGAGGGTCCTAGTAATAAGATAAGTCAATTGGTTCCTTTGAGCAACAATACTGTTTCCAGGCGAATTGACAAAATGGCCACAGACGTTGAATCCAAACTCGCCAATTTGTTGAAAAAAAGTAAATTTGCATTGCAGATTGATGAATCAACTGTGATTGATAACAAAGCAATTTTATTAGCTTATGTGAGGTTTATCAATGAACAAAAGGAAATTACCGAGGAAATGCTGTTTGCTAGAACTTTTATCACTGATACGAAGGGATCGTCGATTTTTAAAGTGGTGCAAGATTATTTTGAGGAAAAGAGAGATTCCCCTAACAAACATGAGCGCTTGCGCAACAGACGGTGCTCCTGCCATGTCAGGTCGTCATGCTGGGTTTCTAGCCCACCTTAAGAAAGAAGTGTCAGAGGTCATCACTATTCACTGTGTCATTCATCGTCAACACTTAGCTGCGAAAAAATTGAGTGGTGTCCTGCATGAAACACTAAAACTGGTCATTACTGGTGTCAACAAGATTAAATCTAATTCCCTCAATGACCGCCTGTTCCGACAACTTTGCGATGAAAATGATGAGGAATTAGAACGCTTGCTTCTACATACGGCCGTGAGGTGGCTTTCCAAAGGAAACTGTTTGCGCCGTTTCTTCGAATTATTTGACACGGTTACTGAGTTTCTCGACACGTCTGTTCCTGTTTTAAGTGAGAATTTGAAGCAACGCAAGTTGGAACTTGCGTACCTTACAGATATTTTTGAAAAAATGAACGAAGTCAATATAAGGCTTCAAGGAAACAAGATGAACCTTATCAAGGTCAAAGGAATTATTTCATCATTCATCGCCAAGTTTGATATTCACAAGGTAAATATTGGCCGTAAAGAGCTGATTCAGTTTCCGACCCTTAAAAAGTGTTCAGTGTCAGCTAACGGGACTCCTGAACTCCCAGAAGACAAAATCCTAATTTTTACTGATCACCTTGACCAGTTAAAAACTGACATGGAATTAAGATTTGAAGATTTGACCAAGTTACAAATTCCTGATTGGATTCTAGATCCATTCTCGTTTGAAGCTGTGGATAAACTTGATAACTCTCTGCAGACAGAGTTTCTAGATCTGAAGTATGACTGTGAGGCGAAAATCATTTTCAAGCAGAGCGGTTACCAGCTAGGCTGGATGAATATTATGGACACTTATCCACAACTGTGGGGAAAAACTGAACCACTTCTCATCTCGTTCCCTTCAACATATTTAGTTGAAAAAGGATTTATTTCTGTTGTCCAGCTCCTCACAAAACAAAGAAATAAGATTGGACATTTGCCTCAAAGGAGACTTGTGCCTGAACTTGACGAACATAAAGCCGGATATTCAAGCTTTAACTGAAATCCACCAAGCACAAGGCAGCCATTGAAAAGGTAAAATAAAACAATAACAAATTTTCAAACTTTCATTTATTTTTTAAAATTTTAACTGTCAACTTTCTTAATTTTTCCAGATTCCAATTTAAAAATGAAAACATGTATTCCTGTTTTTTAAATGTACATCAATGATCTTAGTTAATTATTTCACTTCTTTGTTATTTAAAAAAATCTGTAAAAAATGTACATTTTTTTCTATTTTATTCAAGAGTGACCGGATAAAACTGCTTTAGTTGTTTTTATATACGGTAGTAAAATTGTTTATAATAATAAAACTACTTTATTATTTACACCTTACTTCAAATTAAAATTAGGCATACAATGAAAATGAAAAGGGGGCGATAGGTGTTAGTCAACCTCCAGAAAGTGGAGATGGGCCACAAAATGTTGGGAATCACTGGTCTAAGGCATCATACTAGTGTTAAGACTTTCCTGCTTATAACGGGGATATTGAAGTCCGAATACCGGTCGGGGTCTACTGAGAGTTATTTTTACTAAATTGTTTCCCACTCTTCTTCCACTCAAATGTGGGTAGATTACCTCTAAAATGCTTCCTTCCTCATCCCTATCCCATTAGAGTACTTATTATTATAAATGCTTGTGACCCGAACAGGCAGTAAGATGAGGTAATTAAAAAAATAAAAAATAATTCTGTTTTCTGTGTGACGTGCACCTTAAGCTACACGCTTTGTAAATCTAGAGAGAATAGAGTGTAATACGTTGAGAGTATTACATTAGTAAGTGTTGGAGGATAAACGGTAGAATAAGAGAATTAACTGGCCCAGCCACATGCTGAAGACAGTTAATTATTTATTATGATGATGATATTGTTAAGGAATAAGTGTATTGACAAATCTAAGAGATTAATAAACCACGAGATCTATAGCTTTCCGTGACCTGGTGGTCTAGGGGTAAGGTGTCAGACTTCTGTGCTGGGGGTCCGGGGTTCAATCCTCGGTCCCGGCACAGATTTATCTGAATGCCAAACCCTTCCTTCACCTCTGACAAGACGTGTATAAATCACAACTTATGAATGTGTGGAGTGCCAGGCCTCCACCGTGGTTCGGATCCCACGTTAAACTGTAGGTCCTCCATTTAATCTCACAATCACCCTACCATTACACATTAGCGTAAGTGCGTATAACCCAAACGGTTAGTAAGACGCGATGATGATGATGATGATAATAATAATAATAATAATAATAATAATAATAATAATATAGCTTTCCATTCAAATATTCTTAGTTTGAAATGTTGTAACCTCAACTCTTTTTAATAGTTGGTAGTCTACTGTGATGAAATGTAACTTTATGGCTGAAGAACAGGGTCGCAGAATTTATGTAAGGGAGTCAGTCATAAGAGGATTAGAAATGTTTTCCTACGAGGAAACAACGCCGCAGTGGACTCTCAACAAAGTATGTTTCACAGCAAGTTGTAGTCTACATGGACAACTGTGGGTACCCACTGACTGACCTTTCTAACTCAATATTTTTGGAACATCAGTCAAAACACAAACATTCAAATAACAAGGATAAGTCAAACGGAACACTGGAGGCTCTACTTCCATTAAGTTTGGTGATTTTACACGTGAATTTCGATATAGATGTTGTAGTTAAATGGCAACTACCCTTGGGTTATATCATAATTGACTTATTAGTGGTAACTTCAATTATGTGACAAGTTGCTCCGTATTCGAAGGATTGTTTGAATTGTAAATTAAACATTTGTTATAAAACTTCCTAAACACAAATATTTATTTGTAAATATATATGTTATAGATAAAATTAGCAAACACATTTCTTGAAATGTATTTATTTTATAAGTTTCTAAATTTGTTTCAACGTTATACAAAGTTAATGCTCTCGATAAATAGTATCTTAGATTTTTAAACTAGTTATTCTTAAGTCTTGGATTCAGAAATTCAAAATTAGATACAGAATAATGGTGATTGTCATTAACATGAATATATTATGTAATTAAAGTTTAACAACGCATGTGTATTGTATTTAACCAATCTATTATTCGTATAATGAATAGCAGTGGTACAAATATAAAATAATGAAAAATCTAATGTGAATATCGCCTTCAATTCTATTTGATACTTCCCGTTGAACAGATGTGTTTGAAGAGCAGTATGTTCAGTATTTCATGGCGGACCCTTGTCACGAGCTTATTTATAATACAGTTAATTATACCATTTCAGATTGACGTATCTAACCGGACAAGTTTATTAATTATATTTAATAATTTAGGTAAACTTGGATTTTTTCTATTAGAGTTTCAAAAACCCATTTTATTTATCATATCATTTCATTAAAATATACATTGCAGTTAAAAAATGCATAAGCAATGTTTTTGGGAAAACTATGCTTTTAACATTTTTTAACATTTTGTTTGTTTGTTTGTTTGTTTGGTTTATAACTAGGAAAAATGAGTTTTTATTTAGCACTGAATCTTACTACTCCTTTGTGTTATGCTCTTACACATTAATTACGCTAATGGTTTTAGAAATTAAGAAGGTTATTTTTTAAAGAAGTGTACCCGCATTTTCAAAGAGAACCATTTTGGATAAACCACCCTCAGTACACCCAACCGAGATTCATCGGTAGTCTAGTCTATTGCGAGAGTAGCACGTTAGTCCATACGGCCACCGAACCGGGTGACTGATAATTGTGCTGGAATGTTATTCTAAAGTTTGAGAGGCCACATTGTAAAAATTAATACATTTCATTTTCAATAAGCTATATTATAAAAACTCTTTTTATTGGTTTTGGGTAAAGATCAATCATTATATATGCACACTTTATAAGGCACCAGGACAGATAGAAATTTTTGAAAGTTTTCATATAACTTAGGTCTGCCAGGTAGGCTTACATTTTAGATATGTTGTCTAAAATGAAAAACCTCACTATTATTGACTATATACACACAGTTCTTTTTATATCAACAAAGCGTAATTTTTAAAAGTATGCAAACCTATGAAATTTGGAATCCTAATCCGAATCTTACTAATATTTGGATTCTACTAGAAATTTTGAATCTAAAAATAGGAAGATTTGGAATCGATTCAAAATTTTGAATCTTAATAAATGCTAGATTTGTATTAGATGTGCCTAGACCAAAATTCTAATATAGTCTTCATACTAACTTATTCAACAAATTAATATAAGCGTAGCTGAAACCAGTTGCGAGGTAAATTGAATAGAGTAATTATCTTGATTTCCAGGTTTTAGGTGAATCACGAGGGGGACAGTTATTTTTGACAGTGAAGATCTTGTATTTTACAAAAGTAGCTAGGCCCACCTTTTTGTAAATATTAATCAACCTATGCACTATAATTAGAGATAGGGAAAAATAGCATTAATTTTCAGTTTTTTTTAGCATTAATTATTGGAAATTTAGCGTTTTGTGGCATAACTTAGCATTTTGTAGAAAAATAGGTGAAAATGTCTTTCCAGAGAAAGTGCTGTCGAGTCAAAACAGAAGTTGGGCTTTCCTAAGGATTGGCAGGAGGGGGGGGGGGGGGGGGGGCTGGTTGCAAAGCAAAGACTAACGGAATGTAGCGATTAGCCGGAAGGGCTGTGGAAGGCACAGGATGCAAGTAAAACCCGAGCTGAAGCACACAGACGAGTGAAACTCAATGATTTTTTAATCACTTATTTCCGCTGAAAAACATCGTTTTATAGAAATTCTCAGCATTTTATTTAAATGCACAGCATTTTCAGGGAATTCGCGTTTTTTCGCTAAATAGAATAATTTAGCTAAAATACTCTCAAAATCACGTTTTTCGCGTTAATTCGCGAAATAAAAATCACTTTAAACACATTCAAATGCCATGAAACGCAAAGAAAACTTATAAATACCCTATTTTCGACCCTTTTATTGTTTTTCGCGTTTTTCGCAAAAGCGAATTTACCCTACCTCTAACTATAATTAATAAGGTGGTGTGATTTTAATTTGATTTCTCACTTTTTGATATTAGGGTGTTGATTACATTTTTTCTAATAAATCTAAAATATTTACGAAATGATTACCAACAATTTTTTTGAAAAATGTTTTTATTGGATTGGATTCGGACACTTTTAATATTAAAATAATCAACAAAAATTCGATTTGAAACATTATCATAGTAATGTCTAAGTCTAAGATTAATTATTTGACTCAGATCTAAAACTATTTTATAAATAAAATGTTCGATCCAATTTTTTTAAGTATTGAATTCAATTAGGATTCGATAACTTAAATTTAGCATGAGGTTCTATTCGGATCTGACATGAATTTTTTATATTTTAGCAAGTGAGATTCGATTCGAAATTGAAAAATATGGATTCGCACAGCCTTACTTTTATTCAAACCAGAGATTTTATCTTGGATATGTTTGAAAACAGAAAATGAACCCAACACATGGTGGTTAAATTTTACATATAATGTTTCTCTACGATCAAACAAATTCACGTTCTCATTAATAATAATTAAAGTAACTACAACGGCGTTCTTCCCTACAGTGTTAAACCTCCGCCTCTAGAAGTAGATCAAGGGGCTCTTAAATACACGCAGCCCTCACACACAACTGCTTAGGCCAGCCCGCAGCTTAACAAATTACTTGCTCCACACGACCTCGGACTCCACAGGATTTAAGGGGTAATCTTACATATATTCTACAAGAGTACGATTTTAAGTGTTAGTTGTCAAAGTAAGAGAGGTTTCCATTTTAAGAATCTTTATCGATACTCAAATATATTTATAATCTCTTAACAAGCTAAAAGTCCCAGGTTCGATTCCCGTGTCCGGGTTTCATGTTTCAATTTAAAGAATATGATATTTAGTTGCGTTTGCAAAAGTAATTATCAACTAGAATAGATTTGCTATTTAATCCATCAATCTCTTTCTTTAGTCAATTAATTAGAGAGGTTGACACCACAAGAATACGAGACCCTCGTTCGATTCCGGGTGGTAACGTCGACGGATATATTTACTATTATTATTTGAATACCAGTTCATTCTGCTACCCATTCACTAACTAGTATTACTGTGAACATTAGACCTCACTTCTTTCAACTTATTATTGTTACGATTGTATTAAGATTTTTCTATGGATTTAAAGTTGAAATATCTCCTATTTTCCCTTGGTTATTAAGTCAGAGGGAAAACAAATGAATACTGTATTCCATATTAAATTATATTATTAGAGATTAACCAATGTTCACGTGACTTAATATTATGTCAAAGTTAAAAAATAAATAAGCCCTCGATACTCGATTGATCGCTTCGAATTTTAATTAAAATCACCAGATATGAGCTAGTAAACGGAACATCTTTTAAGCAGCCTCCATATATAAACGAATAATCAGTTTGGAAACTTTTTACATACATATTTCAGCTTAGGTTCAAGAATGTTCCTGACAAATTTAGTTAAAATTGGTCCACGAATATGGCAGTTATCGTGAAAATAATAAGGAAATAAGAATTCGGCCCCACTAATAATTTAGCAGTACTATTTCAGCAGTAGCCATAATACTAATTCGCACCCATAAACTGTACGAATTTGGCCCCATGCACCAACCAAAACAAAAACATTCCATATCATTTTGCACAGGAACAGGGCCGTGTTGTTTCTGGCTGATAGTTTAGTTTTAAGCTGGGGATGTAGGGAACGCGAAAAAATGTGTTTTTACAGCAAAATTATTTTTAGCCAAAACAAATAAAATATTGATTCATTAAAAGCATAGAGTTCTTCGCATAGTGATATCAACAGTTCTTGAATATATGTCAAGGATGTCTTGGAATTTAATGAAAACTTTTTTTTTCTCTTAATTTAAAACGTTTATCATCTCATGTTCCCATAGTCATTACAGATATTCAAGAACTTTTGAGGTCACCACGTGAAGAATATTAAACTTTATGTTTGTACTTAAGAAATATTTTATGGCCAGAAAGTTATTTTACTAAAAAAACTTTGAAAACACTGTCCTTCTCTCGCCTTCTCTACATCTTCACCTTAAATGTCATATCTTAAACTATTTATTTAATAATATGGGCCTTAAAAAATTAAATTTTAAAAGAGTTTTGCTGATATATGTGTTTTATAAATCTGATCTTACTCTGATAATAATTTAAAAACATATATTTGGTTATACTAAAATCACTGTTCAAAAATTAATTTTAACCTATAAATTTAAAATGTATATTACAAGACAACCCTTATTGATTTGGATAAAATGTTTAATCAATGTCAGTTGTAACATGTTATTAATATGACTTAAAACTAGTTTTGTTCCTCCAGTGACTCGAGGATAACACTCCCCTTACAAAGTAATTCTCCTGGAAAGTAACACACGCGTGTAGCAGTGACGGCCTACTACAAACCACAAGTTAACAAATTACTCGCATAACAGAGCAACTCCCAGCAACCCTACCAGGCTGGGTAGACTCCACAAATCGCTTCCCACTCCTGCACCCCTCCGCCCCCCCCCCCCAACCCATCTTACGCCCGACACCCACACCACCACTTTACGACTTAGTGGGATGAAGGTACGGGGGGGGGGGGGGGGGGGGGGGGAGAGAGAGTGTTTCACCCATTTAATAAACCTCACCACTTCATCTGTTGGTAAGAGCGGGTGGTTCTTACTAGCGTAACAACAGTTTGAGTGGTGATTGTGGTGGAGAGCCAGTCTAATTAAATACTTGTTAGTTATGCACACTGAACAAATATTAATATAGGAAATAGTTAAAAATAACTTTGTAAAATTTGCATAGTTTATAATAATAATAGTGGTGATGATGATAATAATACCCGCTTCGGTGGTCGAATGGTCGGTCTAACGCGTCATTCTTGAATTAGACTGGACCGCCGATGACGTGGAGATCGGAGTTTGAATCCTGGTTGGGTGTACTGAGGGCAATTTTTTCCTAAATGGTTTTTACTATCTACTTCCACGCAAATGCGGTTAAACATCCTGTAAATTCAGCCTTCCTCATCCCTAACACATTGGCGTGATAGTATGTATATATGAGGAGAGTCCGAATTGGTGGTGAGATGCGGTATTAAAAAAATTTATAATAATAAACAGTACATGAGAATAAATATAATAGTAAAATAAATAGGAAAACACAGTTATTATACAACATTAAAAATTCTTACTTCCTAAGTAAGTACCTCAAATTTGGTTAAAAGTAAACCAATTGAATAGCTATTGAAACAAATTAAAAAAGTGCTAAAATTGAAAACTTTTTAAATTAAAAAAATAATTTCACAGCACAATTAAAATACAACATATATAAGACGTGAAAAAAATTCTCATATAAACAAAACAGATGCATATTCTTCGTTCCTAAAACCCTGAACATTTTATAATTAGTTTTGAAATTATCTAAAATAATTTTATACATTTAATTTAAAAAAAAAGTTAACTAGTGTCAACAAAATCAATCCTAACTAAGCCTTAGGGTTCGGCCATATTGACAAGCGCGCAAGAGTGAGCTAACGACTGAGTGACTGCGTAGCCAAACTGGTGAATGCGTGATTAACCAATAGCTTTCGATAATATTTGACGAGGAGGCAAAGGTTCGAATCTTGGCTCAGTGAACTGAGGGTGGTTTTTGACAAGTGATTTATTGTCGT
>JBCFYV010001001.1:8523665-8559741 GCA_039000515.1 Timema cristinae | reverse complement strand
CACACACATAATATATATATTTATGGCTTATGGTCCTACCAATTAAATTAGGCCGTTAGTAGCTAGTGTGCTAAGCCTATCAATAATTATAAAAAAGTCAAATACCATGTCAAATTGAGAAGTTTTCCTAGCATTTAATGAACCAGCATACAATAATATTGCCCAGCGCCTGGAAACTAGACTGTTCCAGATCAAGCGCGCGCGCTTGAAAAATATAACCAGTTTTATCTATCTTTCAAGAGCGTCTCTCGGGTCGTTCATGCGCTCCAGTCTAGGCACCTCTCATTACAACCAATGTGTTCTATTTTATTTCCTAGTCGTTCACTCTCCCAGTCTGGGCGTACCCTTAATCATTTTAGAAACATTTAGGATTAAACCATTATGTTTGTAGAAAATTTATGAGCTCTAATTTCCTGTAACTAATATAATTTTTTCTTTCTATTCAAAATTAATACATTTTTCAGTATATTAATGGTTTAATTGAACCGTTTATTAAAAAGACGAATAAAACAAATGTAAATTCTAATGCTGCGAGAACTTTAGATGTAAAAATGACAGCAAAAAAAAAAACCTTTCCTTATTTACTGAAATCTTGTCTATAAATAATAAATGGATACAGTTATTTTTACAATTTTTCACTGCATTGTAAAACCCGTTCGGTTTATGGCCATGTATATTAATTATGATAGTGGCTTAAGGGTGAGAAAGGAGGGGTTTTAGAAGTAATACTCGCTTCGGGCTCCACCCCCTAACCCCCAGTGAGTGTAAACTAATCTAACTCCAGAGTGGTTTTGAACCTTGATTTAATTTTACAATTTTATGGTTGTAGCTGTCCCATAAATGTGTCAGAAAATTAAAAATGTGCGGAAAATGTGAAAAATTTAGCTCTGGTGCAATCAGTTTTTTTTATATGTCTTACCGTTTAGCCACAAGAGGCCTCCAAAGAAAGGTCCACACCAACTTTAAAGTTGCTCCGCCATTTAGATTTTTTTTTTTGGTTAGCAATTACATTTTCTAACTTTTTTGAATTTTCCCGTCGGTTACAGGCTAGAAACTATAAGTTTGCCAAATCTAAAGTTTTCGGCTCATCTGGACGTGGGTAAACATTAATGTCAGTAAGTGAGTGAATCAGCCATGTGGATTTATATAATAGTGATACCCTCAGTTGTGTGGAGGGAAAGTGGGAAAATATTTATGTTAAACTACCCGGCGTACATCAAGAAGAAATTCGAACCCCGATTTCTCTGTCACGTAATAAATCAGGCCAAACGAGCCTGATATTTATACATTGTGCCCACCGAAGAAGGAGAATTATCTAAGTTTATTTATATCTGAGAAACCAATATATATGTTCTCGCGAAAATAAATCCAGTCACATCATCACCGATGGAAATTAAACAGGAACAATTTTAGAGCTACGTTTGTCTTTTTTTAACATTTGAAGTTTCTTGTATCCGCAAAAATCAAAACTAGTTACTTTGAACGGGCTTTTATTTTGGCGTTTATTTATAGTAAACCTATTTTTATATGAATAGTATATTCCAGGGATGGAGACACGTTTGTCATTGGAAGGCCGCATTCCACTTCGCGGACTTCTCATAAAGCTGCACACTTTATGTCCAGTGCACTTTACCAAATTTATAAAGAGGTACCTACCTAAATATCATTTTTTGTCTTTTTATAAACTCTTAAATGATCGAGTGTTTCTTAGCCTATTCTATTTCTCGTGTTTTTTTCCACGGATCAAATGTAATATTGCAATTTATGTCTTAGTTGAATAATCTATTCTCACCCTAAAAATTGTTTTATTTGTTTGTGAAATGTTTGGTTTATCAAATACTTTTTTTTTAAATTATCAAGTAAAACAAAATTTTGTACTAATCAAGCTCATTATAAAATGACAATAACCATGATGCCACAAGCAGCACTCACGCGAGACTAAACCGATGTTTCCAAAACAAGCTGACGTTGCGACTAGCGCTCCTGGTGGTCTCTAGTGACATATTAGTAATAAAATAGTGCGCCAACCGTAGGTAGATTGATGGATAAGTATATAGATTATCACACTTAGTTTTTTAACATTATGTTTTAAAAATAACCAATTTTAAATTAGAATTAATTGAATTACACGCTGTTTGAGAATATTAAGTTGAAATTATAAAGATAATAAATGATAAAATTTGCGAAAAGGCTGCAACAAATATCTCATACATATTATATTAATGAGCAATATTCATTGGAGGGGAGAAACACGCTTACAAAAATAAAGAGAGTCTATAAAATGTTCTAGCTCAAAATATAAAATGTAAATAGGTCATTGTAATTACAAAACTGTTCCCACGTCACGCTTCGCGCTTCTTTTTTTTTTCTAATAAAACCAAATGAGGGGTGCGTGACGCACATATGTGCTGAATTAGAATCCATTAGCGGGATGAAATGAAGCTGCACTGATGGAAGACGACAAATATTTACATTGTTACCACGTGACCACGCCGTGGCGTGTCGTGTTCTGTTTGTGGCACACGCCCTTATTGTGGTCTCGGGAGGACGGAGCGACCAACACGTGCCCAAACAACACGAGGAGGAACACACCCACCGCTAGAAAATGTGTTTGTTGAGTTATCGTGAAAATATAATCTAGAACATGAAAAGCTTCGATATTTTGTAAAATTTGACTTCTCTTCGAAAAATTAAAAAATCAGGTTTCGGCAAATGCGAAGATTTATCAAATACAAAAATACTGACAGCTAACATATACATTTATTTATATTTCAGATTTAACTCCAACTATTTTACCTTTTATTTTTACCAATTTTTAGCTTTTTAAAAACAGGAGGTAGCATGATTTGTGTGCCCATGGATTTGTCAGATTATTAAGGGTTTTTTTTTCTTTCAAGTTTCGGATTTTTCCGTAGGAACAAACTATATCTATATCTCCAACCGGAGTACATACATACTTACACTAATAGTGTACGGATGAGGAAGGGGAAATCATAAAGAGAATGTATCCGCATTTGTATGGAGAGAGATATTGGGAAACCATTTAGAGAGAAACCACCCTTAGGTATTTTAAAATCCCACCCTTCCTGTCACTGGCAAACCAGAACAGGACCCTAGTTTTTAACCCTGCGAGTAGCAAGTCGTTAGCGGATTACTCGATACTAGCTCGAAATCTCAAAAAGAGCTAGTTTTGAAACGTTTGGGGTGCAAGATTTGACGTCACACTAGAGGCTAGCGAGTGGATTTTAATTACAAGTAAGACGACTTGCGATACAGGACTTGTTAATTGAGTACATGATGGACGTAACTCGCCCTCATCAGGTGCAACTTTCTGAGAATGATTTTGTTGGAAGAAGATCGAAAACATACAAAATACTAAAGAAAAATATAGGAGGACAATGCAGTCCTTCAGTAAAACCAATCAGATTTAAAACTACGTACTAGTCTAAAAGTCGTGGATTCAATTCTTTTTCCGATCAATATTTTTTTTATCTTATTGAAAAAATTAGATTTCGAATAAAAGATTCGACTCAAAAATTGAATATAAAATAGGTGGATTTTAATCTTTGAATCTATTTAAAACAAATAAGACTTGCTTGATCATCCTGTCTAGACTACCTCGCTAGACTTAGAGCGAAAGACACTAATTTAAATCTGAATGCATCCATTTTTTAATTTAATGAGATAGAAAAAGTAGCTTATCGACTGAGAAATTGAATAAAAAAGTTTGGTTTTTATTTTTGAATGTGTATTAAAAAAAACAGACGTGGTAGTGAAGTCTATGTAGATTGTCCCTATAATCTTCATTTAAATAGTTTGTTAGTTAATTTAAATAACCAACAAGTTAAATTAAACTCTGTACATTAACTTAAAAATCTTGTACGCAGGTAAATATTTAAACAAAATATTAGTGGGTTTTAGAAAATAAAAAATACACTAGTTATTATCATGATAGTGAACCCTTTTGAGACTACCGCATTTACGTTTATAAAAATGGTTGTGAAATAAAAAATATAGTATAATGATAATATAATAGAGTTTACAAGTATTTTTTATTTGGATAAAATGTAAAACTCTCCAAGGATTTATTTTAGGATATCCGACTCTGGAGACAAACACGCTATACCCTCAGCTATAGTAACCCAACAAATTAAAGATTTAAATCTAATCAAAACAACCAAATAGTTTTGTTTAGTGCACTCAATCAAATAAATGCGTTTTCTCTTATTTATATATTTTGTAAAATGACGTGTTTGAATCCTATTGCTTCAAATCTTTGAAACGTCAATCTGTTTTCCAATGTTGCCAGCGACTCAGTCGTTAACGAGTCGTCGGTATTCCGTAACTAAACCAGCTTTCTGCTGTAACTGACTGAGGGTCGTGAGATCATGTCCTGCGACTTCCATTCAACAGAGAGTTTTCCCACGTGTTTAAAAACTAGGGGCCCAGATGAGCATGATACCTCTTCTACCATGCCCACTGATGAGGGTAAAAAGTTTTTGCTAATTATAATACAAGGGTTAAAAAATAATCAGCATTGTCAATCACTATACTCATCGTATCAATAAATATTATTGAACACATTTATTATTTGTTTTATGAACCATTATTTGGCCACCATTCGATAACTATCGGATGTTGGAACTTCACTTTTCAGAGTTATTAGTATCTATAACTTCCTGATTATATTGGACGCCAAACTGCTTGTATCCTGCCTGGAAAGTATACTCTTGAAATACCCAATCAAGATTCAAATGTGAATGTCCTTTTAACCTCTAAAGGAATATACCAGCGCCTGCACATAATATGATGTAACATGAATTGCCGTATACATAACGTGACGTTGTTTGCCATTGCTTAACATTGGCTGCTGTATAAGTCTTTACATTTCTTGCCGTATAGAAAACGTGACATTGTCTGCCGTATAAATGACGTAACACTGGCTGACGTATAGATGTTTTAGCATTGGCTACCATATAGATGACATAAAATTGTTTGCCGTATAAATGGCGGGTATATATGACTTAACATTGATTGCGCATTTAAGACGTAAAATATGAATTCCTGTATATATGACGTAAAATTTACTGCCGTACTTTATAATTTATGTTACAATAATGGTCATACACATAATGTAACACTGATTTGGTTACTAACCTATAGAAGAAAAGCAGTCACTAACGTATGAATGGCGGACCATCGATTTACTTTTAGGTAACATTTATTGCAATGTATTTACTGTGGTATGGATGATGTGATAACTTCACATGTAACGTATTGTTGATTGCCATTTAGATGAAATAACATTGATTACCGCATGGATGACGTAAATTATATTTGTTAAAAAAATTATTATTATTATTATTATTATTATTATTAGCACCGCGTCTTACTACCCGTTCGGGTTATACGCACTTACGCTAATGTGTAATGGTAATGGTAGGGTGATTGTGAGATGAAATGAAGGACCTACAGTTTAACGTGGAATCCGAACCACGGTGGAGGCCTGGCATTCCCCACATTCACAAGATGTCTTGTCAGAGGTGAAGGAAGGGTTTGGTAATCAGATAAATCTGTGCCGGGACCGAGGATCGAACCCGGCCGCCAGCACAGAAGTCTTGACACCTTACCCCTAGACCACCAGGTCACCCTGTTAAACAAATAATTGCTGAGCGTTAAATAACTATAAAAGAAACTCTAATCATAATAAAGTATGGTTATTCTTATGGTTGTTATATTAAGGTTTACTGTCCCAAGATTATTACAAGATTTTACTCAATATTTCCTGATATACTAGAGCAGTTCTTTTGCCCTCATTCTTGAAGTGGAGTCCTTAGTAAAGGCCTAATTTGTGATTGATTAGTAGAATTTAGATTTAATACAACATTCGAATAAGTAGAGGGCCATATTGGGCTTGAATATTCTCCCGCATAAACATAATGATATGAGTTCTACCTCTAACCCGTTACAGTTTACCGAATGTTCTAAACATTAAGGCGTCATCTCGTGTTAGACTACCTGTTGATGACGGGGAGATTGTGGTTAGAATTCAGGGTCAGGTATACTGGGGATGGTTTTTGTAAATGGTTCTCCACTCTTTTTCTATGCAAATTTGGGTAGATTCCTTCTAAAATGCTTCATTCCTCATCCCTATACCATTAGACTAATGATCATATATGTATCTAACATGAACAAGTAGTAAGACGTGTTGATAAAACAAAAAAAAAGTTCTGACTTAAAGGGCTTATAAAAATCTATTCATTAACTCTAAATTAACAAGGAAGAACTAAATTATTTTTAATATAAACTGACTTTCCTTATAATTTTCATATAAACACTGGAGAATTGATTTCATACACTACAAACTCGTATATTCTAATCACGATTATTCGCAATTTCAGTTCATCTCTATCGACTAAACAATTAAAAGTAGTATTAATATTATATAATATTAATATTAAAATAGCTCCGAATGCAATCATGCCCCACAAAATACGGAACAGTAGTACAACAGTTGATGTTAAAGGTAAATATATCGATGTATATTAGTTTTGATAATCACTTGCGAGCCGATCTATTATTTACCTTTAACATCAACTGTTGTACTACTGTTCCGTATTTTGTGGGGCATGATTACATTCGGTATATATATAATATATATACATATATTACTTTAACAAGCTGAAGGTCTTATTGTATTTGTTTATAACACTAAATTACTTGTTATTCCTCATATTGTATATACATATGTTATTTACACTTCATAAGGCATATATTCAGTTTTTTACATCCTCCAAAACAGTGAAAAAAACCCATACAGTAACGGATCATTTGTATTAAACCGGAATGTACTTGGTCCCATAAAATTTGTATATACGATTTTCTAGTTTATATAATATATGTTTTTTTGGTCAAAACTTGAAACATTGAGGCCGTTCACGTGTTCAGTTACCTAGATCTATTACAGTAATGAGGCTATTTCTGTCATCATTGAAGCACTATATTGCCTTTACCTCTTCAAAGCGTCCACTCAAACCACACATGTCGAAGGGGAGTGAAGTTCCTTCGTTTTGAATGTTATGGTAGTCTTGTTTGAAGAAGATTCATTATACTACGAGGTTTTGAAACAAATGGTTAGAAAACGGTCATTAGCGTAATCACTTGCAATTATTCCTAGTTTCTTTTGTGCATGCATTTATTTTGCTCTTCACACTACTATTCGTCCAGGACATACCATACTTTTCGATCATAAATCATAATTAATAGAAATGGATAAGAGTGGTAGAGTTTAGAAGAAATGTACCCACAATAACACTAGATTGAGATACAGTTTAGGAAGAAGACATTTGGGATTAAAACCCGGACCTCCACATCACTGTCAAACCATATTTAACATTGAATCTACTGGCTAGCTGTATATTAGGGGTAAGAATCAAAGTGGGGGAATTTAAGGAAGTGTATCCTCATTTGCGTGAAGGAAGAAAGATAAATCATTTGAGGGGGAAAAAACACACTTCAACGTACCCGGTCTGGATACAAACCCTTACCTTCCCGTTACCAGACAACCAATATATACAAAACTAATGCCTTTGTCAGCGTACCTAATAATGTGAGTCTTGGTATCTTAAATTACATGTAAAGTCACAAGTGATATAAAATGTTCATAGACGTTGTGAACTGTTTATATAGGCAACGATGCTTGTGTGGGTATTACAAAGTTTTGCACTTCAATTATTACCGTTTTATTTTGACCGGAAAACAAGTGTTTGTTAAAGATAATAGTGCCTTATTTTATATTAACAGAACCAGCTTGAAAATCACTATGTCGGGAAACTCTATCCTGATATAGTTCGGTATTGCCTTATTCTTCATGTCGTAATTAATCATATACTACGGAACAGGTGGCTCTGAGGGGATTGGGGTGGATGGTGGGGGTTAAGCCCCATCATGTCTTTATTTTTGGAGGGGATAGGACTATCTTAAGCTCCTAAAAATCCCATATATATATAAACAATATATATATAAATATAAACATGGGTATAATATAATACATAAATATATTGCGCCTACTTTTAAGTTTTAAGATAAGATTTGAATGCTCACATACAGTATTTTCAAATTTGATTGACATAATTTAGCAATAATCCTATTAGCACACAACTAAACTAGATAAACTTTGTTAGCTTAAGTGTATATCCCAGAACTATTTTTTTTATCATGGTTCTGGTATAGTAATACAAATGTAGGAAGGATATTAATCGCGTTTTATCAGAATGTATCGAGATAATATTATTATTATTAGCACCGCGTCTTACTACCCGTTTGGGTTATACGCACTTACGCTAATGTATAATGGTAGGGTGATTGTGAGATGAAATGGAGGACCTACAGTTTAACGTGGAATCCGAACCACGGCGGAGGCCTGGCATTCCCCACATTCACAAGATGTCTTGTCAGAGGTGAAGGAAGGGTTTGGTAATCAGATAAATCTTTGCCGGGACCGAGGATTGAACCCGGACCACAGCATAGAAGTCCAACACCTTACCCCTAGACCGCCAGGTCACCCTAGAGATAATAAATTGAGAGTTTTGAAGAACAGAGTAAAGAGAAATATATATATTATAATAGTATATATATACATAATATGCTATATATAATATAACCCGCCTCGGTGGCGTAGTTGGCTAACGCGCTAGTTGTGTTGAGCCCGACTGCTGAGGACGGGGAGATCGAGGTTCGAATCTCGGTCGGGTGAACTGGGGGTGGTTTTTCCTAAATGGTTTTCCACTCTCCCTCCACGCAAATGCGGGTTCACTTCCTTTAATTAAACCTTACCAATTCCTAATACATTAGAGTAATTAGTACTTAAGCGTATAACCCGAACGGGTAGTAAGACGCGGTGCTAAATAATAAAATAAATAAAAATAAAAAATATATATATAATATATATTATAGTATAATATATTATAATATATGTATTATATAATATATAATATATGTATTATATAATATATAATATATGTATTAGGTGACCTGGTGGTCTAGGGGTAAGGTGTCAGACTTCTGTGCTGGCGGCCGGGGTTCAATCCTCGGTCCCGGCACAGATTTATCTGATTTCCAAACCCTTCCTTCACCTCTGAAAAGACATCTTGTGAATGTGAGGAATGCCAGGCCACCACCGTGGTTCGTATTCCACGTTAAACTGTAGGTCCTCCATTTCATCTCACAATCACCCTTCCATTACACATTAGTGTAAGTGCGTATAGCCCGAATGGGTAGTAAGACGCGGTGCTAATAATAATAATAATAATAATAATAATAATAATAATAATAATAATAATAATAATAATAATATATGTATTATATATTATAATATATGTATTATATAATATATTATAATATATGTATTATATTATATATATATATATAAGAATGAACAAACAGGAGAATGGAGAAAGCTACATGATTAATAATGTTATGGTTTGTATACATCTCCAAACATGTTAAGGATAATCAAGGTGCGTAGGCTGGGGTGGGGTGTTCATAAGGTGCATATGGGTGATTACAGGCGTAAACACAAAGTTTTAATTTAGAAACCTGAATAAATAAGATCCCTTGGTTAGCCGAGACGTCTATGGGAGGGTAGTATGAAAATAGATTCATAGGAGGTGAGGTCTCAGGATACGGATTGGACAAAAGCTATTAAAAATACTCTCATATATCTAAGTGTCAAGTCATATGATCTGCACTGGTCACTTTTAATAAATAATACCAATACCTATGAAGTAATACCAGTAATAGAGTTAAAATAATCCAATGTTAACCAAAAATATAAGTTTGTAAATTGGGATCCACAATTTTCTACCGTGCTCTTTCTTTAAGTTACGGAGGGAAAAAGGAATGCGAGATAAGATTAGTGTTTTTCAGTTGTTATAGCAAAACTTTTTTTTTTTGCCAAAATTAATAAAATATTGCCTCAGTAAAAACACAAGAGTTTAATTTTCTTCAAATGTTAACTTCAAAAGTTTATGAATATCTATCAAGAGTGTCTTGGAATTTAATGAAAACTTTTTCAATCCATTTTAAACGGTTCCCATCTAATGCCACTATGCCCATGGCAGATATTCAACAACTGTTGATATTACCATGTGAAGAAAATTAAACTATATGTCTCTACTGGAAGCAATGTTTTATATATTTTGGCCAAATTAGCTTTTGCTATAAAAACTGCAAAAAAACTGACCTTTTTTCCGCGCTCCATACGCTCCCACCTTAAACTCACCCAGGGCTTATGTTTTTCTAATGAGATCTCCATTTATATGAAATACACCCCCCCCCCCCATCATTTTCAAGAGCTTCGGAGCGCTTACTAACCGCGCAGAGTAAGGTCCTATTTAAACTCTACCATTGGTATTTCATCTGTATATCCATCCGGATGTTTGTTCCATGATACCTGTAAAATGCTTTGACCAAGTTAAATGATCTGATTCAATGACCTTCCCTGAATCCAGGCCAAGTGATGTGTGCACACAAGTTATTTGTTTCAATATTACAGATCGTGTAAAGTATTTTCTATTAATAACTTATCTCAAGTGATTAGAATCTATAATTCTAAGAAATCGATCGAGCATATTTATTTTATTAAATGTTGACAAATATTTTGAGACTGACATTTCAAGCTACGCGATCAAAGTTTATTCTTCATTAATATAATGCACTATTGAAGATAGTATCAACTTGTTTTCTATCTAACTTAATAACCAAGGGAAAGTATCCAAGGATAAATTATAGTAGATACTTCATCTTGAAGTCCAAACATAAATATTAAAATTGTATTAACGATTGTAGCATGGAGGGAGTGAGGTCTACTGTACACATAACTACTAGTAAGACTGTACTAATGATAATAACATGGAGTGAGTGAAGTCTACTGTTCACAGAACTACTAGTAAGACTGTAGTAATGATAATAACATGGAGGGAGTGAGGTCCATTGTTCACAGAACTACTAGTAAAACTGTAGTAATGATAATAACATGGAGTGAGTGAGGTCTACTGTTCATATAACTACTAGTAAGACTGTAGAAACGATTAGAACATGGAGTGAGTGAGGTCTACTGTTCATATAACTACTAGTAAGACTGTAGTAACGATAATAACATGGAGTGAGTGAGGTCTACTGTACACAGAACTACTAGTAATACTGTAGTAATGATAATAACATGGAGTGAGTGAGGTCTACTGTACACAGAACTACTAGTAATACTGTAGTAATGATAATAACATGGAGTGAGTGAGGTCTACTGTCCACAGAACTACAAGTAAGACTGTAGTAATGATAATAACATGGAGGGAGTGAGGTCCATTGTTCACAGAACTACTAGTAAAACTGTACTAATGATAATAACATGGAGTGAGTGAAGTCTACTGTTCACAGAACTACTAGTAAGACTGTACTAATGATAATAACATGGAGTGAGTGAGGTCTACTGTTCATATAACTACTAGTAAGACTGTAGTAACGATTAGAACATGGAGTGAGTGAGGTCTAATGTTCATATAACTACTAGTAAGACTGTAGTAACGATAATAACTTGGAGTGAGTGAGGTCTACTGTACACAGAACTACTAGTAAGACTGTACTAATGATAATAACATGGAGTGAGTGAAGTCTACTGTTCATATAACTACTAGTAAGACTGTACTAATGATAATAACATGGAGTGAGTGAGGTCTACTGTTCAATAACTACAAGTAAGACTGTTCTAATGATAAGGTGGATGTGGATGGAGTCTATGGTTTACAGAGAACTCCTAGTAATTAATAACAATACAATAGATTTTATCTCGTTTCTAGCCAGTTACGAGTCGTTCCACGATATCTCCTTTCATCCCTAACCTCCCACATACTATTTCCTGTCAGGCACTATGAGGTCGTCCCGACGAGATATTTCGTCACGTTCCTCTCTACTGCTCCTGGCAGAAAACCACGGCAGTGCGTCTACAGCATCTTCCTGCGGCAGACATTCCAAATAATTCTTACCGCAGTCTGAGAGTCGACCAGGATTGGGCAAGGGGAGTACGATGGGGGGAAGAGGGGGATATGACGAGTGAAAACAAGAGCGAGAAGAATCTTAAAAAGAGATATACCAAATGTGGTCGTAAAGGAGAAGTGAATAGGTCGGCAGAAAGAGACGTTAAAAACACGGAAAGGAAGAGTTGTGGATAGTAAAAAAAGGGATAGGGCACAATTTGAGGTATTTGTTTACAGACGCAAGAAGTGTTTCCTTCGATAAGAAGTTTAATTAATAATAATAATTTTAATAAATCCCTTAATTTGGGGGGTATTTTTTACATTATATTTTTTTTAACAAATATATGGTAAGGCACATCATACCGACTTTCTCATATTATTTAATTGGAAGAAAATTTTCAAAATGTATATAGTATAGTACTCTTAAGGGCATTCATTCAACCATCAACATTTTATCGCACAACTATAACAAGTGTATAATTATAAGCTGTAAATAGTAATTCTATTATTTCACTTCATTACAGTTCACGAGTAATAAGGGGTCAAACTTGCTATTTTATGATTTTTGCGTACCATGGTAAGGTAAAAATAATTAATGTATGGGGCTCTAAAATTTAATAATACCTACACATTTATATGAGTTGTAAGTAATTAAATATATATAATATTGATACCAAATATAATATGAATATTTATTAATATTACTATAATATATTGACAATATTATTATTTCATTGAAATATTTATGTAAATTAATCCGTTTCAATGGGAATGAGAATTTATTTTAGATTTTGTCTAGTTTTGTTTGCCAGCCAAATTAAATAAACGAATTTTTCCTAGCTGCCTTCGTACAAATGCGGATACACTTATTAATTCAACCCCTACGCCCTAATTGTATGTATGTGGATATCTTGGAAGGGGAAGTCGAGTTTCACGGATATATGTATATAAATGTTGTTATATAATAATTAATTAGTCAATATGTTTTACCTATGGGTATATTATATTATCATACTTTATTTTATCTAAACTATAATTGTAAACCTGATTTGACCTTTGCTTTGGTATAATATTTAACACTGTATTAAAATCTGCTACAAGTACGTAAATTCAGAATTTCACTTATATAATGAGGGTAAGGTTACCCTAATTAGGGGATGAACCTAGATAATCATTTGATTGTTGGCGTGATAAATCAAATATCTGTAAACATATTTTTATCACTTAAAATAATCGCTAACATTTCTATCTAAATATCACGTTTCCGTTTTTTGTCGGACTGGGGAAGATTTTTATGAATAGAGACAGACATATTTGTTTACATATTTATCTAAAGAAAAGCTCAATAGTAAATATATAACCAATATGAATTTTGAACCAATTATAATAAATTTGAAACTGGGAACATATTAATATATATATATATTTAAGGACTCACTCTAAAAGGAACTTACCATTTTATAGAATAAAGTGTAGTATAGTGAAAGCCTTTTAAAGTATGTATAATCAAAAATGAATAAGAAACTATTAACTTTTCGTTATGTTTTGTCTGCTAAAACTTTCATGTTAAAACGATCAATAAATTATATTTTCTAACCATGCAGTTTCCAAAATTCCATAAAACCTCATAGAACTGTGAATTTTTATGTTGTCGTTTACAACCTAAAACTTTTAAGTATTTTCGTGGCCCGAAGACATTATGTAAATCCATAAGTTTGCGATCGTGTTGGTTTCCTTTTCGTTCAAGGTCTATGTAAAATACGTTGTAGGCAAAGTTTGTTCTAAACTTGAAGCAACAGACAAAGAAATGAAAACAGGAAGATTCTAGGGAGGGTTAAAAACTTGAACCAAACTTAAAAAAATCTATAGTATGCAGAGAGAAGCTGTCAATAAAATTTGGCAAGAAATCGATTCGGTTTTATAATTACAGACTATGTTTAACTGGTGACCTGGCGGTCTAGAGGTAAGATGTCAGACTTCTATGCTGGCGGCCGGGGTTCAATCCTCGCTCCCGGCAAAGATTTATCTGATTATCAAACCCTTCCTTCACCTCTGACAAGACATCTTGTGAATGTGGGGAATGCCAGGCCTCCACCGTGGTTCGGATTCCACGTTAAACTGTAGGTCCTTCATTTCATCTCACAATCACCCTACCATTACACATTAGCGTAAGTGCGTATAACCCGAATGGGTAGTAAGACGCGGTGCTAATAATAATAATAATAGTTTAACTCATATATATCGACCATAATATTTGTTTCTTTTTAGAATTTAGTATGATTTTTATCTCTGGAAATTCTTAAATTTGACTAACAGAATTTTATATTTTTTTATATTTTATCACCGCATCTTATTACTGGTTAGAGCTACACGCACGACTAACGCCAATGTATCATGGATGTGTAAAGTTGAATTTAACGGAAGTGTATCCACATTTGCGTGGAGGGAGAAGAAAATATTTAAGATATTTACCAACCTATTCAATATACCCGACCAGGAATTTAACCCCGACATCACCCTTATTTGCAGTCCAGTCTCTTTATAGAGTGAGGACATACTAGACTATTCGACCATCAAAGTGTGTCACGGTAGTTGTTGATTTTCCCAGAAAATCTTAAACAGTGTTATGTGTTTACTCGCAGTAGATACTGTCACATAGTTATGTATACATTCTATGATATATCCATTTATTTGTAACATTTGCTAATTTTAAAGTTATGTTTTTATAAATTCGAGAAGATAAAACAAACTATAATGAATTAAATATTCAACATATTATAGTTGTTAAGTACGGCAATAGTCTCATCTAAATATCATATTCCTTAAGTTGAAAAATGACACTTTTACATGGGATTGAACCTGGTACCTTTGACTTGTTACGCCAATGCTCTTAACGCTGAGCTATCCAGGACTTAAAAATATAAGTGAAGAATGACTATAGAAATGAGATGACACCTAGATAGCTCAGTGGAAAGAGCGTCGGGTTATTAATCTAAAGTTACCGGGTTCGATTGCCTTGTCCAGGTGTAATTGTTTTAAAGATCATTTGAAAAAAAAAAGTAGCGTTTATAATTTCTAAATGTTTTATTTGACCATCAACCTGTTTTTATAAAATTACATTTACATTCTGGTGACACTAGCTAACTACATGCTCCTGACGAGTTCTAACTCACTCGTAACCCACCCGCAACCCCAACATACAAACACAAATTATCTGACCAAGACAGGATTCGAATCAAATCTTTGAGGGAGGATGAGCATCATTTGAAGAACATTGCTTGTATTTAAAATTCTAGAGACTATACCAATGCTGTCCTGTACAAAAAATGTATCATTTTCATTAGATTAATCTATACTAATTGTTAATTAGTTCAATCAAAGTGTCCTCGATAGTCGATCTATATATTTAATCAATTAAAAATATTAAACAGGGAAATAAATAAAATTAATCTAATAATGAATAGTAAGTTAAAACTCAATAAACACAGAAATTCCTCATAAAATGACCTACGGTACTGACTGTATGTATAGATACTGCACTCGGGCCGGTCTTATGACTCTTGGATAAATATTTATCTGGCCTATAAGTTAAAAGTGCGTATTATTACTGCCAGATAGCGTTTATCTGCCAGATAAAATGTATTTATCCATCACATTTTTATCGATAGGTTTACGTACTTGATAACTTTTATCTTGAAGTTCAAATGGGTGATGCCATAGTTACTCGTTGTTTTTCATGAGGTTTAGCTTATCAGAATCATTTTTAGGTTAAAATCTTGGATCACGTATTTAGTAGGCACAAGCCTTGGCTCTAACTATATATAAAATTAGAATAATAATACTAAGCACCACATCCTACTATCTTTTGGGTTATACGCTGATCAAGTTAGAACATTTAATTCACACTTTTATAAAAACTGACAAGCTATTTGTAGAGTTATAGTTATATAAGAACAAATTATTTAAATGTGAGTATATTAAATTACATTTTATAAACGTTGTACCTAACTCTTGACTACATTTTGGCATACACCGAAATTAGTGCTTGCAAGACATCTTAGCGTCTGCTCCAACATGACGCCATCTGTTTCCTCGTACTCGTTTAGCCGCCATTATTTAACAAATGTTGAGAGTTGTAGCCACTAGGCAAATTGTAACGGTAGTAGCAGGGTTTATACGCATGCACGCACCAGTTAAAACAGTACCGACCTTGCGTTGTATGCATAAAATATATCTATCCTACAGATGGCTATCCGGCAGATAATTTACTTCATAATACGCGTAAAATATTAAAGTGGCTGATAACATTTATCTGGTCGCTAACTTTAACCTCCCGATAGCAATATTTATCCGGTCCTAAGATACTATGAATCAACATTAATATCATATTATTTAATATATTCAAAATTATATAAATTTACATTTCAAAATAATTACCTTTAAAGGAAATTATTTCTAAAATGATAACATATATTCACGCCTATACCCTATAAAATAGTTTTCGCTATACAGACCCACCCACTAACCTCAATAAAACGTTAATCTGGGTACCGGAGTTCTTAGTTCAATAGTTGGCACCAGGTTATTTATCATACCGAGCCTTTTCCGAGTTAATGCTTCACTTGAATTAACAAATACATGTTTGGCTTACCTTATCTAGGACAAACAGTCGCCGCATTAAATTTAAAATTGCTCTCAAGAACTTATCTAACAACCTTAATTTTATATCTAGGAAAAATAAGAAAATAAAGATATAATGTACTAAAAAAAACATCGCTGACAATTAATATGAGGTATGTAGAAACGGGAGTTGGAAATTTAATAACAGTATTTTTATACTTAAAAAATGTTGTTTCAGTAGCTATGTTTAATTTAATTTTCTACATAAAGTTTTATTTCAACAATTGTTGAATATATCTGTCATAAGCATGGTGGGACTTGAGTATAACATTTTTCTCTTTATTTAAAAATTTATAATTTAATCTCGTGATGCTCATGACAGATATTCAAGAACTGTTGAAATTGTTATTCGTAGAAAATGAAATTAAGCATGGCTACTGATTTGATTTATTTGAATAAAAAGAATATTTTGTTATAAAATTTACCAATGTGAACAATTTTACTCGATGACACTTCCATATGACCTTGATGAATTTTTGGCCTCATATTATGGGCTGTGATTTATATTTTTTTAGCACCACGTCTTACTAATAGTTCTGGTTCTTCGCTTATATACTAATTAGCCTACGATTATGTTTTTAGGGATAAGTAAGGCTATATTTATAGGAAGTGTACCCACATTTGTGTAAAAGAATAGTGGAAAACAATTTTTGGGAAAAAAAAACCGACCGAGGTTCAAACCTCGATTTCTCCGTCATCGGCAGTCTAGTATATAGTAAAAGTAGCGCCTAAGACCATGCAGCAACGGAAGTGGGTATAGATCATAAGTGAACAATTTTTTATTATTATTATTATTATTATTATTATTATTATTATTATTATTATTATTAGCACCGCGTCTTACTACCCGTTCGGGTTATACGCACTTACGCTAATGTGTAATGGTAGGGTGATTGTGAGATGAAATGAAGGACCTACAGTTTAACGTGGAATCCGAACCACGGTGGAGGCCTGGCATTCCCCACATTCACAAGATGTCTTGTCAGAGGTGAAGGAAGGGTTTGGAAATCAGATAAATCTGTGCCGGGACCGAGGATTGAACCCCGGCCGCCAGCTCAGAAGTCTGACACCTTACCCCTAGACCACCAGGTCTCCCTATTATTATTATTATTATTATTATTATTATTATTATTATTATTATTAGCACCACGTCTAATAGTTTAACGTGGGATCCGAACCACGGTAGAGGCTTGGCATTCAACACATCCACAAGTTGTGTTTAACACACGTCTTGTCAGAGTTGAAGGAAAGGTTTGGTAATCAGATAAATCTGTGCCGGGACTGCGCAATATAAACCAAACAAGAATTTTATTTAGAGTATGGACTTTGCGCTTTGTCATAAACTTATATCATACCTTTTGATGATTTGTATTTAGTGGTTTTTATTTAATATGACTATAATAAACAATCTAGTCACGTTAATCAGACTTTATTTATTAAAATCAACTCCAAATTTTTGTGACATTTAATAATTTGTTCACACCCCGTTTTATTAACCGTTCATGATATCTGCATAAAATAACTCGATTATAAAACATGGCCTGGATTACTAACTTGACCTAACCGTCTTCAGCTTGACGTCTAATCTGCATACCCACTCATTTGGGTGACATTTATTCCGACCCCTTTCCAAAACTCTCAACGTACTAGTTCAACCCAACTCACTATCTGGTTATTTATCTCTTTCAAAGGTCTCAAAACGTTTTCAAGTACATAATTAGCTCCATTTAGCATTTGAGATCTCTCTCTTTCTCTCTCTCCCGCCTTTGTTTTCGTATCTTGGAATTGCTAATCTACTTTCCCACTCTACTCTCCACACGTTTTCGTTCATTAGTTCCGCTTTTATTTCTTGTATGGTCATCTGACTACTTTCATCATGTGTGCCGCGTTTTCATCTCTTCCTGTTTAAACGCCCCCCCCCCCCCTCCTCCCTAAGCCGCACCATCCTCCGCTACCATCATCATTACCTGTATTTGGTGCAGAGGGAAAGAGTTCCCTAATGTACCCCTCTATTTTTAATTCGAACAAGTCATGAGGAGGAGAAAGAGAGAGATTTGAATAATAGAATGCCTTCTCTTGAGTACATCAGAGAACTCGCAGTTCACTAAACTTATCCTCAGGGTCACTCTCATTCACCGTTTCGGGCCAACAGCTCTGTAAAAGGTTTCAAGTCTACGGTGGAATTTCTGCTCCGGTAAAGGTTGTAACGTTTTCTGTGAAATGATGTTTTAAAGGTAGAGAGAAATTGACCCAGAACACAGCGGGCCTCTAACTTTGATCGTGATATTTGGAGGAGAGAATTACCTCAACTTTATAGTGGTCAAGTTTGTTGAGTTTTATTATCTGTGTGTATGTTTTGAATAGGCCTACATAATATAACATAAAGTTAACAATATTGGATGCTTTAAAAAATTGTTTTTCATTTTGATGATAACATATAATCAACTCGTACTCTTTCTATAATTGTTGAGAAATTTCAATATCTTTTATAAATATTAATTCAAGAAAGAGAATATATTTTCTAATAACTATTCAAATTACAGTAAAATAAAAACATTTGACAACAGTGGTCAAGAAGGTAAAAATTTTGATAATATAATCTATATAACTTATTTTTACTCGCTCAAGAATTTTAAGGCATTTATAGAAAAAATAGCTAAGATTTTTATTCAATAAAAATAAATTAATTATGATATTTCAAAACTTTGATTTTAGAATTTTAATAATGTTTTGGATTAGTAAGCTTGATTTGATTCTATTGTTAGCCAACTTGTTTTTCCGTTACTCAGGAGGGGAACCTTTATTTTAAAATTTACCGAAAATGTAAAGTAATTATATATATATATATATATTAAATTTGACCTTTGGTCTTATTAACTCAACTTACAGGAAGATAAGAAATATTTAGTTCCCAAATATTTTAAAAGTGTATTTAAAATTATCAAAATTAGTTACTGAATTCTAGAGACATAGGATTTTCTAAAAAATATTTCCATAAAAAATTAAAGTTACCCGTCATCTGAAGATAAATCTAAATACATAATTTATTTTAATAAGTAAGGACATACGTGTTCAATATTTTTTTAACTGTCTGATGAACTTTATTCTAAAAATAGTTTTTTACGAATATTTTAATTGCTATTGGTGAATAATTTTATAAATCTAGTCTAATAGTATTTAAGCCCGTCTTCCCCAAGGAGCTTGTGATAATTGAAAATATTAAAATAGCTTTATTATACATTTAAGATGACTATAAAATATTGAAATGAAATAAAAGACTAATATAGAGATATATGGAATTAATTAGTAGCATGGTGTCCAAAAGAGCATCATGTCTCACCAAGCTATGCAACCAGAAGTGGTTTATTTTCGTTATTATGTCTCTCCTGTACATACGAAAGCTTTTCATTTGAAATTTAGCTATGTAATAAATAGAAGCGCTATGAATCCCCTTTGAGATAAATCCTTTTTGATTTTTCTATACTAGTCTATACTAATATTATAAAGAGGAAAGATTTGATTTTTGTTTTTTATTTGTAATGGATAAACTAAAAAACTACTGGACCAATTTAAAAAAATATTTCACCAATAAAAAGCTACATTATCAGCGAGTAATATAGGTTATATTTTATTTAGAAAATTTAATTTATTTCTCATAAAAATGTCGATAATATATTATATAGTCGTTGGAAAAAAAAGTTGTTGAAGGTAAAGTGGGGTTGGTGAAAGGGGTGGGGGGGTAGGGGTGAGGAAAGAGGAATGAGATGAAAATAGGAGGGTGGATAAAAAGAGGGAGGAGGCTATACATTGAGGGTAGAACTGTATTTAAAAAAAAGTAAAAAAATGTTTTGTTTTTATATTGACATGATGGATGATTTGAAGCTTTGTTTTACAGGATTCTTTACAATATTTTTTTTTCGGGGAAGGGGGCTAGTTTATAATAAAGTTTTTCGGACACCTCCACAAAATTAACACTGTCTACCATATATTTGTTTCTATTAGCTTAGTAGTTTGGTCCCCTCCCTCCAGTTTTAATCAATTTTCTGGACCCTTATTTTTTAAATTTCCAAACCTTTCAAATCTCATATTATCCGAAGTTATCTTTTTACCAATTTTCCACGTATAATTTTCTTCTGCACTAAAATAAATAATTTTGGAGAAATGTCAAGCTACCGCCCCACCACCCCAACCCATTACGGTTCCCCTTCTTGAAATGTCAATACTCATTTGGTTATTTGCCTGACTAATTTAGATTTCCAACCACACCACATTAGTTTTATCAATTTCGAGCGCCTACATTTCCTGTTTTTCAATATTTAAATTCTATGTATTCATAAATCATTTAGTTATCTGGAAGGTATATTTACGTATATACCAAATTTTAATTTTATTCCACAGTGAAATATTTATTTTCTATTGACTTGGAAAATTTTGAGACTCAATTTCTTGGAACCAGTTTCGAAAGTTCAAACTTTCATTATTTTTTATTTTTGTTTATTTGGGATGGTCGTCCTGATGGCCTGTAAGTATTTACATTTCATAGCACAGTTAAAAACATGTTTTATATTAATTTTTGAAACTGTTAGCTTTACTTTAACCCAGATCCTAATCTTAAAATAAAACATCTTTCATACCTTTCTAAATATTGACGAAATTTATATTTGATATCAAATCGACTATTTTTTTAAAAATTTTAACTACCTCCAAAAGACCCTCCCATTTTTTAATTTCATAATTTTAAAATTCGAGTCTTTTTGTATGGTCTCTTTACTATCCTGCCAAATTCTAATTTTTTACCTCACCAACAAATATTTGATAGTTTTAATTTTGGAAATTTCCAGTCGTGACCATTTCCCATACCCCCATACTAAGCTTTATTTGAGTTTTTGACACTTATACTTAGAAGACTATCTCATTTTTCTATCATACTGTAGGCTACCTACCAAAAAAGTTTTTTTATTTTTGGAATTTTTTTTAGGTAACCTCTTTTTATTTTAGAGTCCTTCAATTTTAAATTTAAGAATGTTCAGACCTTCATTACGATTTGGGGTGCTATTTACACTTTCCCGGAAAATTTAAATATTTTACCATACTGATTAGTAGTTTATTATCTCAGTTTTGGGAATTTGCAACCCCCTACATCTTTCTTAACATTTCATCAACCCCCACTTATAAAGATGAAATAATTAACACTAATTTTGTCATTTGTGATGTTCCCTTTACGTTCCTGGCAAATTTAGTTTTCTACCTCCTTTAAAGTTTTTTTTCTAATTATATATGCCTCCCTTCCACGCGCCTATCTAACAATGATGTAAAACGAGATGGTTAGTTTATTTGAATTTCGAGAAACCAATCACGGAATATTGTTTAATGGTCTTGAGAACCCCCAGATATAAAATTTCTTGAAAATTTAATAGAATTGAACAATTTTCGAAATTTTCTATTCTATTTGGGTATTGATTTAAGGACAGCCGATTGGAATTCCAAAAACTTTACGACAGGACTGTTCTAAGCACTATTATTAACACCAGGAAATCTAATTTCAGCGCGATGGAACAAACTTGATTTTTTGGCCCATAAGGTAAGCATGGGGAATTTTTGGGACCATTCAGCCTCTTTTCGAATTTTTCAGGCTTAGGATTTTTCACATAATTCCCAGGAAGCTTGATGTTGAATTTCAACCTTCTATTGCACCGGGAAGCCTGAAAAAAACTCTGGAAGGAAAAACAGACATGGCTTGGATTTCATTTGATAGATTTGTGATTTTTTAGGAGCATAGAAATTTGAATGAATAAATAATTTTACTTGTAATAAAATAAGAAATTGATTAGTCCTAACAATTTTACCTGATGATTAGATCCACACGTACGCAAAATTATAGATATACAGCCATTTTGTATGCGTCAGATCATTTTTAGAATTTAATTTCTTTTAATTTTCAGCTTCATAAAAAATGAGGAATAAACCTTTATAACTGATTTCTAAAAGTTTTCTAGCTTTATAATAATATATTACTTTTAATTAAACGGATATTTGTTTAAAGGACATACATGTATTACGAGAATTAAATTACGATGAGATGGAAGGTACCACGAGTAACTTTTTATTTTCTTAATGACGAAACACATTTTGTTTGTTTAAATCTCTCTCTATATATAAAAGCGAAATCCCTGACTGACTCACCCATTCATGACTAAGTCTCACACTTACAACGAATATAGAAACCTGAAATTTGGCACAGGTGTTCCTTATAAATTAATTAGAAAGAGTAAAGATGTTTCATTCCGATGTTTTGTGATTAAGTGGGTGAAATCGGGGTAGCTACCCTAATCAACATATTGTTTTATAAACTCTTTTTAACCGTTTAGAGGGTAATAATCCAGCAGGTATGTTATAATAATAACTTCGAAAAAATATAACAACTATTTTTAACCCCCAAGATGCTTCTGAGCGATGGAAAAAATATTAATACAGACATTTAATTAAAATATGTAATTAAGTTTTAATATGTAACTCAAAGAGACGTTAGAAGTCTGTAGTTTATATTTTGCTGAATTTTGTGGGGTTTGTAGTGTTTGTGTTAGTGAGAGGGCCCGGCCCGGAGTGGTGCGGGGTGTAAGGGAGTGGTGGGAGGGGGGAGGACCTGTCCAGCCTAGCTCAGCTGATAACACGTCCATTCTCCCAGACGCCGTCGCTCAGTTCACGTACAAGCAAGCCTGTGACTCGTCGTTTGCTTCAAGTTCATCGACATCACAATGTTGTCGAGTCCAGGTGTCATTTTTCGATTTTCAGAATATGATATCTTTAAGCAGGTTATTACGAGTTCTTCAATTAACCAAGATAAGTTTTATATGAAAAAGCAATATTTTTAGAGTTATTTTGATTGTTTGTAAGGTGTCTCTGGCAATTTCGTAGTATTGAAATGCCAGACACACCATTTACATTTTCTAATTTTTATCTGATCGGGTCATGTAAACTATTTTTATGTAAGTAAGTTCAAGCACTTCCATTTATCGTGTATGTTGACTAGAGAAGAGCCAGCGACAGTTATATTTCTTATCCGGTCGTGTTATGTGACCTCTCTTTAAGTCGAGAAACAATACATGGTCACCTTCTCGTGGTGTTTCTCGGATTACGAACGCTAAGAACCATGGAATTAAGCTACAAACAAAAATGATTCATTTTCATCCAAAAATAAATAATAACACAATATCCCGTGCGAAGAACGGGCATTCAACTAGTAAATAATATATTACTTCAGTTTAATTTTTTTTGTAACCTCCCTACACATCTTTATCTTAATTCAACAGTTATAGTCATATGCTACGATGGTAATTTGATAATCACAAATATTCAAGAACTGTTAATTGAAATAGCGAAACGAGGCTTTCTTTAAATTTCAGCTTTTGATATTTCGTTTTTTTCTGCCTGTATGCTCAGATATTGCTATACGTTCACTTTCAAATGTGTTAATCAATTTTAACAAACATTTCCAGGGACATTCTTGGAACCTAGGGCGAATTACATATACAAATAGTGTTTAATTATGACTATCCGTTTCAAGTTGACAGCCTCTTGAATATTTTTAGTTTGAAGGTTCATCTCAAGTGATTTGAATTTATGATTCTAAGCAATTGTTTGAGTATCAAGATTGTACTCTTTTTTTTTACTGTAGGACTGCCGATTTAAACAACATGAACATTGGTTATTCTTTATTCAATTATACTATTTTTTTTTTTTTTTTAACTTGACCACTAAGAAAATATGAGTGTATCAATTTAATATCCAAGGAGAAATTATAAGATGTATTTCAATTTAAAATCCAAAAAGAAATCTTGAGACTATAATTACGATAAAAACATGACATCATTCTTAACATGATTTAATTAGCGATTTTTGGATTAAGGAAGCACGTTGTCTTCTGTTTACAGAACTACCAGTTTAAATATGCAGGGTCGTGTGGTAGATTTTCACAGTATGATGCAAGTCTTCAAAATGCAGCCCCTTAGATGTTTAAAAAAAAAAACACCTTAGATTGTGATTTGAAAAAAAACCCGCACAAAATGTACGAATACTATTTTATTTTGAAAATATAAACTACTTTAAAATAATGATATCAACTACAACAATCTACTACAGTTTTACCCCTCTAACTTTATCTTTATAAAATTCGTTAATTAGGAATGTGTTGTCTCTAGTGGCAGCCATTGTAGGTTCAATAGAAATTAATGGCAGATTTCTGAGTTTTGTTTGGATTATTGAACTTATTAAGTAGTGTTTTTATAATTTTAATTGGGGAAAAAAATTTTCCCCACTAGTTACAGAGACAGGGAATGTTATTAAAATTCTCAGAGCTATAGCAGTCCTTCACAAAGATGCAACCGGGGGGCCGTGGGTTCATTGATAATGATTAAATATCATGATGCTTATCATGCTATTAAAATAGGATATATAAAATAACAATAGAAATGAATTGCAAAGCTAGTAAGATCTGTAGGTATCATAACATAATAAATGGTTAACGAATATCTCTCAAATTGACAGCTAGAAGCCGTTTTGACATATACCTTTCTTTAACTTGTCTACACTTCAACGTATATAAATTTGTTCAAAATAGAGCAATAAATAACGAATGCAAAAGTAGGCAAAAGCAAATATTTCTTAAACAACTCTCTCCCTCTATCACGCACAGAACGCAAAAGTATCCCAATATTACCTAAATAACTATCTATCACACACAGACACACGTTCCGAGCCTGACATATACCCAGTCCATGCAAATTATACTTTTTAATTCGAGTCCCTATTTTCATAACATAATCATTTTCAATGATAATAAGTAACTAAAATTGCTTTAAAAAACAATAATTCTTTTACCCGATCTACTTTTTAAACACAAAAACTGAATTAGTATAAATGCAAAAATATTATACTGATACAGATATAATTTATATGATTTACTTATTTAAACACAGCACAACCACTTGACACTTCTCGGGACAAACTAACATTAAAATCAAATATTGTCAATAATTGTAAGCTCAAAGCAGAACTATCAACACGTAACACGTGCAATTGTCTTTTGTGATAATTTCCGCCTAAGCTTTTAGGAGCGGCCGCGCGGTATATTACAAACAAAAATAATAGCTTCGCAATGTCAGATCAGTCTTTTGGCGAGCGCTCTCTAACTATGCACCTGCACCAGAAACAAAAATCAAAGGGTACCGAAAGTGCTTACGCAGATGCGTGCTAAATCATAAACATCAATATCGGAATAACATAGACCAATATAGAAAAACGTCGCGTAAAGATTTTTAATTATTGAATGGTTCTTTGATTTCGCAGCTTATGCCGCCCCCTTACGGCGCCACCTGATGCGGCCGCCTCTCTGTTTTATAGCACGGCATGGCCCTGTATCTATGTGTATCTACCGAATAAATATTTTATCTATTGGCTAAAACCAAACACTTTGCCAAAAAAACTACAAAAAAATAAGGAACTTAACTTACGTTCCCTTCCAATCACGTTTAACCAGTCTACGAACGGGTTTGTTAATAAAACGCGATAAAGAGTGAGGTTAAGCCCAGACACACAACACTAGCTCATCTTTAGGGAGTAGTGAAAGACTATTAGGCCCTCCCTATCTTATCCTTCGTGTGTCTTGGCCGGGGAAATGTGACTCAAGGCTGCCGCAATATAAAGTAAGTCCTGCAGAGGAAGCAGCTGTTCCTAGACCAATATTTCCCCGGAGAGATTTAGGAGGCCATGAACAAACCAACAAAGCAAACGCCACAAGTTTTGTTTTCTAAAGTTTAGATCCCTGGTAAGCCTTTAGGTGAGGTATTTATGGGTGAGAGAGTAAAGCTATTGAGTGCGAGCTTAAACTATTGGTTCAATTTACTGCAAAATTGACATAATTGTGGCACATATATTTTGGAATATATCTAATTGGTGTTCAAAAATTACTATTTAATTATTTTATTATGATAATTCTAAATACATATTTTTAGAAATGGGCACGCATGTTACATTGGTTATAGGCTTTTTCTTACAAAATGTAAATATTTAGAAATGTACACATTTACTAATATAATTTCTTACATAAATACGTATATGTATGTATATTATTTCACGTCTTTTATATATATATATATATACAGACGAGATGTGGTTACTAAATAACTTGACTCATTTATTTGCCACTTACCTGCGGTCTCAGCAACAACCAGCAGGGTCAGATATTGATCTATGTTATTTTCTCCCTCTACCTTCCAAATTTCAAGGTCATGTGACCGACAGGTCAGCCGTAGCCTTTGTTCGAAGTGGACCTGTACCTGAGCTCCATGGAATTATGTTGAGTGTAAAAGGTGAGCAGCGTGTCAACGTGAAATTTCTTGTAAAACTTGGGAAATCCGCTACAGAAACGTACAATTTGTTAAAGGAAGTCTATGGTTGTCTATGTTTATCTCGTACTCAAGTGTTCGATTGGTTTAAAAAAATTAAGGAGGGGAGGAAACTGATTGAAGACGATCCGTGCCACGGCCATCCTCGCACATCAAAAACAGATGTCAATATTGAAAAGTGAGTAAAATCGTTCGAAAAAAATCGACGTCTGAACATTCAAGCAATTTCTGACTTAGTTAATATCGATAAGGAAACTGTTATATACATTTTACATGAAAATTTACACACGATAAAAGTTTGCTCTAAAATGGTGCCCAAACTGCTCACTCCTGGGCAAAAGCAAACTTGAACGAAAATTTGTGTTGACATCCTTCATAACGTCGAAAATGATCCAAACATTTTTAGAAAACGTGATAACTTGTGACGAATCGTGGATTTTCCAGTTCGACCCTGAAACTAAGTGCCAATCCATGCATTGGAAGAGTCCCATTTCACCGAGACAAAAGATAGCACGGATGATCAAGTCAAAATTCAAAGTAATGATGATAGATTTTTATATCCGAGGGATTGTTCACATTAATTGGGTACCTTAAGGTCATACTGTTAATCAGGTTTACTATCAGGAAGTTTTTACAACCCTTCATGGACGCATAAGAAGAAGAAGACCTGAAATGTGGAAGAACGTTCGTGGATTCTTCATTAGGACAACGCACCAGCATATAAAGCGCTGAATAACCAGAGTTTTTTGGCGAAGCACAAGATTCCCGTGTTGGAACATCCACCTTACTCACCTGATCTAGCCCCGTCTGGCTTTTTTCTGTTCCCGAAGATCAAATCTGCACTAAAAGGAACCCGTTTCGAGTTTGTTGATTCTGTGAACGAAAAAGCAACGAGGCTCATGAACAGCTTCTCAGAAAAGGACCTGAAACATTGCTTCCAATAGTGGAAGATTCGTATGGTGAGGTGTAGTGATCAGGGAGGGTGTGAGGGGGGGCTACATTGAGGGTGATAACATGTTCATTGAGTAATTTTGTAAATACAATTTTTAGAGCATCAGTCCGGTTATTTAATAGCTAAGCCACGTATATAAGACCTGAAACTAGATATATTAATATTATAAGAAATGTGGAATTATATATATATTTATTTATTTACACACAAGGTCTGAAATGATAAATATATACATAAGACGTGAAACATAATTCTATACGTGGGTTGGTCTTATATTAAAAGTAGATTTATCTATAAATATGTTTCAGTTTAAAAAATGTTAATATTTAATAAAGTGTAAGATATTGTTCAAAAATAATGAATATAACTTTTCACAACCAGAACTTATGTATTTATTATTGTATAATTGATAGAAATTATTTCAATTTTTCATTTTCCTTTACTAAACTGATAGTCAACAATCGAAACCTCTAATTGGACAGAAAACATCCAGATAACAAGGCTTGAAAATTAATAAATACTTTTACTTTGTGTACAATAAATTACAAGGAAATCAATTTAATACTAAGTAAATGAAAAAAAAAATACATAAAGCCATTACAATGGTTGTAATTATATTTTTGTGAATAGTCCACACTAAACACACAGTAAGTATTTAGATATACGGATCTACTAAATAATTCTAATGGTTTAACTTTTAAGATAAAAATAAAATGTTAAGTTTATTATTAAATTATTATTATTATTATTATTACTATTATTATTTTTATTAGCACCGCGTCTTACTACCTGTTCGGGTTATATGCACTTACGCTAATGCGTACTGGTAGGGTGATTGTGAGATGAAATGGAGAACCTACAGTTTAACGTGGGATTCGAACCACGGTGGAGGCCTGGCACTACACACATTCACAGGTTGTTTATTATTAATTAAAATAATAGTTTAATTTTTCCTTTTTAATTTCCTTTAATAAAATGCTAGCCAACAGTCGAGATCTCTAACAAGCTAACACTTCAGCTATATAAAGATATATTACGGTTTGCCAATTAAAAATTAATAAAAACATAATTTTTGGATACAGTCGCTTGCAATAAACAAATTTAATAGCTTTCTAATTTTGGTTCTTTTACGATAAAAATCAAATCCCTGAAATCTAGAGTTAACGCTGCTTATACAATGGTCGAGAGGACGTAGTTTGTAAGAGCTACTGATCGAAAATATTTTACTATTTAAAGAAATTTGGGGGGAACAATAATGCTCACATGTTCAAGGGCAGATTTGTGAGAAATGCTACCATTAAATATGTTAAAAACAAAAAGGGCGTCTCCTAATAGAGTCCTCGCGAGAAGAGAGTTTGGAGCTCTAAAAGGTTTCGAATTCTATCGTAATCATATTAAAAGTGGTGAAAAACGAATTTATCAAAGCAAGCAGCGACACATTTACGTTAAAAATTTTCCAATTTGAGAGTCAGTAAAGGTGATGGAATTCCAAGCCATCAACATGATTGAAAGTTTATTGTGTGGTCTTAATATATAACATCTAGATAAATAATAATAATAATAATAATGTTGATTATAGCTTTAAAAAATATTAAGATGTTGACATTGGTTTGGTAAATTTGAAGTCTTCTTTGCTCATCTCGATAAAATAAAAATAAAAATAAACAATTAACGAAAAAAAAAAAGTTGAGATTTCCCTCAAGTCTTCTCAAATTAGACAAAGCTAGGTGACAAGTCCATTTTGTAAAATCTCCTCAGTAGTCTTGTAATATAAATAGCATAGGATTAATTTTGTTAGACTATTTAAAAATACAATAGCAAATTTAAAAAAATCCATCAATTGAAATCATATTTTGAAAATAAACAAGTTTGGTAAAATATCGTATGTTTATTTTTGAGGGGGAATGGGATGTTAAAGGTAAGTAATTACATGGCTTAATATTTTTTTTTAGCATCGCGTCCTACTACCCGTTTGGTTATACGCTTATATACTAATTACGCTATTGGTTATCGAGATTAGGAAGCTTATATTCAGAGGAAAACTATTCGCATTTGCGTAGTGGGAGAGTTAAAAACCATTTAGGAAAAACCACCTTCAGTCCACCCTACCGAGATTCGAACCTCGATGTCCCCGTCATCGGCTGTCTAGTCTACTGCGAGAGTAGCACGTTAGACCACGTGTCCACCGGAGTAGTTCTTACCATTTCATTCTTAGGTTATACATAAACAGTATTCAAGTGTCGGCATTTATATGAGGGGCGTCTTATTTTATTTGGTATGAGATGAATTAATTAATAATTGTTTAATTATCGCTAAATAAAATGTTTAGATACTACTACTGATAATTTATATAAAATAAATAATAGCTGTGCTACTCTCTATAACACTTTAATTTTACGCTGTATTCTTTAAAAATTCTAAGATGTGATATTTTATACTTTTAACTTATTTTCATTTTTATTCTTACTCGCACACTTTGTTCCTACTTTAAGAAGCTCTTAGCCACAGAGCGAAGAGGAAAGAAATGAGTATAAAATCTGCGAGTTCAACATTTCTGAAGAGTTTAAGTAGTCTCAGACTCGGTAACAACCATACTGGAACATAATGGCCAAAATTATAACAGAAAATATATCAAGTGAACAGAAAGCCTTTTAAAAATACAGCTGCGTCTCATTAAGAAAAACTTTCGGAAAGTTGTAACACGATATTTCTTCGTGTTAATAATTTAAATACGGTATAGTAATTGATCATTATCACCCAAAATTATTCGATGATCTTGTAATGGATTATTTATATTAGACAGATAATAATTTTACTGCCTTAAATTTACATTAATTTACTTCTCAAAGTCACAAGAAAATGTTCCTGAACCATCATAAGCCACACCTTTAGAAGATTCGCTTTTCCGGTGATGTACCGTTAAAATACATAATATACAAGCGGAATAAACACCCACACACACTTGAGAATAACTCCCACCCACACTTGAGAATAACTTGTACCCACACTTGAGAGTAACTCCCATCCACACTTGAGAATAACTCTCACCCACACTTGATAATAACTCGTACCCACACTTGAGAATAGCTCCCACCCACACTTGAGAATAACTCATACCCACACTTGAGAATAGCTCCCACCCACACTTGAGAGTAACTCCCATCCACACTTGAGAATAACTCTCACCCACACTTGATAATAACTCGTACCCACACTTGAGAATAGCTCCCACCCACACTTGAGAATAACTCATACTCACACTTGAGAATAGCTCCCACCCACACTTGAGAGTAACTCCCATCCACACTTGAGAATAATTCCCACCCACACTTGATAATAACTCGTACCCACACTTGAGAATAGCTCCCACCCACACTTGAGAATAACTCATACCCACACTTGAGAATAGCTCCCACCCACACTTGAGAGTAACTCCCATCCACACTTGAGAATAACTCTCACCCACACTTGATAATAACTCGTACCCACACTTGAGAATAGCTCCCACCCACACTTGAGAATAACTCATACCCACACTTGAGAATAGCTCCCACCCACACTTGAGAGTAACTCCCATCCACACTTGAGAATAACTCTCACCCACACTTGATAATAACTCGTACCCACACTTGAGAATAGCTCCCACCCACACTTGAGAATAACTCATACCCACACTTGAGAATAGCTCCCACCCACACTTGAGAGTAACTCCCATCCACACTTGAGAATAATTCCCACCCACACTTGATAATAACTCGTACCCGCACTTGAGAATAGCTCCCACCCACACTTGAGAATAACTCATACCCACACTTGAGAATAGCTCTCATCCACACTTGAGAATAACTCCCACCCACACTAGATAATAACTCGTACCCACACTTGAGAATAGCTCCCACCCACACTTGAGAATAACTCATACCCACACTTGAGAGTAACTCAGACCCACACTTGAGAATAGCTCTCATCCACACTTGAGAATAACTCCCACCATAATGCCACGAGACAAGATTTCCAACCATAGGTTTGCCGATGACACACATAAACATATCTTGCTGTAGGAATTCCATCCTTCTTTGGAAATTCCTACAGCAAAGAATATGGCTAAACAATAGCCTCAGGGTATTTTTTTATCAGCGAATATTACAATATACAGAAATATATAAATGTCACAAAATCTAATTAGAACTAAATACAACTTTTTATTTCAATGTACATTTGTAGATATCATTTATTAAATATCAAACTATTTCATAACTTAATAGAGGATGACGTTTCGAAACTAAACAATCATACTAGGATTCTGCTAAGAAGGACAGTATCTGATAGTTAAAAAAAACTAAAATAATTTAATTTATTCATGTCCATTTATGATATCTCTAATGTTGACATATAATATCATTACCTATAAAATAATTAAAATAATTAATTTTTAAATTTAATTATATTTTATTTAAGATATAAAATCAAATTACATAATTGATTACAAATTACAAACTTCAATTACTTAAAGATACATCTTTAGGTCTTGCATTTTAATACAAACTTATAAACACATAAAATAACATTTTCTCTTAAATTTGTACATTTTTTTTTTCTCCTGTAGCCCAGAAGAACTTTGCTGATTTTCATTTGTTTGAATCCGTTGGAATCCGTTATCATATACTAGCGTTTCAATAAAGTCAAAATTAAAGATTAATAAATAGTAGTTTTGGAAGCCTCAATACCTTTAGAATACATTTGTGTCATTCCCGTAGCTATTTCTGGGAACAGGGGTGGGGGGTGGGGGAGTAAGGGTAAGGGTGAGGCTTTTACCTCTCTATCCCCTCAAAATTTCAGCTTGTAATACACTTAATTAAAATAATAAGGCACATTTTTAAGTGATTAAATGAAAAATAATAATGATTAATTTTAAATTATCATAATGTCATCTATGAGTTACCGGTACTGTAATTTATGCAACAAATATATCACTCATCTAAGATGAAATACAATGAATTTACAAAAACTAAGTTTGTTCAAAAGTATAGTTTCATATATTTTATTTAGTTAGATTTCTTCCCGTAAAATTAGATTTAGAGTAATTTAATTGGTTCTTTTTCAATTAATGCAAGTTTTTATAAAACTGTCACTTTTTCATTATCTTTAAATTTTCTTGTATTGGGTTTTATTCTATATATATGTTTGAGTCAACTTCGGTGGTTTTGGGGTAAAGTGCTTACCTCTGGACCCGATGTTCGTGGGTTCAAACCCAGCCGTGGTCGACGGAATGTTTTGAGTGATAAAAATCATTAGCACAACTTTCCTTCGAAGGGACGTAAGCCGGTGTCGGTCCCATGTTGAGTGTGGCATTTAAAATAGCATTGAAAGGTATTGTGAAAATACCTTACCCGGAAAAATTGGTTGGCTCTTTCGCTCACGCTCATAGACTTTCACGTGTGCTAATATAATCAGTCGATTCAGAAAGCTCACGTTAAATACATATATGTTTTTATAGAATCTTCTAAATAGAAAGGTGACCTGATGGTCTAGGTGTCAGACTTCTGTGCTGGGGTCCGGGATTCAATCCTCGGTCCCGGTACAGATTTATCTGATTACCAAACCCTTCTTTCACCTCTGACAAGACGTTTTTTAATCACAACTTGTGAATGTGTGGAATGCCAGGCTTCCACCGTGGTTCGGATCCCACGTTAAACTGTAGGTCCTCCATTTCATCTCACAATAACCCTACCATTACACATTAGCGTAAGTGGGTATAATCCGAACGGGTAGTAAGACGTGGTGCTAATAATAATAATAATTATAATTATTTTAAATAGAAGGGAGTCAAGACACTCAAATATGAAAATAAATTATTTGAAATGCCTAAGATCGTCTATAAAAAAATAAAAATAAACCTTCTCCAGAAAATTATTATTTTTTGGACAAAGCTAATTAAAAAAAAATCTAGATTTCTACCCAAAAATTCTTCTTATTGAAAACAACGATACATTTTTCAGGCATAAATAAACTTGAACACACAAATTGAGATAGTGCAACAACCCCTCCCCATAATCCACAAAACAAATTATATCACGCATATTTAGCCTGTTCACAGTTGTGACAGAGGTAAATACCGTTTGTTGCAGGGACAAGAGTTTGTATTCCCATTCGGTTCAACTAACAATAACACACTCGCGCGCGGAATAAATTCTGAATTTACAGCTGATCGGATTTGATTTCCATCTCTCTGTTTGCTTTTAATTAACTTCCTTTTGATTTTATAAATTCCTCTAAGTGATTGTTTCGTGTCGATAAACATAAAAATGTACTAGTATAATGTGACGGTTTAGAAACATACATTTATACTAAAATGTTGGACCTACCAATGTAATTTAATAATTAAATTCCTCTCTCCCTTAAGGATAGTGTTTGGAGCATAAAAATAAATGAAGCCCTGTACCACACATATTTAAATTTTGATATAATATTTAGAATAAAAAAAAATAAATCAAAAATAGCATATGTAGCCTTAGTTTACTTTATAAGATAGCAAGCTTGCGTAACCCCTTGCATTATTTAACTATGTTATAGCTTATAGAATAGGATAATATTGTAATCCGTCAATTCGTACATATTTAAAAATCACACCTGGAAAAAGGGACTGAACACGTGATCTTTGGCTTGGCGCGCCAATTCTCTACCACTGAGCTACACAGGGATCGTCCTGAGCTCAAGGTCATGCTTCACTCATATTTTGAATCTATATTTAAAGGCAGAGTCTGTTATGGAAGCGTGGATATCATTGGCTAACAAGAGATATCATTGATATCACAACCACTGGCTTGTGGCTTTTTCTGCCAAATAGTACAAATACTTTGTACATTACAAGCTTTGCCCTTCATATATACATTATTATTATTATTATTATTTAGCACCACGTCTTACTACCCGTTCGAGTAATACGCTTTAAGTACTAATTACGCTAATGGATTGGGAATTGGGAAAGTTGAATTAGAGGAAGTGAACCCGCATTTGCGTGGAGGGAGAGTGGAATATCATTTAGGAAAAATCGCCCCCAGTTCACCCGACCGAGATTCGAACCTCGATCTCCCAGTCCTCGCCGGTCGAGCTCAACTCGACTAGCGCGTTAGCCAACTACGCCACCGAGGCGGGTATATACTTAATTCCATGCGTTGCTTTCTTCCATCGAAATCCGCTAAAGGTAAGACTCGTACCTTTCAGAGTAAAATAAGTGTACTCTTCGTTTACTATTAAAGGTAGGTTGACGGACTAAACTACGGCCCTATCTTATAAGTTTCTCCATTGCGTAATTAATTAAAATAAGATTGCTCTCTTTCAAGATAAACGAAGCGTTCATTCCTTGAATAGTTACACTATGGTCCGATCTTATAAGCTATAACATACTGAAAACTTTCGGGATAAGGTGAGTGTCCCGAGTAATTTGATTTTTTCATCCAGATTTGGCTGATTGCTTACATGTAAGAAGACATGTAATGTGATTGGTTAGTTGCTCACAAGCAGACGTTACGTATGCAATGGCGCCACGCAAGGAAACCGACAAATTGAAACAACCCACCATGGTGGTCGCACGGTCTAAAGCTATGGATTGGATTTTTGGTGACGGGAGAAGTTGAGATTTGAATCCCGGCTGGATGTACCGAGAGTGGTTTTACTACAATCTTCCTCCGTGTAAATGTGGGTATATTTATTTTAAATTGTGCCTCCCTCAGCCATGTTCTATTATTGTAAATATACATATAGCCTGAAATAGTATTAAGGCATGCCTCCCCCACACCTTAAAAAAATAACTTGTTTGAATGTAATAATTAAAACAATTTATATAAAACGAGAACACCGCGCAAAGCCTCTATTGAACCTTGCGCCGATTGCTCTACACATTCGGGCTCGTGTTTGTGACGAGGACATTCTATCACGTTCTCGGCCTCAATTTATTTCGAGAGCCAACACGTTAGTTCTCCACCACGGAGTAATTTTAGTGCCCTGAT